>JASDQU010103246.1:22356-51802 GCA_032191745.1 Picea mariana | reverse complement strand
CAAAGATAAAGACTCCTGACCCACCGAAGAAGCAAACTCCGACCACTACTCCAGGACAATTAGTGAAGCAAATCGGAGATCCTATCACATCAGTTACTCCCTTGTAGTCGACTCAGGGAAATATTGATGCAGGGTGGATCTTAAATGAAGAATTGAGGCCTATAAGGGTGGAAGAGCTCCCTCCAAATGAGTTCTTCTTTGATAAGAAGAGAAAGGCAGTGGTAAAGAGAGAATTCTATCAGGAAGGGGAATAAACAGCCAAGAAATACAAAGTTATGACTGATGGGAAAGACAAGAGGAATGAACAATTCACGACTGAAATATCAGGGACATTAGGAGCATATGCCACGACGAATCAATTTTCAGTCGGGGTTTTGAAAAACCAGCTGAAACGAAAAAATTGCCTCATCAAAACCCTAGAGGCCAGACTAGCCACTACAGAGGAGGCTGCTAAGGACCAGGCGAGTGCAGGGATGGAACAAGCAAGGTTGGCCGATAAAAGTGAGATAGAGATGCTCAAGACTAAGCTCGAACAAGCAGAGCTGGTGGTTCAGAATGGTCAGATACAAGCGGGCCAACAAAAAGACTTGATCAAACAGCTACAGGCCAGTGTGAAAATTGCCGAAAGTAAAGTTATAAATATCGGGATGTTCTAGTCCCAGGCAATGGAGATTTGGAGAAGAGTTTCTGCGGCCCAGCGAAATTTACTCGCCAAGGTAGAGGTGATTCAGGACAACTGCTTGCTTGTAAATTAAGTTTTGGAAAATTTATCTGTTAGAGAAAGACAAGCTGGAGCAGCATGGGTCGCTTTTCAAGAGGCTGTGATAGCTACAAACAACAGGGAATCGGAAAGTACTCCCAAGTTTACCATTTCAGAGAAGACTAGAGGAAATATTCTGTTAAAAGAATGGGAACACAACATCTCGGAAGGTAAGCTACAAGCCAAGAGGGTAACGAAATCATTAGAAGAGGCTTTCAGTTCTATAGATGGTAACCTACTAGGCATTGATACCGGAGGTAATGCCGAGGCATTGATTCAAATGAATATGGCAAAAATCTCACTTGATTTAAATGAAAAAGAAGAAAGAGATTCGGCCGAGATCTCACAAGTGACTATGGCAGACATAGTCCAAATAGATAAATGTATGATTAAACCAAGTGTGCAATTGTGCACTATTGACATCATGGACAGACAGATGAAAGACAGGTTGCCACAATTGGCCCGAGATTGATACTCTTTTGAAGCCAATTGTCAAGCAGAACCGTCCAGGCTGATATCTCGGTTGGTAGAAAGGTGTGTCACTTGTACCGAGCATGCACGAGGACAAACTTCTGGCACAAAATAAAGACATAGAGAAAGAAATGGAACGATTTCTCTCCTCCTTATCATAACTGAAAATTTTGTAACGATTGAGATTCCATCTTATTGTAAAACTGTATAAATATACCATAGAAAGAAAGAAACAAGGCTGGACCTTTTTGTGTCGTTTGTAACAGAGGTTTTACATTTTGAGAGTTAATATAAAGCAAATATGAAGATTCTCAATTCCATCACAATTGTGTTATGAGTTTGTTTTCTTGTATCTCATATTTCGTTCCATTTCATATTCGTATCTGATGAATGCTTCGCTATAATTTAGTGCAACCTCTACTATAGTGAATGAATTTTGGTTTTCTATATTGTTTACTGTTTTTCCTCTGTACCAGCTATCAGTAGGTATAAGACCAGTCAACACTTTCAAAATTCTATATATATTTTATGATTCATCGGGTTATTTCTTTACATTTTTCTTCTCCTGTTTATATGTGAGATTCTCCCTTGATAGGAGACTTACTCGATAGATAGCTAAATTTTTTCTCCCACCTCATACATTTTACTAAAATATAACCCAGTTACGGGAAAGAGCCTTTGATTTGCATTCCTTTTTATTTCTGAAACCGTAAACTCTCTTTTATACGACCGAATTGAGACAACACTTAATTTCCTCCCAAGGTTTTCTTTATTTTATTGTTCCTCCATGAATGTCCCTGTACCAACACAACCCAATATCGAACCCGGATTATCGAATCAAACACATATTGCCTTAAACCTTTTCGATACTATTCTTAAAACAACCACTACCCGGGTTGAACTCGAACGTTCATGGGCAACAATTGAACAGATATAAACATCCAGGAACAGTTGGAAGCTAGACAATGCCAACATAGAAATCATCCCTAGTTTCCCTTGCCGAAGGTTGATGTTTCTATTTTCTCTACCCTTTACCCACTTTCGGATGCCTAGACACTGTACTTCTAAGCCTTAAGTACAGACTCTAGAACAACGTCTTTTTGGCGTCGTTGCCGAGGAGCGAAGTTACGAAATCTTTTTCCCTGGGAAATTGACATTTTTTTTTTCCGTTGAAAGTGTTACCCTTTGATAGTGAACAAAGAGTACACACCTTTTTAAGGCTTTCCAATCTTTCACTTGGCGAATCCACAAATAATAAACTAGCATCCGGTCGAAGGAATACCAGACAAAACCTGGATGGTAAGCAGATTTCACCCGTTACCGATCCCGAGAAGATTCTAAAAGTGAGAGGCTCTCTTAAGCCAACCGCTGCAGTCTATAAGCTTAAGCACCCACAACTGAAGACTTTCCTGACCTCACCTAATTCTGAAGAGTGTGTTACACATTCAGTTTCCACACCTGTCGGTTCTCCTGATTTCGTCTCTTGCAAATCCGAGGAACCAAGTCCTTGCGTTCCTTATCTTTCATCATCAGATTTTCCTCTTCACGAAGAAAATAAAGATTCACTTTTAATTTTCCGAAACCCCCTTTACAACTTTCCACTAATAACGATGGCAGCCTCCAGAGGAGGAGGTGGAGGGGTTATCGGAGGAGGAGGGGGAGGAGCTCCTGTAGGAGGAGCTGGAGGCCAAGGACCTGCCCCCCCTCCCAGAGTGTTTGCGAAAGTTGTAGCAAGATACGCTCCCTTGGTATTGCCCGTTCCTCTGCACTACCTTCCCGAAAATTATATAAATTTTTTTCCAAAATTCATTGGGGAAGGAGATCTGACTGCAGTCGAACATATTAATTTCTTTGATCAATTCACAGACATCCTAGGTATCAAACATGAGGACGTGTATTCGAGGCTTCTTGTCCAAACCTTCGAAGGCCAAGTCCAAACTTGGTTTCGGAGTCTACCTGCAGCATCTATCTTGTCTTATGACGCCTTGGAAGATGCTTTCCTCAGACAATGGGGCGAAAGAAAGGATCACCTATATTATTTAACCGAATTTGGGTCTTTAAGAAAAAAGAATTCAGAAACAGTTATGGAATTTATTCAAAGATTCAACAAACTGTATAACAAAATCCCAGCCGAGGTTAAACCGTCCCAACCCGCGGCCAAAGTAACTTTTGCAGGGGCTTTCAAACCAGATTTTGCACTCCTTTTGCGAGAGAGAAGAGGAGCCACTCTAAACCGAATGCAGGATGACGCTGTAGAAATTGAGTCGAATATGATGGCTTCTGGTAAGCTTAAAGCTAAAGTAGAAACATAAAACCGAGAAACTAAATGCTTTAGAGAACAAGCAGGTCCATCAGGGTCTAATAGGTCCACAAATGACAGGGTAGATGATATGGCCAGGGTAATTAAAGAACTGTCTAATAAAATATCCAGAATGGAGCTAGAACAGGGCAAAGCTGATTCTTTCCCCAAAAAGGATTTCAAGAGGAACCCCAGCCCCCTGAACCAGCAAAGACAGATAAAAAATGAAGATAAAAAAATTCAAGCTCCCCTAAAGAGTGAAAATTTATAGGAGCGAACGATCTCCAAGATTTCGGAGATTTGGATAATGATGTCACGAACTTCGGTGATGACTGCACACAACTGTATATGACTAGAGAAGATTATGAAAAATCTCTAAACACTCAACAACCATCGGTTAAGGGCGAAGAAAGTGATCATACTGACCTTTGTGGCTCTCAACAAGAAACATAAATGATAATGGCCGAGATCCAACCTAAGTACAACTTGAGATCTAAGAGTAAGCCCATCTCAACTACTCAACCTAAGAAAATCCTCCAAAGGGGTCAAACTTATGAGCCTACTCCGGAAGAGACCCTATTACTTAACATCAAGATGAAAGTAGTAAGCACACAAGAGTCCGAAGTGGGAAAAGTTGAAACCCAAGCACAAGGAACCAAAACAGTTAATAAAATTATGCCTTCAACCAAGACCATGAGTAATAAAGCGGTCCAAACGAATAAGTCAGAAAGGAAGGATTCTAAAGTCTCAAATAAAGAAATAGACAAGGTGAGCGGAGCTTGCAGTTTTGAAAACGAGATAAATAAAATTAAGATACCAATCCCTCTGGTAGAATTAGCAAAAAACCCTGTTTATCGGAAGCAGATTACCAAAGTGATGGGTGTCTCAGAGCTAGAAAGGCAGTCTGACGTTTTAAACCTGGAAGATGAAAAACCTAACATCACTTTTGGTCCACATTTTGAAGGGGCCAAAGACACCATTGTTCCCTTTTATATCACTTTAAATGTATATGATCAATTGCTACATAATTGCATGTTAGACTCCGGAGCCTCCCATAACGTTATGCCTAAAATCATTATGGACAAGTTGGGTCTCCAGATCACTAGACCTTACAGAGATCTTTACTCTTTTGACTCGAGAAGGGTTAAGTGCATGGGAATGATAAAGGATTTAGTAGTTACCCTGGCACAGGTCCCGGTTAAGAGTATCTTGATGGATGTGGTGATTGTTGATATTCCCCCTAAGTATGGCTTACTGTTGTCTAGGTCATGGGGAGCCAAGCTGGGGGGTTCTCTTCAACTAGATATGATGTTCGCCATAATTCCTATGTTTGGTGGGCAATTTACTCGGTTGTACAGAGAAACGAGGTTAGCATATATAGTAAATGACCCTCAAAACCCGAACAATTTCCCTATTTACATTGCGGATCAAGATTTAGGAAATTGTATCTTATCTTTTGATGACGGTTTAGATGGTTGTTCGGAGGAAAATGATATAGAGCAGGAAGAGTCAGATTACATGACAAAATATTTGTGTAGCACCGGTGTCTGGAAAATAATTTTTGACGATGCCTCATCTTGCAAAGGGGCCGGTGCATGAGTGCTTTTAGTGGCTCTCGAAGGAAAGTTTGTTGTTCCTTTTTCCTAGAGAATGCAATGGGATATAGATTATACTAACAACGTATGTGAATACGAAGCGTTGGTCTTAGGATTAGAGGCTGCCAGGAAGCTAAAAATAAATAACTTAGAGGTATACGGAGATGTAGAGTTAATAGTCAAACAAATAAATCGACAATACCAAGCCAAGCATCCCAGATTAAGATCATACAGGAATTGTCCCTGGGATCTGATGGAAAACTTTTTCTCGTCCGTAAATGTCCACTTCATCCCACACACAGAGAACTTACATGCTGATGCATTAGCTAAAGAAACTTCAACCTTCTCTCCTCCCATGACTTTCAAATTGAAATATCACATAGAAATCAGACACAAACCATCTGTACCGGATAACATCCAGCACTGGCAGGTTTTTGAGGATGATGAGCAAATTAAGAAGTTTCTTGAAGCAATAGGTGAGTTTTCCGAAACCCACGCAGATCAAGAAAACTAGAATGACAATATGTGGATCATGCAAGAAGGGGAAGACCCTCAAATCTTTCAAGACAAAATAACAAATCATCGCATGCTGGTCCTTAAAAACAACCAGATTCCGAAAGGATTGATCCCTCTGGAAAGACTTTTTGATCAAAACGACATACCTGTGAAATCCGCCTTACAACCCCAACCGGAAGAAGTAGAGGACTGTGATATAGGAACCAAAGAAGAATATAGGATGGTAAAAATATCCAAATTCCTCCCTCCCGAAATAAAAAGTAAATATAAAGACCTACTCAGACAGTATAAGGATGTTTTCACCTAGTCTTATGATGAGTTAAGAACATACGACACTTCCATAATTGACCACAAGATACCTCTAAAGCCTGGGGTCAAACCTTTTAGGCAAAATCTTAGACAGATCAACCCCATTTTGTTACCTGTGATCGAAAAAGAAGTTAAGAAACTTTTAGACGTGAAAATAATAGTACCTCTGAGATATTCAGACTGGGTAGAAAACCTGGTCCCGGTCAGGAAAAAGAATGGGGAAATCAGACTGTGTGTGGATTTCCAAAATCTAAATAAGTCGTCTCTCAAGGACAACTATCTGCTGCCCAAAATGGACCATGTACTAGAAAAGGTAGTTGGAGCCAATCGAATGTCTATGATTGACGGGTTCTCTGGTTATAAGCAAATCGCCATGAATGAACAAGATAGAGAAAAAACCTCTTTCACCACACCATGGGGTACGTTCATGTATGATAAAATGCCTTTTGGTTTGATGAATGCAGGGGCCACGTTCCAACACGCTATGGACATCGCTTTTGTCGGTGAAAGGGATAAGTTCGTAGTCATTTATCTTGAAGATTTGAAGGTTTTCTCTAAAACCGACGAAGAACACTTGATACATCTTAAACAGACATTCAAAAATGCCACAGGTTTGGTCTATCTTTAAATCCAAAGAAATCACATTTCGCCATGCGTGAAGGTAAGCTTTTGGGTCATATCGTATCTAGGGATGGAATCAGGATTGATCCTAAGAGGATTGAAGCGATAGATACTATAAATATTCCTAGAAATGTAAAAGAGATTCAATCTTTCTTAGGAAGAATAATTTTTTTACAAAGATTTATCCTAAATTTCGCTGAGATTGTAAAACTGATCACAGGTATGTTGAAAAAAGACAGCAAAGTAAAATGGACAACCGAGGCCAAAGCATTGTTCGCACATATTAAGAAATTCATAAGCGAGGCACTTGTGTTAGCGAGCCCAGACTATCTAAAAGATTTTCTTATTTTCTCATTTGCCTCCGAACACACTATTGCCGCGGTGCTCCTACAAAAGAACGAAGAAGGTTTCGAACAACCGATCGCTTTTTTCAGCAAGAGCCTTAGATATGCAGAACTGAAGTATGATATAATAGAAAAACAAGCGTATGCCATGGTAAAAGCATTAAAGGCATTCAGAACGTATGTACTACACTCCAAGATAATTGCGTATGTACCTACCAGTTCTGTGAAAGATATTTTGGTACAACCAGACAACGATGGAAAAAGAGGGCGATGGCTTGCCAAAATCCAAGAATTTGATCTGGAAGTCAAATCGACCAAATTGATAAAAGGACAAGGCCTGGCCAAACTCTTAGCCGAGTCGAATTTCAGAGCCCTGCAGGAAGGCGACGAAGATATGAACCTGAATGAGATGAATGAGCAAACAGGCCCAAATAAGATCGAATAGAAGTTCATATCATCAGGCTAGTATAGAGACATAGTATCATACCTGCTAACTCTAAAATGCCCAAATGAGATATCACCATCAAAAGCCAAGACTTTAAAACTTCATGCGGTCAAATATTGTATCGCTGAAAGTCAGCTATATTGGAAAGATCCACTCGGTTTCTTGTTAGTCTGTTTAGTCGAATTAGAAACTCAGCGGGTTATAGACGAATTTCATGAGGGAGTCTGTGGGGGGCATCACGCTTGGAGAGCTACAACTTACAAAATTCTGAGGGCTGGGTACTACTGGCCAAAACTTTTCTCGGATGTTAATGCCAAAGTCTGAGCTTGCAACCCTTGTCAACTATTTGCAGGTAAACATAAGCTCCCGACACTGCCTTTAGTTCCAGTCAAAGCTGAAGCCCCATTTCAATAATGGGGTCTAGACTTCATAGGCAAGATCAATCCCCATTCCAGTGTTCAACACAAGTGGATCTTAACCGCAACAGATTCTTTTACTAAATGGGTGGAAGCCATTCCAACCAAAAGGGCAACAGACTCGGTGGTAATCGATTTCTTAGAAGACAACATTTTGTCTAGATTTGGTTGCCCCCGAAAGATAGTTACAGACAATGCCCAAGCCTTTAAATCTATGGCTATGATCAGCTTCTGTCAAAAGTATAACATCGTTCTTGGCCATTCCACAACGTATTACCCCCAAGGAAATGGATTGGCTGAGTCATCTAACAAGAGCCTGGTAAATATAATCAAGAAAGTATTGGATGAAAACAAAAGGTCTTGGCATGTGCACTTAAAATACGCATTGTGGGCGAATCGCATAAGTACAAAAAGGTCTATCGACATTTCACCTTTTCAGATGGTATATGGGATAGATGCTGTGTTACCTATAAACCTAGCGCTTCCGGTGATGAAGTTATGGCAAGATCAAAATGAAGAACCCAATCCTGTCACCAGGAGGATAAATCAACTGATTGAGGTTCAACAACATAGGGTCGAAGTAGATGAAAAGTTGCAGAAGTACCAAGATGACATGAAGGCATTGTTCGACCACAGAGCAAAGGATAGAGATTTCCTCCCAGGTGATTTAGTATTAAGGTGGGATGCAAGAAGGGAAGAAGCAACAAAACATGGTAAATTTGACCACCTTTGGTATGGGCCATTCAGAGTCTCAGCTTTGGAAGGAAAAAATTATTTCCTACTGGAAAATATAGACGGTGAAATCCTCAACGCCCCTGTCAACGGGCGTTATTTGAAGCATTATATGACATAACAGTCGCCTAGAAAAAAAAAATAATAATAAAAAAAATAATAACAATAATTTTGTATGCTTATATATATATTTTGTATACATATATATATATTTTTCATTTAAGCATTGCTTTTGATTTTATTTTTTCTTTCATGAACTTTCGACACCTTTCAGATAGCCCCGATAATCTTCGTATTTGCCTCTTACAGGATTCCAGCTGCACACAAAACAAGCAGGAGAAGTAAACCGAAAGTTGGTGTCAGAAATAAATCAGCTTAAACAGGTGATACCCAAGAAATTTGATAGTGTGCAAAGAAATTGAAACAAAAAGGTAAAGATGAGCTCTCCTAAAAGACATGTCCTAAAGGAATATTAAAGAAAACCAAGGTAACCTCATTCAAACAACAACATTGGCTGAACTGATAAATAATAGAGTTGTTTCTTTGTTTAACCATCTATGAAAAATTAAGACAAATTAAATGATTCACCCAAATTAAAAGCAGTCAGTCAAAGTAAAGTACCCCCGAAAAAGATCTACAAGAGTCAGTTTTGATTTTTTGACCTCTGTATTTTCAGTCCGTAAGTCACTACCTGTCACCCTTTTCTATCTTCAAGTTTACCTTTTAATAAAGTCAGTATCTTTCTGTTCCGCATAAGAAGGGATGAGAGTTTTCATTTCAAGCTCGTGAGCCTCAAAGCAGATTGTGGAAAGAAGGCGGGTCTTCACAACTCCTCGATCCCCTGTTAAACGAAGAGACGCTTAAAGTGATCCTAACTTTCCTAGGTTCTTCAACAATATCGGAGGATTGAGGCTTGCTCAAATAGAATTCCCTAAGAAAGTTATTTTCCCTTTTTTCCCTGAGAACGAAGGTGTTGTGAAGGTTAAGGGAAGGTTGGTATCGAGTAATCAAAGTAAGTTGACGGACCTATAATGCAAAATATTACACAGATATCATCCCTAATACAAACTGATTGCCCCCATCTTCGCGCTCTAAAAATAAAATTATAAGACATGTGGTGAAAGGAAATTCAGAAATGATTGCCCTTGTCTCAACATTTAAATGCACAAATATATTCCAAAGTGGTGAAAGAAAATTCAGTAAAAGGGGCTAGATAACTTCACCGGGGTACTGAACAGGCTCGCTGGTAGTGAAGCAATATCTGAGATATCTGTAAGGCTGTTATACATGAATATCACTCTACTCTGGTAACCAATTCTTTTTAAAACCTGATCCACATCCCAAGTTCAAACGGGGCTTCCTGATTAAAAACATATAATCTTCTTCTTTTGATGCAAGCTGATAGCCAGAAGATATATTGGGTCTCCTAGAACTGTTTTGATTGTCTTAAGGCAGACCTAAATTTAGTAGCGGGAAAGAGAAAGTCGTGAAAGGGACTACGGCTAAGTTTAAAAAGAGTATCTGAGTTTGAAAAACTTTTCAAGGTAAAAAACAAAGTCTCTTTTCCCTTCGGTACCTTGTTCTCAGGAACCTTTTCGCCTGATTGAAACTATTGACTCCATTTACCCAATATCGACATGTGGTCTACTATTCTTCCCGTCTTACAAGAAAACGAGATCCCTAGTTGGAGCCGACTTTGTTTTTTCTTGTCCATCTCGAATTTCATGTCTTAATGCTCGAAATCGAAAGATGGTTTTCGTATTTTCCATCTGTGGTTTTAAAAAATCTCCGAAGTCTTATCACGCAAGCAGCGATAATTATTGTACTCTCGAGGTGAGTTCTACTTTTCATCAAATTTTTTTCCCCTTTGTTATACCTCGGGATTTCGTTTGTTGGATGCTATAGATCACGTAGTTCACAAGTCTCGAGCAACGAAACAACGAAATCGCTTTAAAATTTTACCCAGGGCAGTAACGGGAGTAAAATTTTCTAAATCATGATTAAACATCATTGGGTTTTCGTGCCTCGACGTTCACTAAATCCAAAAGTCTTATCGTCGTAACCCCGATAGCCGAAACCACGAAGTCCTTATTTTAGTAACCCGTGTCAAGGTTAAAGGTAAAAGCTAAGTCTTGGTTAAGTTCTGTCGGCAATTCGCCACTCGACGTTTTCTCTTTAAAAAGCTACACTGTCTAAGCCTCGACTCGCGAAGTTGCGATAAATACATGAACATAATTAATTAAACACTTAATCTGAGTTTATCTTCCCTTTTAATTAAAATGTATCATCACGATCTTGCGGTTTCGCAGCTCCGCATGCAAACTTCTGGGAAACTTACCTTCGAAGCTCTGAGTCGCGAGATGGCGAATATAAATAAGTACGTAATTAATTAAGCGCCTAATCACAATTACGTTTTTATTAACCAAAGTAAATCATCGCAATTTCGTATGTTAGAGGTTCAAAGAGTTAAAGCGAAAATTCCCGATACAACGAGTTCCGAAAGATTAATTAACTTTGGTAAAACCAATTAATTAAGCTAAACCAACATCTCCCGTGATTTGATGCATGCACAGTTTATGAGGTAGTATTAATTTTTCCTTACGCCAACTGACATTTCGAACTGCCAAAATTTATGGCATTAATTACAAACAAGGCGAATCGACAAATAAAGATTGGGTTTTTATGGCTAAATTTATTTTGAGATTGATTTGACCGATCTGCTCATAAAAGTACTAAGTTTTCGAATATATAGAGCTGTTATTCGTTATAACAAATTCATTTCTATATTACGCAGAGCACACTTTCTCAGTGAGCTAACTTCTGTATGTATACATATTTTTATCACAGAAGAGCTAAAGCAGGATCTCTTGTCATGGCCCCGCGAAAAGCATCCAAAGCTAGCATTGAGGTTTCAGGACAAGGTTCGAACAACGTCGATGATACTTCACCTCGAAGTGTCGACTCTGTCCCGAACTGGTCGTTCGTTTTGATGTTCTGCAGGCCGAATTAGTGGATTATTCTGATGATTCCAACGACAATGAAAAAGACGACATAACCACTAAATATAGGATCGTCATTCAATCGGGAATGCATAAAGTAGCGGCCAGGCCAAGACTGCTCCCCTACTATGATATGGTCCGATGGGCACTAGATCATGTGGACATACCAACTAGAACCATCATGAATGAGCAGAAGGTCACCATCGGGACTTTCAGACCTGAACATCTGCAAGCTATGTACAAGTTGCCTACAACGTCCGACCTTACATATGGTGCCGAATTCTTGGAAGAGTTCAAACAGAAGGAATGTGTGCAGTATGACAAGACTATGTCTAGCTTAATAAGAGATTGGGTTTTTCACCCGACGAAGTTCAAGGAAGACAGTCATGGTATATATTCAATATCTTCCTTGGAACCACAGTTCAAGTATGTAGCTATGATGACATGCAGATTATACGGGAGAGAGGACACCTCACATTTCTTTCTTCAATGGGTGCCTCTAATACATCGAGTCGCCAAAGGCTGTTCCTTCGACTGGGCGAAAATGCTGTCTGATAGCTTGACCAGTCGGGTTACAGAGTATCAGGCTCAGAAAGAGAGTGGAAATATTTCCTCATTTTTTATGTCTGCATACATTATGGACGCCGTATGCTTTTTAACACCATTTCCCTTAATGAGCTGGAGTTGGACTCCAGCAGAGGCCGAGCCCATCCACGTCTATCATTCAAAATTGTGGGAAAACAAAGCGACATATTTCGTATATGAAATCTTCAACTGGCTGATGGTACCTCTGCATGTCACTATTTTCGGTCACTCGCCACCCAGGATTTCGGACAGTATAGTGATGAATTTGAGCAGTATAGATGACTGGTATGTAGAAGTCGAATTCTCATATCTTAGAGTTTTCAGGGCTTCTATTCCCTCGCATGCATTGCCATTATTTATCCCCGACAAGCTGGCTTGTCGCGAAGTTGCTAGACAAACAGTAATCGGTGGCATAAGCAAGGAGCTTAAGGGATACTCAAAGAAGGTATGGCCACCTTTTCCTGTTCATTTAAATTCATATTCTTTATTATATTTCGGGCATGCTAAAGCTGAGGCAGCAACCCTGGAAGACCTAAAATTGGTCCTTATTGAATTCAAAAAGCACAATCTACAAAGGGTCGTGAGTAATCATTTGGTCAGTTGTGGACTCAAGAGATTTGAGCACGAAAATTCACCCTCGGATGACATTTTCCGAGGCGCAATATCTTATGTCGATATTTTAGCTCGAATACAAACCTTGGCACCTGAAGAGAGGGCCGATGTTCTGAAATTCCAAGAACATCGACGCAGTTGTCTTCCCGCAGTATTACAGGGTGAGAGTCCGAGTACAACAGAGGTGAAACAAAAAGTTGCTGAAGGCTCCAAGGATGCGACTCCCGGTCAAGAAAAACACGAGGAAGGGGGAGAGAAAACTAAGAGTCCGAAAGCAGAGATAAAGACTCCCGACCCACCGAAGAAGCAGACTCCGACCACTACTCCAGTACAATCAGCGAAGCAAATCGGAGATCCTATCACATCAGTTACTCCCTTGCAGTCGACTCAGGGAAATATTGACACAGGGTGGATCTTAAATGAAGAATTGAGGCCTATAAGGGTGGAAGAGCTCCCTCCAAATGAGTTCTTCTTTGATAAGAAGAGAAAGGCAGTGGTAAAGAATGAATTCTATCAGGAAGGGGAATCAACAACCAAGAAATACAAAGTTATGACTGATGGGAAAGACAAGAGGAATGAACAATTCGAGACTGAAATAGCAGGGACATTAGGAGCATATGCCACGACGAATCAATTTTCAGTCGGGGTTTTGAAAAACCAGCTAAAACAAAAAAATCACCTCATCAAAACCCTAGAGGCTAGACTAGCCACTGCAGAGGAGGCTACCAAGGACCAGGCGAGTGCAGGGATGGAACAAGCAAGGTTGGCCGATAAAAGTGAGATAGAGCTGCTCAAGACTAAGCTCGAACAAGCAGAGATGGTTGTTCAGAATGGTCAGATACAAGCGGGGCAACAAAAAGACTTGATCGAACAACTACAAGCTAGTGTGGAAATTGTCGAAAGTAAAGTTATAAATATCAGGATGTTCCAGTCCCAGGCAATGGAGATTTGGAGCAGAGTTTCTGTGGCCCAACGAAATTTACTCGCTAAGGTAGAGGCAATTCGGGACAACTGCTTTCTTGTAAATCAATTTTTGGAAAATTTATCCGTTAGAGAAAGAGAAGTGGAGCAGCACGGGTCGCTTTTCAAGAGGTTGTGATAGCTACAAACAACAGGGAATCGGGAAGTACTCCCAGGTTTACCATTTTAGAGCAGACCAGGGGAAATATTCTGTTAAAAGAATGGGAACACAACATATCGGAAGGTAAGCTGCAAGCCAAGAGGGTAACAAAATCATTAGAAGAGGCTTTCAGTTCTATAGATGGTAACCTACTAGGCATTGATAGCGGAGGTAATTCCGAGGCATTGATTCAAATGAATATGGCAAAAATCTCACTTGATTTAAATGAAAAAGAAGAAAGAGATTCGGCTGAGATCTCACAAGTGACTATGGCAGACATAGTCCAAATAGATAAATGTATGATTAAACCAAGTGTGTAATTGTGCGCTATCGACATCATGGACAGACAGATGGAAGGCAGGTTGCCACAATTGGCCCAAGATTGTTACTCTTTTGAAGCCAATTGTCAAGCATAACCGTCCAGGCTGATATCTCGGTTGGTAGAAAGGTGTGTCACTTGTACCGAGCATGCGCGAGGACAAACTTCTGGCACCAAATAAAGACATAGAGAAAGAAATGGAATGATTGCTCTCCTCCTTATCATAACTGAAAATTTTGTAACGATTGAGATTCCATCTTATTGTAAAACTGTATAAATATACCATAGAAAGAAAGAAACAAGGCTGGACCTTTTTGTGTCGATTGTAGAGGTTTTACATTTTGAGAGTTAATATAAAGCAAATCTGAAGATTCTCAATTTCGTCATGACTGTGTTATGAGTTTGTTTTCTTGTATCTCATATTTCGTTCCATTTCATATTCGTATCTGATGAATGCTTCGCTATAATTTAGTGCAACCTCTACTATAGTGAATGAATTTTGGTTTTCTATATTGTTTACTATTTTTCCTCTGTACCAGCTATCAACAGGTATAAGACCAGTCAACGCTTTCAGAATTCTATATATATTTTATGCTTCATCGGGTTATTTCTTTACATTTTTCTTCTCCTATTTATACGTGAGATTCTCCCTTGATAGGAGCCTTACTCGATAGACAACGAAATTTTTTCTCCCACCTCATACATTTTACTAAAATATAACCCAGTTACGGGAAAGAGCCTTTTATTTGCATTCCTTTTTATTTCTAAAACCATAAACTCTCTGTTATACGACCGAATTGAGATAGCACTTAATTTCCTCCCGAGGTTTTCTTTATTTTACTGTTCTTCCATGACTGTCCCTGTACCAACACAGCCCAATGTCGAACACAGATTATCGAATCAAACACATATTGCCTTAAACCTTTTCGATACTATTCTTAAAACAACCACTACTCGGGTTGAACTCGAACGTTCATGGGCAGCGATTGAACAGGATATAAACATCCAGGAACAGTTGGAAGCTAGACAACACCAACACATAAATCATCCCTAGTTTCCCTTGCCAAAGGTTGACGTTTCTCTTTTCTCTACCCTTTACCCACTTTTGGATGCCTAGACACTGTACTTCTAAGCCTTAAGTACAGACTCTGGAACAATAAAAACCACTCTGGAACAATAAAAACCATGTTGAAATTACATTGAATACTTATGCCAATCATTTCGAACCTGTGTGGTGAGTTGTCATTGATCAAAACATAATTAATGTGCATTGGTAAGGGCGCAAAGGTGGCGGGGATGGAAGGGAGCGATAAATTCTTTGAAACTTTTTGTGAACCCAGGTAGAGTGAAGCATGCGAGTTCGAGGAGTGCGAGGTGTAATTGTAGATCACAGAAGTTTTGGGTGCAAGATGTATATCACGAAACACGAGGAATGAGAGTTCGATAGTGGCAACTCAGGAACCTGTGACCATAAAATTAGCTAAGTATGGAAAGGAATGATAGTCGGTCGGACTCCCGTTCCTCGATGTTTTTGCGTAAATTGCAGTTTAATGCATTTTAATGGGAGATGTCCCCAAGGTTTTCGCTTATTAGTGAAATCAAAGAATAATTAATGTGCATTGGGAAGGGCGCAAAGGTGGAAGGGATGGAAGGGAGAGATAAATGCTTTGAAACTTTTTGTGAACCCGAGTAGAGTGAAGCTTGCGAGTTCGAGGAGTGCAGGGTGCAATTGTAGATCACATAAGTTTTGGGTCAAGATGTATATCATAGAACATGGGGAATGACAGTTCGATAGCACCAACCTGGGAACCCACGACCATAAAAGTGGCTAAGTATGGAAAGGAATGACGATCGGTCGGACTTCTGTAAATCACGGTTTAATGTGTATTAATGGGAGATGTCCTCGAGGTTTTCGCTTGTTAATGCCAATTTTTTCAAACTTGTGTGTTGAGTTGTCACTAGTAAAAACATAATCAATGTGCATTGAGAAGGGTGCGAAGGTGATGGGGATGAAAGGGAGAAAAAAAATGCTTTGAAACTTTTGTGAACCTGGGTAGAGTGAAGTTTGCGAGCTCGAGGAATTGTAGATCACGGAAGTTTTAGGTTCAAGATGTATATCACAGAATTGTAGATCATGGAATTGCAGATCATGGAATTGTAGATCACAAAAGTTTTGGGTGCAAGATGTATATCATGGAATTGTATATCATGGAAGTTTTGGGTGCAAGATGTATATCATGGAACACGGTAAACCATGTTCCAATTTGAAGGGTGTTTTCGGCTCGCAAATTCTGGAGCTCGAGAAAGTCAGGTTTAAGTTTAAAGAGATTTTGTTTATATTTATTTCAATTGTATTCATATTAATGTATCTTAATATATTATTTGTGGTCCAAATGTAAACCATGTTCCAATTTGAAGGGTGTTTTCGGCTTGCAAATTTTGCTCAAACCCATAAGCAATAGACAAAAAAAAATATGACTTAACATTTTTTATATGGAAGCATATTCTCAAATATGAGAAGTTGTAATATATGCACAATATTAAACATGGACATGACATCAACACCTGATTTTCCATGTTGAAATAGCGTCATTCATTGACTGTATTTTCGGGGCCCCGAAGAATGAAAGCAGGAGGGGCCTACCCATTTCTTTCTCAACTATAGGGCGGGGCCATAAAACTATGTCCTATCACAAATTATTCTTCCATGTAAAAAACAATATTAAACATTGAAAAACACCATACAACAATCTCAAATATTTTATATTCAGATAAACTGGGTTACAAAATACAGTTGAGATTATTTCCCAAAATAATTGTCTTGGAATTTGTAAAAAAATATATAGTTAAGTACATATTCTCTGAAATTTAAATGCGTTTTCCATAATGACTGGGATTGGGGGTCCTACAAACCATAAAGCAAAGATGTACATGAATCAAGATTGTAGAAAGAAGAAAGTCAGCGATGGAAGACAACAAGACTTGGCAAGATGAAAGAGAAAATTGTCAGTCCTTGGTTAAAGATTTGTATTTAAAGAGGTAGAGTAACTGGATGAAGACGTCAACAAAGAGAGAAGAATGTGATCAGTATGAACTTACTATGATGGTATCCCATGCCTTGTCATTTGCTTGCTGATGTCCTTTTATGGATTTCCTCGACAGTTATGGGAACCGTCTTAAGCGTCCTTTGCCCTTCATTGGTAATCTTGTCGACAACCTTTTTGAACCACTCTTCGATGTAGCTCCTCATGGGAACCACATTGATTTCATGCTGGATTTTTATATTGAAGAATTCAGTTTCCAAGTCCCTTAGATCAATAGAAAGGTTGTGTAATGTTTCTTGAATATCTTGGTTTTTAATCGAATAATCAACTAGCCAATTTTTCACGTCATCTTCACCATATTCAAGAATGCCATAGAAATTTTCAAATGACAGTCTTTTATAGATCCCAAATTGATCATCAAATGCTTTCTTGGTTAAAAACAATGAGTTGAATATCAATTTCAGGTCTTGGACTTCATTGGTGCTGTTAGCTAGATCTATCTCAGTTAGCTTCTTGAATAGTTTGTCTCTTCTAGATATGGCCTGGCTACATGCTTGAAAGATACCATTTGGGTTTTTTTACCTTTTCTTTCTAGCATGCGTTTAGCTGGTTTATTTGATCCGGGGAAGGGAGATCCTCCTCTTTTATTCTTAATTCCATCATACCAGTAAATTTAACACCAAATGGCACAACTGCATCGAGGTAGAAACCTTGCTCATTCTTGAGATCTGCTTGCAGATACTCATGAAAAGCATGCGCTCTTATTCCCAAAGAGACTATACTCTTTGACATCTCCCAAGCTTCTGTTATTAATTCCATTCTTCTCTTTATATTCTTTTCCACATAGCCTCGGGCTGATGTGAGAAGGCTTTATGATCCTTTTAACTTTGTCGCAGGTGTGGTGGGCTCGATCATTGCCAAAGGAGTATCCAACAGTGGAAGGGGCATTAGATCTCTCTCCAATTCTTTGATTTGCTCCTTTAACCTGACATTCTCCGCTTCAAGGCCGCTAATAGAGTTTTCTAGAGCATCTCTAGTTGCTCGATGTATCTGGGAGATTTGCGAAGGGTGCATGTTTCGTAGGTTCATATTTTAACGAGATTTCCCTTTCTTATTCTTTACATCTCTCTTTTCAATAACTAATTTTTTGGATTCGATGTCAAAAAAAACACTCTGAAATGCAAAAGACTCTTCATTGAAGGTATCGGTCCTAATTATTTCCATTTGAGGTTTATGGGGAGCAGTGCTCTCTAGATGGTCTTCATCGGGGAACATTTTGTCAATGTCAATTTCTAGCTCCATATCTTCGAGGGAGAGATCATGGATATCAATTTCTCCCCTCGGTCCCCCCTGTACTTGCACTATTGTTTTTCGTTTTTTTTTCTCGCAGGAAGTTTGTGAGAACTTTCAATTTTGTTGGAGGGAGGGTTCTTATCTCCTCCTCCGCTTGAAGAACTGTGTGTGAATTTCTTGCTTGGGTAGGCCATTGGAGAGTTGCTATGAGATGCTGCAGTGTTGGGTGTGGTGGTTGGGGATTGGGCACCTTTCTCACCTAGGCCTTTTCATTTCTGCTTGTATGACTCATTGGTGCCTTGTGTATTGCAAGATGACATAAAGAATTTCTTCTGCCTTGTGTATTATAATAACTGGGAAGATATTTCAATGGAAATCAACTTTCCCCAATCGAAGATGGCTTGTTCCTTCACCGTAAAATATAAAATATACAAAATCATCTGAGAGATTCTGGCTGTACTTTCTTGTCCAGTTATCCTCGTGAAAATCCATGCAATTTCTTGTAAATGGTTTTTAAATGCACTAACTTGTAATTTGGTCATGTCCCTGGGAACGACCGCTGGGTTCTCTAAGAACTTCGGTAAGAGGTCCAAGCCATTATCATGCTTCTTTAAGAACTCTCTGAAATCCTCTCCCTTGAAAGTAAGCGTTGGGTTGGGAAGTATTAACATATTTCGAAATACTTGACGCGATAGGGAGACTCGGGAATGGTCCCGCAACTGGATAATCCGTTGGTTCAGAATATAATTTTCGGTGGAACAGGTGACCAACTTGTTACAGTAAAAACAATTGGGGACACAACCTGCTCGTGCAATTCCAGACTTCCAGATAACTTCCTTCTGGGTAGAAGGGGACGAGTAGTAGTCATAAGCTTTATACCACTGAAAACTCTGGTCCTCATGCCCAAAAATATTCAAGGTATCTGCACAGAAATGTTGTTGAGCTACAACCATAAGGTGATGAGAGCGTTCCTTTACTCCTGATAGTATTTAAAATGAATGCTGGAGCATGATAATATAATATCCCATAAATATTGCTTTAATGTGTTTTAATGGGAGATGTCCTCAACCTTTTCGCCTATTAATGCCAATATTTTCGATCTGACTGGTGAGTTGTCACTAATAAAGGCATGATTAATGTGCATTGGGAAGGGGGAAAAGGTGGTGGGGATGGATGAGAGCGAAAAATGATTTGAAACTTTTGTGAACTTGGGAGCCCGGGAACTCGAAAATATGTGACAACAGGAGGTGAAGAATCGACTAAGTATGGAAAGGCGGGGCATAATGCTTTAAAAAAAACTAAAGTAAACAACAATTTTTCCGAGTACAAGATCCACACAGAAAAAAAATTCAGATCCCATAATATTGACCTCTGCCAATTTGATAATAGGGAGGTTGAGTTGGTAGATCGAAATATTGCTTAGTTCAGGGGACTGGGGTGCATATGAGAAAAGATAATTCTTTGATGAAGATTTGTTTGTATTGGAACATGTGACAATAATTGTGTGCTGATAGTATTTAAAATGAACACTGGAGGATGATAATATAATCTCTCGTAAATCTTGGTTTAATGCATTTTAATGGGAGATGTCCTTGAGCTTTTCACTCATTATTGATAATCTTTTTGAACCTGTGTGGTGAGTTGTCACTAATAAAATCTTAATCAATTTGCATTGGGAAGTGTGTAAAGGTGGCGGGGATGGAAGGGAGTCCGCGAACCCATGTATCTGTGACAACAAGAGGTGACGAATCGAATAAGTATGGAAAGTCAGGGCGGTCAGACAGACCCAGACAGACTCATCATAGGTAGAGTGAAGTCTGCGAGTTGGAAGAGTCCGGAGTTGAATTGTAGATCACAAAATTTTTGGGTGCAAGATGTATATCACAAAACAGGGGGCATGAGAGTTCGATAGTGCCAATCTGGGAATTGGTGGCCATAAACCCTAACTATGGGAAAAACATTCTCAGCTATGTAATATATCTAGAGCTCAACAAACTTAGGTTCAAGTTTAAAGATAATTTGTATATATTTACTTCAATACTATTCATATTATTTTATTTTATTAGTATTTTTTGTGGCCCAAATGTAAACCATGTTCCAATTTGAAGGGTGATTTCAGCTCACAATTTTTTCTCAAACGCATACACAATAGAGAAAATATATGAGTTAACATTTTCACATGCAAGCATATTCTAAAATATTGCAAGTTGTAATATATGCACAATATTAAAGAGGGACATAACATCAACACCTTTGTAGATGACAGTGGGCTAGCATAATATTGCATTCTTACTATGAATCGATGCCTTAAAGAAACTAAGATAGCTAATTATTTTTTGCCAATTTAAGATCGACACAAAATATTCATCAAATTCCATAATATTCTCCCATTAATGTGTTTTAATGGGAGATGTCCTCGAGATTTCCGCTTATTAATGCCAATATTTTCAAACCTGTGTGGTGAGTTGTCACTACTAAAAGCATAATTAATGTGCATTGGGAAGGGGCAAAGGTGGTGGGGATGGAGAGGAGTGAAAAATGCTTTGAAACTTTTGAACCCGCGAAACTTTGAAGAATCGAATAAGTATGGAAAGGTGGGGTGGTTAGACAGAGTCATCGTAGGTAGAGTGAGGCTTGCAAGTTGGASGAGTCCGGGGTCAAATTGTAGATCACCTAAGTTTTGGGTGCAAGATGTATACCCTGAACACGAGGCATGAGAGTTCGATAGCGCCTACCCGGTAACCCGCGACCATAAAATTGGCTAAGTATGGAAATGAACGACGGATGATCGGACTCGTGATGTGAAGATATAGATGGATATAGAATTTATCAGTCCGCCACCCCGAGAACCTGCGAGCATAGAAATCCGACTAAGTATAGAACCAAAAACAGATAATAGAGGGGAAGCAGAAAAGGGAAAAATGGGTAAGTATAGAAGAGGAAAAAGAGAGGGAGCAAAGAACTTTATGCCTCACACAACAACACTTAGTTTGATAATTATCAAGCGATAGAAACACATCAACTATGGGAAAAAAATTCTCAGTCATGAAATATAGTTGGAGCTCAACAAACCCTAGTTCAAGTTTAAAGAGATGTTGTATATATGAGTTAACATTTTCATATGCAAGCATATTCTCAAATACGACAAGCTGTAATATATGCAGGATATTAAAGAGGAACATCACGTCAACACCTTTGTAGATGACAGTGGGCTAGCACAATATTGCATTCTTACTATGATGATGCCTTAAAGAAACTAAAACAACCGACAATTTTTTGCCAATTCAAGATCGACAGAAAAAAATTCATCAGATTCCATAATATTCTCCCATTAATGCGTTTTAATGGGAGATGTCCTCGATCTTTCTGATTATTAATGCCAATCTTTTCGAACCTGTGTGGTGAGATGTCACTAGTAAAAGCATAATTAATGTGCATTGGGATGGGGTGAAGGTGGCGGGGATGGAGAGAGCGAAAAATGCTTCAAAAATTTTGTGAACCCGGGAATCCGTGAACATGCAAAAATTTGAAGAATCAACTAAGTATGGAAAGGCAGGGTGGTCAGATGAAGTCATCGTAGGTAGATTGAGGCTTGCGAGTTGGAGGAGTCCGAGGTCGAATTGCATATCACCGAAGTTTGGGTCCAACATGTATATGTTGATTTTTCATAAGCATTAGGTTAAGCATGAAGTTCATTCAATTTTATCATTTAACCATAACCCTAAATGCTGCAGCAACCAAGATCACAAGAAGAAGCACCATGCACAAGAACACAAAATGTATCCTAGGAAACCCTTCTCAACAAGGGAAGAAAACCCAACCAAATCCTTTGCTATAATCTTGAAGAGAAAGACCTAGCACACAAGAGGGTGCTCAAACCTAAGAACTCTAGTGCCCAAGAGAGGTGCGCACCTTTTTCCAAAGAAGTGTGCTTGCTGAAATTTCTAAACTCACAAAAAAGATATGATTCTACAATGGAAGATTTCCCTTTACTTATATTAGGCTTGTCCTATCAACTGAAGTGTCTATTGGCACAACAAGGCTGACCTCTCTAAGGAACAATACATTTATTATTATTATTATTATAATTAATATTATCCAGATTAATTATCTCTTACATTTATTATTAGACACAATAAGGTAGGGATGACCTGTACCCTTTACATGACAATTAGGGTTACAGGTAGGTTTGACTCTTGAACAATATATAACAAAGGATATGATACACCCAATAGTGCTCATCCACTAGGGGCACATCCATAGGGATATCATAGCTTTGATTCAATGCATTACACAGAAGAACCAGGTCTTTACATGTTCACTTGTGCTCATCCACAGGCACATCCACTCTACAGATCTTTTTTCCCACTGCCACCGATAGGAGAATCATCTAGAGTCTTCTTGTCAAGTCTACTACTCAAAGGAGGCTAATACATCATCTTCATTTCTTTTCTCATGATGATGCACCCAACACTTTAGGATTTCACATGTTCACCTTGTGCTCAGCCACAGGCACGTCCTAACTCAACATATCACTTTTCCACTGGATAATCATCTAGAGTTCTTCTCAACTCTTTGAATGGAGGTGGTCATCTCTACGTTCCTAGCTCTGTCTCGGGCAAGAACCACATACCCTTCTTAGGATATTTCTCTCAGGTTTGTAAGCTAAGAGAAAGAATTCACATAGCTACAATGATCCACACCTCACATGTTTGTAAGCTGGAGAATGTCTCACATAGCTGAAATGATCTACACTCCCTCTTAGCTAGGGAGGCTTTCTTCATCATTCCAAGTCTCATATGGATGTACTCTGATTTTTTTTTTTGGCTGGAGACATCAATACTACTTCTCAACTAGGAAGGAATTCTTCACCAAGTCTATTTGGTGTAAATGTCTGTAGTTTGCTCAGGTGTAGGAAGGTACTGCAAGTATACAATTTTCCTCTGCATCATGTCTCTGACATAAGGATATTTCATCTCAGTGTGCTTCAATCCATTAGGAAACACTGGGTTCTTTAAGGAGTTTTATACATGGCTCTTGATTATCATCATAGGGTCCATCTCATGGTCAAGTAAATCTGTTAGAAGTTTGTGAAGCCACATTGCTTCGGTCATTCATTTCTATATGCTCTGTCTCTGTGATACTCAAGGCCACAGATTTTTGTTTCTTTCTGTATTAGGAAACAATGGCAATCTTCATGGTAGAACATCAATTGGATGTGCTCTTTCGGTCCACTGTAATTTCTTCTCAATCTGAATCATAATGTCTTGCAAACTCAAGTTAAAACTGGTGGCATATCTTAGGCCATATCCAACTGTGCCTCGTATACACATGTTTTGTTGTCGTTTAGTGAGTCTATCTTGGTTGACTCATGAAATGACTAGGGCCATTCACTGTATGGAAAGAGTCAAGTTTGGTGTTAACCATATACATCAGTGATCCAAGAAACTATGGATTAGTCTCATCTGAAATGTTGTCAATCTTTTCAATCCATCATGGTGGATTTTCATTCTGTCATACTAACCTTCTTTAATGTTCCAACTGTATATTTTCCTTGAATCAGAAAAATCTCATCGGTTTTCTGTCATACTTCTTGTCTCAAGAAGTTTGTGCATCATAATTAGATTTTTCATCTTGATTTTAGAAGTCGAGGATTACTTCTATCCAATAACAAGGCTTTCTGAATAAGTCATAAAAATCAGGCTCTTGTTACCTTACTGTAATGAGATAGGTTTGGATAAGAAATTATATTGTTGAAATCCAAACTCAACAAGAATCTATCTATCTGATATATATTCCAACTCATGGATGATAGTACAGATGGAACTATATCAGGTTCACTGCATCAAGTGTCTCATTATAGACAACTCCCTCTGTTTGTGAGAAACCTCTGGATATAGATTTGTTTTGTATTTCTTGACACTTTCATCAGCTATATGCTTGATCACATTGGTCCACTTAGAAGTTATAACAGACTTCCCTTTCTGATCCCTGAAAAATATCTTATGCATCATTCTTTAAGATATATTGGTATTCTTCTGTTATGGCTTTTTTCCATACCAGTTCTCTCGTTGCTTCTCTAAGAAAAGAAGTCTCAGCATCAATGAAGTGGTTCATGATTGAAGGATAGTTCGAAAATATCTTTTGCTTTCTCAGAATGTGGCCTTGAGAAGCTTGTATGTTTCTCTGCCTCTTGCAGAGTGGGTCTAGAAAAAATCCCTTTTAGACTTTACTGCATTATCTCTGAATATATCGAATGAAACAACTGGTTCAATTGGGATAAAGTCTCTCTCCCTTTGAAATGTTGAATGTGGAGAAGGTAATAGACTTGTTGTAAATCTCTATCTGAGATTTTCTAGATCTTTAAAAGACTCTCTCTTTTACCGGGACAACGTTTTTTCTTGTTCTTGCATAATGAAAAATTCAAATATGGTTTGGACTCCCGTACCAAGGATAATGGTCCAAGTCTTTGAGAGCTCTTGTACTAGGACTAATATCCTTCATTTATTTGAAAAATGCAATCAACTATAAAAATATGAATCAAATGATTTACCTAGTTTGTAGCCATGTCCTTTTAGAGGAATTACTTCTCCTCTCTCTTCTCTTCACTCACTTGAGGTGGAACTAGATCAATGTCAACAGTGGAAGCATATTGTCTTCCCTTCTTCCTGGTTGGATAATTTCTTGCAATGTGTCCATACTTGTCACATCTGAAGCATTGAATTTCTGAAGCATATCTTCTTTGATAACCTGGATTGGATGGAGGCTTTTCACCTTTAAATGTTTACCTGAAATTTCTTTTGAATCTTCCTCCCTTCTTTGTATGAAGTGAAAGGGCATGATTTTCTTCTGAAGAATCTTCCACTTCTCTATTTCTAAGTCTAAGTTCTTCTTGAGTGAAACCTGTCCATATTTGATCAAAGGTTGGTAGAGCTTCTCTTCCACTGATACTTTGAATGAAAGGCTCCCATGATTTTGGAATATTCTGGAGGGTGGTTAAGACAATTTCTCTATTAGACATGATTTCCCCAATGGTCTCTAGCTGTTCTTTAACCTTTGATAACTTCACAAAGAAAAGTGCAACTGAGTCACCCTTTGTCATCTTGGTACTTTGAAGTTGGATATTTAAGGTAAGAGCTTTGAGAGTGTTGTCACTTTCAAACATTCCTTTTAAGACTTCATACATATCGTAGGTTGTCTTTAGATTGGCAATACGAGGCAAGAGGCGATCTCTTACTGAGTAGATGATTATTTTTCTTTCTTTGATATCATCTTCCTTTCTTATCTTCTTCTCTATATCTGTAGCAGTGTCTGGTAGAACTTTAGTTGTCACATCCAAGAGATCATCTTCTTCAAGAGTGACTAGAAACTTTGATTTCCAGGGGTTGAAGTTGCTTGCTCCATCAAGCCTATCTTCTACCAAAGTTCTATTCTTCATTTGATTTGTTTCTTCAAATTCTTTCCAACTGGATTTTTTAAAACCTAATGATTAGGTTAAATTGGAAACCTTAGATTATATTGGACTTATGACTACCAACAATAAATTTGATAGTAACACAAAAATGCTTGTTGATTCAGAAAATGTTTCTTCAAAAATCCAGAAATAATACTCTGCAGGAAATTTCGGCACCCTAGAAACCCTAGGTCCAAAAATCAAAATTTCTCGGAATTTCATTTTGAGAGTTTCCGGAGATGCAATGGAAGATGCCATACTCTTCTATGCGAAGAATAAGCCCAACATCCAAGTTTTAAGGGGCTAAAACACCCAAAAGAGGAGGGTCGTACAGATTTTCTGGAAACCCTAGAAGGGCCGTACGTTTATGCAGAAGAGTAGGAATGACTGGTAAAGGATGAGACTTGGTAGATGCTTGTGAAATGGGTTCTTTCAAGACCTATGCTCTAAAACCATGTTGATTTTTATAAGCATTAGGTTAAGAATGAAGTTCATTCCATTTGATCATTTAACCATAACCATAAATGCTGCAACAACCAAGATCACAAGAAGAAGCACCATGCACAAGAACACAAAATGTATCATGGGAAACCCTTCTCAACAAGGGAAGAAAATCCAGCCAAATCCTTTTCTATAATATTCAAGAGAAAGAACTTTACCACCAAGAAAGACCTAGCACACAAGAGGGTGCTCAAACCCTAGAACTCTAGCGCCCAAGAGAGGTGCGCACCTTTTGCCAAAGAAGTGTGCTTGCTGAAATTTCTAAACTCATAAGAAAGATACGATTCTACAATCTTGTCCTATCAACTAAAGTGTCTATTGGCACAACAGGGCCGACCTCTCTAAGGCATAATGCATTTATTATTATTATTATTATTATTGATATTATCCAGATTAATTATCTTTTACATTTATTATTAGACACAATAAGGTAGGGCTGACCTGTACTCTTTACATGACAATTAGGGTTACAGGTAGGCTTGAATCTTGAAAAATATATAGAAAAGGATATGATAAACCCACTAGTGCTCATCCGCTAGGGGCACATCCGTAGGGATGTCATAGCTCTGACTCACTGCATTACACAGAAGAACCAGGTCTTCACACGTTCACCTGTGCTCATCCACATGCATGTCCACTCTACAAACCTGCTTTCTCACTACCACTGATAAGAGAATCATCTGGAGTCTTCTCATCAACTCTGTTGCTCAAAGGAGGCTAATACATCATCTTCATTTCTGTTCTCATGATGATGCACCCAACACTTTGGGATTTCACACATTCACCTTGTGCTCAACCACAGGCACATCCTAACTCAACAGATCACTTTTCCACTGGATAATCATCTGGATTTCTTTTCAACTCTCTGAATCGAGGAGGTCATCTCTATGTTTCCAACTCTGTCTCGGGAAAGAACCACATACCCTTCTTAGGGGATTTCTCTCAGGTTTGTAAGCTAAGAGAAAGACTTCACATAGCTTCTATGATCCACACCTCACAGGTTTGTAAGCTAGAGAATGTCTCACATAGCTGCAATCATCAACACTCCCTCTTAACTAGGGAGGTATTCTTCATCATGCCAAGTGTCATACGGATGTACTCTAAATTTTTTTTTTGACTGGAGTCATCAATACTCCCTCTAAACTAGGAAGGCGTTCTTCACCAAGTCTATTTGGTGTAAATGTTTGCAGTCTGCTTAGGTGTAGGAAGGTACTGCAAGTATACAATTTTCCTCTGCATCATGTCTCTGACATAAGGATATTTCGTCTCATCGTGTTTCAATCCATTAGGAAACACCGGGTTCTTTAAGGAGATTTATACATGGCTCTTGATTATCATCATAGGGTCCATCTCGTGGTTAAGTAAATTTGTTAGAAGTTTGTGAAGCCACATTGCTTCGCTCATTCATTTCTTTTTTCTCTGTCTCTGTGGTACTCAAGGCCACAGAGTTTTGTTTCTTGCTGTATTAGGAAACCATGGAAATATTCATGGTAGAACATCAATCAGATGTGCTCTTTCGGTCCACTGTACTTTTTGATCAATCTGAATCGTCATGTCCTGCAAACTCAAGTTCATACTGGTGGCATATCTCAGGCCATATCCAACAATGCCTCGTATATACATGTTTTGTTGTTGTCTAGTGAGTCTATCTCAGTTGACTCATGAAATGACTAGGCCCATTCACTGTATGGAAAGAGTCAAGTCTGGTGTTAACCAGATACATCAGTGATCCAAGAAACTATGGATTAGTCTCGTCTGAATTGTTGTCAATCTTTTCGATCCATCATGGTGGATTTTCATTCTGTCATATTGACCTTCTTTAATGTTCCCACTATATATTTTTCTTGACTTAGGAAAATCTCATCGGTTTTCTATCATACTTCTTGTCTCAAGAAGTTTGTGCATCATACTTAGATCTTTCATCTTGATTTTAGAAGTTGAGGATTACTTCTATCTAATAACAAGGATTTCTGAATAAGTCATTCAAATGAGACTCTAGTTACCTTACTATAATGAGATAGGTTTGGATAAGAAATTATCTTGTTGAAATCCAAACTCAACAAGAATCTATCTATGTGATATATATTCAAACTCATGGATGATAATACATATGGAACAGTATCAGGTTCACTGGATCAAGTGTCTCATTATAGACAACTCCATTTGTTTGTGAGAAACCTTTGGCTATAGATTTCGTTTTGTATTTCTTGACACTTTCATCAGCTGCATGCTTGATCATATTGGTCCAGTTAGAAGTTATCACAGACTTCCCTTTCTGATCCCTGAAAAATATCTTATGCATCATTCTTTAAGATATATTGGTATTCTTCTATTATAGCCTTTTTCCATACCGGTTCTCTCATTGCTTCTCTAAGAAAAGAAGTCTCAGCATCAATGAAGTGGCTCATGATTGAAGGATAGTTCAAAAATATCTTTTTCTCTCTCGAAATGTGGCCTTGAGAAGCTTGTATGTTTCTCTGCCTCTTGCAGAGTGGGTCTAGAAAATCCCTTTTAGAATTTACTGCAATATTTCTGAATATATCGGCTGAAACAACTAGTTCAACTGGGATAAAGTCTCTGTTAAGAACCAAATATCAATATAGCATAGAAAAACCTCATAAAAAGTACTCAACGCCTTGAAAAAGAGATAATTTCAAATAATAAGCCTCTTCGAGGGGGCAACCTCCTTTTACCCCACTTAAATGTTCAAGTACAATATGATTTCGAATGAAAATGTCTCCTTGGTATATATAGGAGACTAGGAGGTATAATTACAACTAATGGAATAAATCCGACATAAATAAAATAACATTACTAATGTAATATGACCCAATTAAGGGTTAATGAGCCAATATTAGGGATTAACATGCCCCTCCCCTCAAGACAAGTGTTGTCCGCAACGCTTGAGTAACTTTGGATGCTTCTGTATAAAAGACTCATCTTCCCAAGTGGAATATTTAGCCGGTAGTTTCCTCCATTTAATGAGATACTCTGAAATGGATCTATTCCTCA
>JASDQU010103245.1:206781-218539 GCA_032191745.1 Picea mariana | reverse complement strand
TTTTACAATAAACGTGATTTTGCTAATACACTTGTGTGTAAAAGAAGCACTTTAAAAACAAAAATAATGATGATAAAATTGCATACAAATTTGTGTATTTTATTAATGTACATATTTATGTATAATTTTGCAAAACTAGTAAGAACTTTTGTAAACTTAAGGAAATGCGAATACATTTTTATATTTCTTAAAAAAAAATTGTATACATAAAGGGTATGTAGCATTTAAACTTACTGTATAAAATGAATGTAATTTTTGGTTTACAATTTAGTATGCAAAAATATCCAGATTTTAAGGTAAATATTGGTGTGACAATTAAGGGATAGATATTTTCAAGTTTGTAACAGAAGCATTAAAGGTTTAGTTACATTAACATGGTATCGAAATGTATATTTTTGGATTGTAGGATGGCATACTATTACTAATAAGTTTAAAGTTAGAATATGTTGTTGAGAAAGATCTAATTAACATTATCTAATGAATGTAATGAATGAGATGATGTGTTTGACAAGTACATCTATTTATATAAAAGTTGGTAAATTTGTATATAAGAGTTTGTGCATCTGTATATATGAGTTTTATTGGAAGATTTGTTAAGGTTTACTATTGCATGCATTTAAGTTCATAAGAACAATCTTCTATATATCAAGAATGAGGAGTACCATCTCTATAAAAATGAATGGGGGATTTATCCTCATGATGTTATGTTAAAGACCTTAACCGAGGACAACCAAAAGGCTGGTTTCATAGACTAGAAATTCGAATGATTTGTTTTCAAGAAATTAGATACTTTTTAAGATCAAATATTATTGATCAACTAGAATATGTCTAGTTCAAGCCTTGGAAACAATTTTGGTAGATTTCTAGTTGAATAGTTTAAGATGAATTGGGTTCTTGAAAACCTCGTTCATGGAGCATCAAATGGCCTTGAAGACATGTTATTGAAGTTTCAGGCACAATTTGGTTATGAATTTTTTTGGAGAATCAAAGAACCATCCAAGATTTGGGAGGATGAGCTCCCCGACGACTCCATTATTGAAACTCTAGATTTTGAAGAAAGATGCCCTGTCGACTCCACCTAAAAGATTGTGGAATTTCAAGAAGATCTATATTTCGACTCAACCGAAGAGTTCTTCCATGTTGTAATGATATTTTTCCTTCCCCATCAAGCCCAACAAAAGTTGTTCAAGTTACAATAAAGGGAGAAGGTACCCAAAGAAAGAAATGGTTGCGTAGAGGTCCCCTTAATTTGCAAGGAAAGGTTCATCCCATGCCAAATATTTCCATGGACAAGTTTCCCATGTTATTAAGAAATACTTTAGAGTATGTAAAGAAGCATCTGGTCAAGTTTGACAGTATTTGTGATATTTACAATGTGGCTGAAGATGACATTGCTTGCCAATTCTTTGTCTTGACTCTAAAATGAAATGCTTGTGAATGGTTTTATTCATTGCTTCCTGAAACCATCACTAGTTGGGATGTATTAGAAAATTTGTTTGTCGAGAAGTGTTTCCCAAGGAAAGATCCATATTCTCTTTTCTTGAAGTTGATTGAAATCTAGATGAATGAGGAAGAGACGGTCAAAGATTTCACTTTCAAATTTATGAAATGTTGGCATTATTGATTGTGTATTATCATTGATGGCAACACAAATCAAACATGGACAGTAATCAAACATGGACAATCATATGCTGATGAGGTTGATGAGAAGGAAGGAACATAGGAGTCTCTCAGATTACCAGATCATGAATACGATCTCTCAAGTAGATCAATGCAGAAAAACTCAAGAGAGAAGGCGCGTTTGAGTGAAGCAGAAACAAAGTTCTGCAATTGAGGAAATCCACGCAAAGGATTGTGGAGTAATCATGGCCAATGTAGATCGTAGATAGTTGGATCAAAATAAGAGCACGATCGAACGGTAAAGAACGAAGAACAATGTTGATCGTTGGATCAAAATAAGAGCATGAACAGATGGTAAAGAACAAAGAAGAATGTAGATCATTGGATCAATATAAGAGCATGAAGGACGGTAAAGAATGAAGAAACGATATTGATCATTGGATCAAGATAAAAGCATGAAGGATGATAAAGAATGAAGAAACGATATTGATCGTTGGATCAAAATTAAATCATGATCAAACAGCTTGGATCACTTTCCGCGAGTTCATCGAGCAACCAAAAATTGGCCAAGTATCATATTCTATCGATATCACTTAAATTTTTTAAGTATGGTCCATTATGAAGGTAACAAAAGAGATACGAGTTTGTGAGTCCAAGAGTTCGCGAGCCTGAGAAAAATTGTTTAAGAATTTTTCTAAGTATAGGTTCATCTTGGAGGCTGCAGATGTTCGATGTGCATTTTGATGACTCCCGAGAAGACATGTGAATCCGCAAGTCCGAGAGTCCACGACCCATCACATAAAATAATTCTAAGTAAAATTCCAAGTATGGTTCATTATGGAGGTAACATTAGTTGGACATGCATTTTTATGACACCCGAGAAGACATGTGAGTTCGCAAGTCCGAGAGTCTGCGAACCTAAGAAAAATCACTTAAAATTTCTCTAAGTATAGGTTCATCTTGGAGGATATGGAAGTTGGGTGTGCATTTTGATGAAACTCGAGAAGACATGTGAGTCCACAAGTCCGAGAGTTCGCAAACTTGTCACATGAAATAATTCTAAGTAATCCATGTTTAAAATGAATAAGAACCGTCCATTCAACGATTGATTATATCCAAACCGTCGATCTGTCTAAAGTGCCTAGATGAAATAAGGACCGTCCATCTCAACACCTGATTAAGTCCATGCCATTGATTTATTCGATGATTAAGTCACGATTTTTGGTCCTCGCCAGATTTGAAGTAAAAATGGACTGTCCATCTCATCGGGCGATTAAGTCAAAGCCATTGGATCAAGATATTCTCAAGAGTAAGGTAGGCGATTGGATCAACTCATGGGTGCAATTTCAATCGTTCGTCAGTAAAAGGTAAAGTGGGTTGAAGGAAGCACATAGGTGCCTAAAACAGTTAGGCATGAATAAAATATATATGCACATCGAAATCAAAGGTCAATATTTAATCTTGATCTTGATTAGATGATAACTGAGTCTCTACAAAACCAGAGCTCCATGCAACGAAGAAATGGAACATTTTAGTCAATTTCATGAAGGGTTGTCGGATCGATCATTCCATAAGAAAGATTGACATGAGAAAGAACAAAACATAATTAATCTATAAGGAATTTGAAGTCGATTATGTTAATTTTTTATTACAGTCTATTGTAAATGAAGAGGCACATTGATTCATTGAAAATACACAATGGTTTAGGGATGCACACTGTTTGGAAGGATATATAAACTCATAAGAATGAAGAATGAAAGTGTGACTCAGGGAGATATCTGAGTATATGCTACACGAGGCAGAGTCACATGAATAATATTGCAAAGTAAAATTGTGTAGTGAGGGTGGAAGGGAGGAGCTTGGGAGGATTGTAGTCCTTTGCAGGTTGAACCCTGAACAATAGGGAGTTGCAACTTCCTTTCAAGTTGGTTCTTGAAGAAAACAGGGGATCAATGCCTCCTTTCAAGTTGGTTCTTGAAGAATACAGGGGGTTGGAGCCTCCTTTCAAGTTGGTGCTTGGAGAAGTAGGGAGTTGTAGCTTCCTTGTGTAGGTGCTCAAAAAATAAGGGGATTTGTGTCTCCAAGAGTTGGTGGTATAAAGAGGATTGGTGTCCTTCACAATCATAAATCATTCTTTATAAACTTTGTAATTCTTGTTAATTATATTATATAATTGATTTTAAATACAAATCCATTGTTGATCTATTGCGGTGATTAATAAAATAACAAAGTAATTAATAGTTGTTTAAAAGGTAATACCAATTCACCCCCCCCCCCTCAGTATTTCCAACATGAAAGTCCTTCATGAGATTCCTCAAGAAATGTTTCCAAATGATGTCCTCATTTTTAGTTGTTATAAAAATGCCTTCCTTGTGAATTGGAGATTTTTATTGAAGCAAGAGGGAAAGTGCAGTTGGAAAGAGTTAATGCAACGAGCTCAAGTCATTGAAAGAAATATTCATGAAATTGGTGCTAATATCTTAAACTTCCCAATATTGTTCTAAGAAAATGGAGGAAAGGATTTAGAAGAAAAATCTAATGAAATATGTGAAACTTTTTTTACATCGGATTTTGTTCCTGAAACTGAAATTGAGAACCTTAATGTCTCAATTCAAGACAAATACTCTCTGCCACATGCTCCATGGGAAGGAAATTTTGACTTCTCATATGCTCTATTTGAGAGTAATGACCACAATGACTTTAAGTATGGATTTGATGAACCTCCACTAGATGCACATAAAATTTTCATTCAATATAATCATGGTGAAAATGTTGCAATGGGTTCTCAATGGCCACAACTAGTTTATACAAAGATGAAAGAGGAATGTTAGCATGGTATCAAGAAAAGTAATGATAAAATTCATCACTTTACATCAAACTTTCATGATGTTCATTGCTCGTCTGGGGTAGAGTTTAATGAAGAAGAGATCTTCCAAGAATCAAAAGAAGAAGGGAATTTGCAATAAGAGGTTCCATGGGTGGTGTATTTTATTGTTGAAGACAATGAGATTGTTGGTGAACAAAAAAAGACAACCATACAGTTCTCCATAGATGTTCCACAACAATTTATTCTTGCAACCTCACCATGGCAACATGGGCATTGTATAAGGGGAGAATATATTCAAAGCATTTCCATTGAACTAACACTCTCAATCAAGGATGAGAGTAATTACATTAATTATTTATGTAGATGGCTACATTGGAAGTCTACTTACACTCGGAAGTAGACCTTCTTTCCAAGTAGATTAGGATAGGTAGATTTTTATTTTCTCATGTATATAATTTTGTCTTTCGGTAAAGTTTTCCTAATAAGCATTGATGGATGTAGATAATGGTTTGGGGATGACTGCATAACACAATGGATAAAGGCATTGGTCTTGGTTCGAGTCCTCAACAACCCACTAGGAGTCGCTATCCCACAGTTAGAGATATATGTTGATGTGTTTTCCTAACACCCATCAATGGAGTGATTGCGGTAAATGTGAACCCATGTTTTTCAAATAGAGACCATTTTTTTTTTCAAATTTGGAAAGTGCCAAATACCCCTCACTTGTTGATCATGAAAACCCAACAAATTTTAAATCAACTTCAATATTGTAGTTCTTCATCATGAAAGTCTAATAGAGATGGTTTCTCTTTTGAACAAAAGAAAAAGATACTAAAAAAAAGGAAATTGCTTGTTTCCATCTTCTCATTGAATAACCCTATGTGTCAACTTCATCCATTAAAGGTTTTTATGTTTTCTTATAGGTTGTTGCTATGAATGATAATCAAATGAATTAATAACATGGTTTCTCTTAATTAATTCACAATGGTGTTTCTCGATATCTCCCTTCCTTTTTTTCAAAGGATCTCTATCATGTGCTTCTATCAACCAATAGCCTATGGCATAGTCTGGTTCTCAATATTAACAGTTAGTTGGAATACGTTCAACCTTTCCCACTCCAATATGTACATGGATTGTTATCCATATTTTACCCTAAAAAATTAATGGTGTAGGAGAGATTGATCTAATAGGCCTTTATTGCCAATATAATAACCTCTACCTTTTTCATTGGCCGCCATATTATTTCCAACTTCAATGACCTAAGTGCTACTTTATAGCTCCCAGGCTTAATTATCCTTCCTCTCTAAGGTTTCCACTATATAACTTGAATAGTCAAGGGTGGTGGGCTAACAATATCTTCCACCCATGTGCCACTCTGCTTATATTTAAGACATTACAACATAAAGCGTATACTCATCTTTGACAACGGTTTGACAATGGGTAGAAATGGGTGATTTACAACATGAATCCTCAATGGAGTGAATTTGATCAACATTTAAGTATAAATTTATTTCTCCAAATTTAATATATATTCCTTTTATTTAATTGTGAGAATCAATAATATATTTATTTTTGTTTTATATTAATTAAATTTACTAATATAATATTGATATTCGAATCCTCTCAAATAATCAATATTTCATTCTTCCGCATAATCAATTATTCTAATATTTATTATTACTTGTTGGCATAGGGGAAGACCCAGGGTTCAATGCTACAATAGTGCACCAACAAAACCCTAACTACCGGCCCTTTCAGCAACACCTGCGAAGCAGATGAAGTCTCACCCGAGGTAGAGGAAGGGGTGGTTGCAGGACTNGGACAAAGATATGTGATTCTAGTATTTAACAGAGCATTTAGTAGTAAACCTCATCAATATTTAACCAATATCTACTCCGCAGATAAACCAGAGCATCGCAGCATTCACCCAGATCTAATGTATCTAAGCACTTAGCATAAGGAATTAGATCAGATCTAGCAGATTCAAGCATTAAGCAAGTTCACAGAGGTCATATCTAGCATCCAGATTCATCATAAGCACAAAGTATAAACAGATCTATCTATCTATCTATGTCAAGCACTTAGCAGATCACACATAAGTACACCAACACTTCGCACAAAGTAGAGCAACACAACATATACATGGTTCACCCCCACCCTAGGGCTACGTCCACCAACTCTTCTTCTTTATTAGCTTCTTCAATCAGATACATGCACAGAGCCACAAAAACCTTACTTCGCATAGGACAGGAGATCCATGCACTTCGCTAGATCCTCCTTCCTTGCGTTACATCACAATTCCATTCACAGTTTGTTACAACCACTTGCACTTAGCTTTGCAAGTCTCTCACAGTATGCACAAAGCATTTACAAGCCACACTTGCACTTAGCACAACATCGCATAAATGCCTCTTTCCTTCTTCCTTACATCGCCTAGACATCTATTTATATATTACAAAATAGGCCTAAGCATGGGTAAACCCATGGGCCGACATTACCATACCCGTTACATATTCCCAAATCCCAAAAAGAGGCCAAGATCCCGCAATATCTGCTTCGTCTTGTGCTCTGCCTTCGACAAGATTTCGAAGTCCAAAATGGTCAAACTTTACCAAGGATCTCTCAAAACTTGGTCTAGGGCCAACAGGCCCCCAACACTCACCTGTGACTCGTCCCGAGTCACTCTGATGTAGGAAGTTCTGCTTCGAAAGTCCCGAGCTTGGCTCGAGTTGCTTCGACTTGTTGCTGTGCTATGACCTCTTTTTCAACAAACTCTTGGATGTATGCATCGTTCATAGGTCCTTCCAGGCGTTGTTCAACTGCATTAACAACTTGCTCTAGTTTTGCTCCTCGACCTTCAACTTCTGTGAACAATTGGTAGGCCTTATCTTGTACAGGTTGGAATCTCTATGTTACTTCCATAACTCTGCTCTGAATAGCGTGAATCTGCTACTGGGCAGTGCGTTTCTCTTGATATCTCTTCATTCTTTCCATAGCTGACAAGAGCTTCAACTATGCCTATATCGTTTCGGCTTGATACTTCACTTCTTGGAGCTAGGACTCCAGTGCTCTTAATTCTGGACTCTTAGCAAGTCGCTCATATGTTAGGCATTGCAATCACTCAGCTTCTTGCATTCCATAGCAAGGGCCTTTAGTCTCTCAACTGTGCTCCTGGCAGTTGCTTCTCTTTGGTCCTTCACATCCCGTGGGGTCTCAGGCACTGCACGTAGTTCTAAGTCTACAATGCGTTGCTGGATCACTTCTTCAAGCTGCTCTACTTGCTGTATAACTCGATCTTCTGCCTTTATTTCTACAACTGTCACAGAGCGAAGTGCTCTGTTGACTGCTTCCTTTACTTCAAGTTGTTTGGCGAACAACTGTTCTTTTCCTTGCTGTATCTGTGCGTTTTCTTCGTCGAACTTTGCTTGGAGGGAAATGTTTTCCTGTTCTGCAGCTCGGTGCTGTTCTACAATTACTCCTTGTACTTACGTCAAAGCCTAGGTGGCTTGTTCTGTTTTCTCTTGTGCTCGTCGAAGGCGAGCTTCGACTGTATCAACTAATCGGTGGAGTTGGGTTGGCTCGTCTCCCAAATCTGGTGTTCCCAATGGCAGAGGTGCAGTGGAGACTACGCGTTTGGACTATAGTGCCTTATTTACACCTAGGAGTTCGATTTCAATCCTATCATAAATTGTTTTCTGCTTGGCCTCTTGTTTTTTTGCTATTTCCAGCGAAGCATTGTTCAGGGCTGCTATGAGGAAGTCGAAGTTGTCAGAGGTGAGGACAGTCTGCATCTTGGTCATGGAGGCTTTCGATTTCTTCTGGGAAGAAGGTTTCGGAGGCGAACCCTTCCTCTTCTTCAGGGGATCAACCTCGTCTCCTTGCTTTTGTTCGAATTATTTATCATCTAACTCTTCGCCATCACCTCCTTGTTCTGGTGATATGAAAGTAGTCTTCACGGATGCACTGTCTAATCCTTGGACCTCTTCGGTCTTCTTTGTCCTGCTAGGTCCAGGTGTATCTTACACAGTTTCTGGGTTGTCGATGTCGGATATCTCTGCAGGGTTGGAGAGGATAAGGAGGTCAACGAACCATTCCTTAGTAATCTCCTCCAAGTCCTCCATCAGCTTGTAGTTGGACTGAAGTTGTTGCTTATGTTCATTGGCGCACGTTGTAATATAAATGAAATGCCGATCTGCGCTGAACTTCATCAAAGGCTGAAACTGGTGTAGAGTGTTCAGAGTCATGCGAGGCTCAGACTGGATGGCTCTCTTCAGCTGGTTGTAGTAGTTATGAAAAACAACATTTGACTGACACTGTTTGTTCATATCGTTGTAATACCAAAGTGTACTGAACTTCGTGGCTAGCGGCTCAAATGGCTCGATGTCAGGGAAGGTCACACCTTCAGGCATCTCCGAGGTGATGATTGCGATAAGGATCAAAAGCCAATTAAAATGGAATTCGTAACCTTAATCTTGTGCTTCTCTGCAGTCTAGTTCCAACTGATTCACCAATTACTTCACCCAGTTCATCTGCAGGCATTCTACGCACTTCCCTGTGAGGTCAACTACAAAGACGATGACTTTGGTAGGTTGGTTCTTTCTTACTAAATTCCTTGTAATCAACTGACAGGCGAGGCATATTTCACCACTCTAGATAGAAGCTACCTTGTAGCCTCACGTCCCCTTCTTGACATCGTCGTAGGTGTCCTTGATCCTCTGTGCTAGAGTGCGATCCATGGCTTTTCCTAGATAAAAATCCTGTGGATCAGGTCCATGCATACTCAACCCTGTGATCCGATTGATCATCGTCGGATCAACTGTGATATGGTGGTCTAGCCACAAATAACTGCCATGGTAACAAGAAAGCAACATCTTAACACATGCATTCACCTCCTGGTGTCTTCCGAAGTGTGGGATCTTCATGACGTTCAATAGGATGGACTGTGTGAAGTTATTGGTCCATGTCTGGGGGATTATCTTTGAATTATTCCCCTTCATTTTGGTCAGGTACTTATGTGGGGCGAGCATGTTATAGACTTTTCAGTCACCGAGGTTGAAGTCGCTGAACTTCAACGCTGCAATCTTGTCTTGGTCTGCTTGAACTGCGCGGATCCCCTTTGGAAGGTTTGTAGTGACCAAGGTGTACTCAAAATCTCTGGGCACACTATCTCGATTTACTGCGTTGCTCATAGGTGGTATGTAGGTGGGTAATATAGTTGAGATCAATTTGGCATTTGCTAGATCATCCCTGTGCTTGGTTCACTTTTCATCTAATGGTCGGGATGGTTTGTCTCTGCGAGCAGTCGACGGAGATGCTTGCACTATTCTTATGGATGAATCTTGTACACCTATAGATAATCCTCTCTCTGACATGACTCTTTCAGTCATCAGGTCGAGGAGTACTTCTGTCATAGATTCTTCGACTGCATTGAGCTCCTCGGACATATGCGCTCAGCATTAACTAGATCGGGTTCAGATTAACTTAGACACTGCAATGGAATAGATGGAAACAATGCGATGACCACTATGCAAGATCAACTTAGTCTGCGGGCTCAAATTCTTGGTTAGAAAAAGTGTTCTGGTGCATGGTGCGACGGGATAAATAGGTAACTCGATAACGGGTATGAAGCCTTTCAGAACTCTGTTTTGTCCGTTATGGCGCGGTCCCAATGGTATGATCGCGAGCTGTCTGGTCATAAATGCCTTTCTACCTGTTTAGAGCGTTGGTCTAACGATTATAATGTCCCCAACGGCTATATTGCTTCGCCATGGTGAAGTGCCATGTGTCGCTGTGCTGATATCCCGACGAAGCTCCAATTTTGCAAATTTTCCTTCTGCGAAGTTCCTTCTGGATCTTTCTGCAAATTTTCGATCTTAGCTCTCTTCTTACTTAGTTTTCTAGCCTTCTTTCCAGTGAGCTTTGTCTCAGTATTCCCTTTCCCATTTTGATTCTTATCTTCTTTTGACATAGTGACTTTGCGCTGTTGAGATTCTTTCCTAGGATTCAAGGGTAATACTTCTTTTTTATCTGGGATAGGTATTTCAGTCTTTTGTGGGTCCTCTAGTGTTCTTGAAACTTTGATATCTACGTCGCTGTTGTTAAATAGCTATGATCTATTCTCCTGTTCTTCAATCAAGTGTGCGATCCTTTTAATTATAAAATCTTTTAACTCTTGCTTCTTCTGCTCTAAGATTTCTTCTTCTTCCTTCCTTCTGGCTTGATCTCTTTCAATCCAAGGTCTTCCTAGTAACATGGTAAATGTAGCGCTGTCCTCAATAAATTTAATGATGTCAAAATCTTCTTCTGTCGAAGTTCCATTGACATTCATAGGTATCTGAGCGAGCTTCCCACATAGGGTTATCTGATATGCTGCACACTAGGGCAACAGATCTACGCACAAAGCTTTCTCAGTTTCAAGTCGAATCTTTGCACAAAGCTTCTTCTTCCTCAGTTCCCAACAATCACAGTTTCAGTCTCGACAACGAAACCATTTGTTGGCACAGGGGCAGACCCAGGGTTCAACACTACAACAGTGCACCAATAAATCCCTAACTACCGGCCCTTTCGGCAACACCTGCGAAGAAGATGAAGTCTCACCCGAGGAAGAGAAAGGGGTGGTTGCAGGACTCAGATGTCTACAACCTTAGCTGGGATATAGATATGCGATTCTAGTATTTAACAGAGCATTCAACAATAAACCTTCATCAATATCTAACCAATATCTACTCCACAGATAAAACAAAGCATCGCAACATTCACCCAGATCTAATGTATATAATCACTTAGTATAAGGAATTAGATCAGATCTAGCAGATTCAAGCACTAAGCAAGTTCACAGAGGTCATATATAGCATCTAGATTCATCATAAGCACAAAGTATAAACAAATCTATCTATGTCAAGCACTTAGCAGATAACACATAAGTACACCAACACATCGCACAAAGCAGAGCAACACAACATATAAGTGGTTCACCCCCACCCTGAGGATACGTCCACCAACTCTTCTTCTTTATTAGCTTCTTCAATCAGATACATGCACAGAGCCACAAAAACCTTACTCCGCATAGGACATGAGATCTGCGCACCTCGCTAGATCCTCCTTCCTTGCGTTACAACACAAAGCCCTTCACAGTCTGTTACAACCACTTGCACTTAGCTCTGCAAGTCTCTCACAGTATGCACAAAGCATTTACAAGCCACACTTGCACTTAGCACAACATCACATAGATGCCTCTTTCCTTCTTCCTTACATCGCCTAGACATCTATTTATATATTACAAAATAGGCCTAAGCATGGGTAAACCCATGG
>JASDQU010103245.1:192643-203531 GCA_032191745.1 Picea mariana | reverse complement strand
TCATGAAGGGTTGTCGGATCGATCATTCCATAAGAAAGATTGACATGAGAAAGAACAAAACATAATTAATCTATAAGGAATTTGAAGTCGATTATGTTAATTTTTTATTACAGTCTATTGTAAATGAAGAGGCACATTGATTCATTGAAAATACACAATGGTTTAGGGATGCACATTGTTTGGAAGGATATATAAACTCATAAGAATGAAGAATGAAAGTGTGACTCAGGGAGATATCTGAGTATATGCTACATGAGGTAGAGTCACAGGAATAATATTGCAGAGTAAAATTGTGTAGTGAGGGTGGAAGGGAGGAGCTTGGGAGGATTGTAGTCCTCTGCAGGTTGAAACCTGAACAATAGGGAGTTGCAACTTCCTTTCAAGTTGGTTCTTGAAGAAAACAGGGGATCGATGCCTCCTTTCAAGTTGGTTCTTGAAGAATACAGGGGGTTGGAGCCTCCTTTCAAGTTGGTGCTTGGAGAAGCAGGGAGTTGTAGCTTCCTTGAGTAGGTGCTCAAAAAATAAGGGGATTTGTGTCTCCAAGAGTTGGTGGTATAAAGAGGATTGGTGTCCTTCACAATCATAAATCATTCTTTATAAATTTTGTAATTCTTGTTAATTATATTTATATAATTGATTTTAAATACAAATCCATTGTTCATCTATTGCAGTGATTAATAAAATAACAAAGTAATTAATAGTTGTTTAAAAGGTAATACCAATTCACCCCCCCAGTATTTCCAACATGAAAGTTCTTCATGAGATTCCTCAAGAAATGTTTCCAAATGATGTCATCATTTTTAGTTGTTATAAAAATGCCTTCCCCTTGAATTTGAGATTTTTATTGAAGCAAGAGGGAAAGTGCAGTTGGAAAGAGTTAATGCAATGAGCTCAAGTAATTGAAAGAAATATTCATGAAATTGGTGCTAATATCTTAAACTTCCCAATATTGTTCTAAGAAAATGGAGGAAAGGATTTAGAAGAAAAATCTAATGAAATATGTGAAACTTTTTTTACATCGGATTTTGTTCCTGAAACTGAAATTGAGAACCTTAATGTCTCAATTCAAGACATGCTCCATGGGAGGGAAATTTTGACTTCTCATATGCTCTATTTGAGAGTAATGACCACAATGAATTTAAGTATGGATTTGATGAACCTCCACTAGATGCACATAAAATTTTCATTCAATATAATCATGGTGAAAATGTTGAAATGGGTTCTCAATGGCCACAACTAGTTTATACAAAGATGAAAGAGGAATGTTAGCATGGTATCTAGAAAAGTAATGATAAAAGTCATCACTTTACATCAAACTTTCATGATGTTGATTGCTCGTCTGGGGTAGAGTTTAATGAAGAAGAGATCTTCCAAGAATCAAAAGAAGAAGGGAATTTGCAATAAGAGGTTCCATGGGTGGTGTATTTTATTGTTTAAGACAATGAGATTGTTGGTGAACAAAAAAAGACAACCATACAGTTCTCCATAGATTTTCCACAACAATTTATTCTTGCAACCTCACCATGGCAACATGGGCATTGTATAAGGGGAGAATATATTCAAAGCATTGCCATTGAACTAACACTCTCAATCAAGGATGAGAGTAATTACAATAATTGTTTATGTAGATGGCTACATTGGAAGTCTACTTACACTCGGAAGTCGACCTTCTTTCCAAGTAGCTTAGGATAGGTAGATTTTTATTTTCTCATGTATATAATTTTGTCTTTCAGTAAAGTTTTCCTAATAAGAATTGATGGATGTAGATAATGGTTTGGGGATGACTGCATAACACAATGGATAAAGGCATTGGTCTTGGTTCAAGTCCTTAACAACCCACTAGGAGTCGCTATCCCACAGTTAGGGATATATGTTGATGTGTTTTCCTAACACCCATCAACTAAGTGATTGCGGTAAATGTGAACCCATGTTTTTCAAATGGAGACCAATTTTTTTTTTTCAAATTTGGAAAGTGCCAAATACCCCTCACTTGTTGATCATGAAAACCCAAAAAATTTTAAATCAACTTCAATATTGTAGTTCTTTATCATGAAAGGCTAATAGAGATGGTTTCTCTTTTGAACAAAATAAAAATATACTAAAAAAAAGGAAATTGCTTGTTTCCATCTTCTCATTGAATAACCCTATGTGTCAACTTCATCCATTAAAGGTTTTTATCTTTTCTTATAGGTTGTTGCTATGAATGATAATCAAATGAATTAATAACATGGTTTCTCTTAATTCATTCACAATGGTGTTTCTCGATATCTCCCTTCCTTTTTTTTTCAAAGGATCTCTATCATGTGCTGCTATCAACCAATAGCCTATGGCATAGTCTGGTTCTCAATATTAAAAGTCAGTTGGAATACGTTCAACCTTTCCCACTCCAATATGTACATGGATTGTTATCCATATTTTACCCTAAAAAATTAATGGTGTAGGAGAGATTGATCTAATAGGCCTTTATTGCCAATATAATAACCTCTACCTTTTTCATCGGCCACCATATTATTTCCAGATTCAATGACCTAAGTGCTACTTTATAGCTCCTAGGCTTAATTATCCTTCCTCTCTAAGGTTTCCACTATATAACTTGAATAGTCAAGGGTGGTGGGCTAACAATATCTTCCACCCATGTGCCACTCTGCTTATATTCAAGACATTACAACATAAAGAGTATACTCATCTTTGACAACGGGTAGAAATGGTTGATTTACAGCATGAATCCTCAATGGAGTGAATCTGATCAACATTTTAAGTGTAAATTTATTTCTCCAAATTTAATATATATTCCTTTTGTTTAATTCTGAGAATCAATAATATATTTATTTTTGTTTTATATTAATTAAATTTACTAATATAATATTGATATTCGAATCCTCTCAAATAATCAATATTTCATTCTTCCGCATAATCAATTATTCTTATATTTATTATTACTTGTTGGCATAGGGGCAGACCCAGGGTTCAATGCTACAACAGTGCACCAACAGAACCCTAACTACCGGCCCTTTTGACAACACCTACGAAGCAGATGAAGTCTCACCCGAGGTAGAGGAAGGGGTGGTTGCAGGACTCATATGTCTGCAATCTTAGCTGGGACACAGATCTATGATTCTAGTATTTAACAGAGCATTTAGCAGTAAACCTTCATCAATATTTAACCAATATCTACTCCGCAAATAAAACAGAGCATCGCAACATTCACCCATATCTAATGTATCTAAGCACTTAGCATAAGGAATTAGATCAGATCTAGCAGATTCAAGCACTAAGCAAGTTCATAGAGGTCAGATCTAGCATCTGGATTCATCATAAGCACAAAGTATAAACATATCTATCTATCTATCTATGTCAAGCACTTAGCAGATAACACATAAGCACACCAACACTTCGCACAAAGCAGAGCAACACAACATATACATGGTTCACCCCCACCCTGGGGCTACGTCCACCAACTCTTCTTCTTTATTAGCTTCTTCAATCAGATACATGCACAGAGCCACAAAAACCTTACTTCGCATAGGACATGAGATCCACGCACCTCGCTAGATCCTCCTTCCTTGCATTACATAACAATTCCATTCACATTCTGTTACAACCACTTGCACTTAGCTCTGCAAGTCTCTCACAGTATGCACAAAGCNTTACCATACCCGTTACATTTCCCAAATCTCAATAAGGGGCCGAGATCCCACAATATTTGCTTTGTCTTGCGCTCCGCCTTCGACAAGCTTTCGAAGTTTAAAATGGTCAAACTTAACCAAGATCTCTCAAAACTTGGTTGAGGGCCAACAGGCCCCCAACACTCACTTGTGACTCGTCCCGAGTCACTCTGATGTAGGAAGTTCTACTTCGAAAGCCTCGATCTTGGCTCAAGTTGCTTCGACTTGTTGCTGTGCTATGACTTCTTGTTCAACAAACTCTTGGATGACTGCATTGTTCACAGGTCCTTCCAGGCGTGGTTCAACTGCATTAACAACATGCCCTAGTTCTGTTCCTCGGCCTTCAACTTCTGTGAACAATTGGTAAGCCTTATCTTGTACGGGTTGGAGTCTCTATGTTACTTCCATAACTCTGCTTTGAATAGCGTGAATCTTCTACTAGGCGGTGCATTTCTCTTGATATCTCTTCATTCTTTCCATAGCTGACAAGAGCTTCAACTGTGCCTATATCGTTTCGGCTTGATACTTCGCCTCTTGGAGCTGCAACTCTAGTGCTCTTAATTCTCGACTCTTAGAGAGTCACTCGTATGTCAGGCATTGCAATCACTCAGCTGCTTGCATTCCATAGCAAGGGCCTTTAGTCTCTCAACTGTGCTCCTGGCAGTTGCTTCTCTTTGGTCCTTCACATCCTGTGGGGTCTCGGGCACTGCGCGTAGTTCTAAGTCTGTGATGCATTGCTGTAGCTGCTGGATCACTTCTTCAAGCTGCTCTACTTGCTATGTAACTCGATCTTCTGCCTTTATTTCTACGACTGTCACAGAGCGAAGTGCTCTGTTGACTGCTTCCTTTACTTCAAGTTGTTTGGCAAACAACTATTCTTTTTCTTGCTGTATCTGTGCGTTTTCTTCGTCGAACTTCACTTGGAGGGCAATGTTTTCCTGTTTTGCAGCTTGGTGCTGTTCTACAATTACTCCTTGTACTTACGTCAAAGCCTGGGTGGCTTGTTCTGTTTCCTCTTGTGCTTGTCGAAGGCGAGCTTCGACTGTATCAGCTAATCGGTGGAGTTGGGTTGGCTCGTCTCCCAGCTCTAGTGTTCCCAATGGCAGAGGCGCAGTGGAGACTATGCGTCTGGACTGTAGTGCCTTATTTACACCTCAGAGTTCGATTTCAATCCTATCATAAATTTCTTCCTGCTTGGCCTCTTGTTTTTCTGGTATTTCCAGCAAAGCATCGTTCAGGGCTGCTATGAGGAAGTCGAAGTCGCCAGAGGTGAGGACAGTCTACATCTTGGTCATGGAGGCTTTCGATTTCTTCTGGGAAGAAGGTTTCAGAGGTGAACCCTTCCTCTTCTTCAGGGGATCAACCTCATCTCCTTGCTTTTGTTCGAATTATTTATCATCTAACTCTTCTCCATCACCTTTTTGTTCTAGTGATATGGAAGTAGTCTTCACAGATGCACTGTCTAATCCTTGGACCTCTTCAGTCTTCTTTGTCCTGCTAGGTCTGGGTGTGTCTTGCACAGTTTCTGGACTGTCGATGTCGGATATCTTTGTGGGGTTGGTGGGGATAAGGAGGTCAACGAACCATTCCTTAGTAATCTCCTCCAAGTCCTCCGTCAGCTTGTAGTTGGACTGAAGTTGTTGTTTATGTTCATTGGTGCGCGTTGTAATATAAATGAAATGCCGATCTGCGCTGAACTTCATCAAAGGCCGAAACCGGTGTAGAGTGTTCAGAGTCATGTGAGGCTCAGACTGGATGGCTCTCTTCAGTTGGTCATAATAGTAAAAACAACATTTGACTGCCACTGTTTGTTCATATCGTTGGAATACCAAAGTGTACTGAACTTCATGTCTAGCAGCTCAAATGGCTCGATGTCAGGGAAGGTCGCACCTTCAGGCATCTCCCAGGTGATGATTGTGATAAGGATCAAAATCCAATTAAAATGGAATTCGTAACCTTGATCTTGTGCTTCTTTGCAGTCTAGTTCCAACTGATTCACCAATTACTTCACCTAGTTCATCTGTAGGCCTTCTACGCACTTCCCTGCGAGGTCGACTACAAAGCCGATGACTTTGGTAGGTCAATTCTTTCTTACTAAATTCCTTGCAATCAATTGATAGGCGAGGTGCACTGCGCCACTCTGGATAGAAGCTACCTTGTAGCCTCACGTCCCCTTCTTGACATCGTCGTAGGTGTCCTTGAATCTCTATGCTAGAGCGCGATCCATGGATTTTCCTGGATAAAAATCCTGTGGATCAGGTCCATGCATACTCAACCCTGTGATCCGATTGATCATCGTCGGATCAGCTGTGATATGGTGGTCTAGCCACAAATAACCGCCATGGTAACAAGAAAGCAACATCTTGACACATGCATTCACCTCCTGGTGTCTTCCAAAGTGTGGGATCTTCATGACGTTCAACAGGATGGACTGTGCGAAGTTATGCATCCATGTATGGGGGACTATCTTTGAATTCTTCCCCTTCGTTCTGGTCAGTTACTTATGTGGGGCGAGCATGTTATAGACTTTTCGGTCACCAAGGTTGAAGTCGCTGAACTTCAACGCTGCAATCTTGTCTTGGTCTCCTTGAACTGCGTGGATCCCCTTCGGGAGGTTTGCAGTGACCAAGGTGTACTCAAAATCTCTGGGCACACTATCTCGATTTACTGCGCCGCTCATAGGTGGTACGTAGGTGGGTAATATAGTCGGGATCAATTTGGCATTTGCTAGATCATCCCTGTGCTTGGTTCACTTTTCATCTAATAGCCGGGATGGTCCGTCTCTGCGAGCAGTCGACGGAGATGCTTGCACTATTCTTGTGGATGAAGCTTGTACACCTACAGATAATCCTCTCTCCGACATGACTCTTTCAATCATCAGGTCGAGGAGTACTTCCGTCACAAATTCTTTGACTGCGTTGAGCTCCTCGGACATACGCGCTCGAGATTAACTAGATCGGGTTCAGATTAACTTAGACACTGCAATGGAATAGATGGAAACAATGCGATGATCACTATGCAAGATCAACTTAGTCTACGGGCTCAAATTCTTGGTTAGAAAAAGTGTTCTTGGTGCATGGTGCGACGGGATAAATAGGTAACTCAGTAACAGGTATGAAGCCTTTCAGAACTCTGTTCTGTCCGTTATGGCGCGGTCCCAACGGTCTGATGGCGAGCTATCTAGTCATAAATGCCTTTCTACCCGTTTAGAGCGTTGGTATAACGATTATAATGTCCCCAACAACTATATTTCTTTGCCATGGCGAAGTGCCATGTGTCACTGTGCTGATATCCCGACGAAGCTCCACTTTTGCAAATTTTCCTTCTGCGAAGTTCCTTCTTGATCTTTCTGCAAATTTTCAATCATAGCTCTCTTCTTACTTAGTTTTCTAGCCTTCTTTCCAGTGATCTTCATCTCGGTATTCCCTTTCCCATTTTGATTCTTATCTTCTTTTGACATAGTGACTTCGCGCTGTTGAGATTCTTTATTAGGATTCAAGGGTAATACTTCTTTTTCATTTGGGATAGGTATTTCAGTCTTCTGTGGGTCCTCTAGTGTTCTTGCAACTTTGATATCTACATCGATGTTGTTAAATAGCTGTGATCTGTTCTCCTGTTCTTCAATCAAGTGTGCGATCCTTTTAATTATAAAATCTTTTAATTCTTGCTTCTTCTGCTCTAAGACTTCTTCTTCTTCCTTCCTTCTGGCTTGATCTCTTTCAATCCAAAGTCTTCCTAGTAACATGGTAAATGGAGCGCTGTCCTCAATAAATTTAATGATCTCAAAATCTTCTTCTGTCGAAGTTCCATTGACATTCATAGGTATCTGAGTGAGCTTCCCACATAGGGTTATCTGATATGCTGCGCATTAGGGCAACATATCTATGCACAGAGCTTTCTCAGTTTCAGGTCGAATCTTTGCACAAAGCTTCTTCTTCCTTAGTTCCCAACAATCACAGTTTCAGTCCCGACAACATAACCATTTGTTGGCACAGGGGCAGACCCAGGGTTCAACGCTACAATAGTGCACCAATAAAACCCTAACTACCGACCCTTTCGGCAACACCTGCGAAGAAGATGAAGTCTCACCCGAGGTAGAGGAAGGGGTGGTTGCAGGACTCAGATGTATGCAACCTTAGCTGGGACATAGATATGTGATTCTAGTATTTAACAGAGAATTCAACAATAAACCTTCATCAATATCTAACCAATATCTACTCCACAGATAAAACAGAGCATCGCAACATTCACCCAGATCTAATGTATCTAATCACTTAGCATAAGGAATTAAATCAGATCTAGCAGATTCAAGCACTAAGCAAGTTCACAGAGGTCAGATATAGCATCCAGATTCATCATAAGCACAAAGTATAAACAAATCTATCTATGTCAAGCACTTAGCAGATAACACATAAGTACACCAACACATCGCACAAAGTAGAGCAACACAACATATACGTGGTTCACCCCCACCCTGAGGATACGTCCACCAACTCTTCTTCTTTATTAGCTTCTTCAATTAGATACATGCATAGAGCCACAAAAACCTTACTCCGCATAGGACATGAGATCTGCGCACCTCGCTAGATCCTCCTTCCTTGCGTTACAACACAAAGCTCTTCACAGTTTGTTACAACCACTTGCACTTAGCTCTGCAAGTCTCTCACAGTATGCACAAAGCATTTACAAGCCACACTTGCACTTAGCACAACATCACATAGATGCCTCTTTCCTTCTTCCTTACATCGCCTAGACATCTATTTATATATTACAAAATAGGCCTAAGCATGGGTAAACCCATGGGCCGACATTCCCATACCCATTACATATTCCCAAATCCCAAAAAGGACCCTAAAAGGGGCTGAGATCCCGCGATCTCTGCTTCGTCTTGTGCTTCGCCTTCGACAGGCTGTCAAAGTCCAAAATGGTCAAACTTGACCAAGGATCTCTCAAAACTTGGTCGAGGGCCAACATTACTATTAACTTAACAAAACACATGTAAAGAAACAATACAAAATTATGTATATAAAAATACAAAATACATATAAAAAAAATAAACAATATAATATCAGATATACATAACATTAAATCAACATAATTATCCTCTTATATAGTCATTATTTCATTCTTCCTTATAATCACATATTCTAATATTTATTATTAGTATTAACTTAGCAACATATGTAAAGTAACAATAAAACATATATACAAATACATAAAAATACAAAATACATATAGAAAAAATTAAAAAATATAATATTAGATATACATAACATTAAAGCAACATAATTATAAAGTATTGTTGATCATTTTTTCTGTCAAAGGAAAATGACCAACATTTGAGAGAAAATCTTGTGGGGAACAAGAAAGATTCTCGTTTTTATARAGGTGGTTCTTYTCTCTTGATATATTGAAAGATTCYTTTTATGGCTCTAGATGAATGCAATGAGTGAGTTCTAAAGAGAAAACCCCAAAATATCTTCCAACAAAGTTCTCATTTAGCAATTTATTCATTAATCACATCATCTTATTCATGGAAATAAAAGTAAATAAATATAACTGAAAGAGATTTGTACAAAGTTTGCTTTCAACATATATTTTTCCTCCCTTTTGAAATGATGTGAATCTAGGATCAACTATGACTTTGCAGCGTAAAATAAAATTAAAATGGACATGTCATCAAAGAAATTTAGATGATCACTCCATTACAACACAAAAATGATTTTGATGGACAATACATTTGAAATCTCATGCTTTAGACTCAAAGTTTGAAAAATCACTAATGTAATGCCCCAAAATAGTTCTTTGTGGGATAAATTAATAATAATATCCAAAATTAAATAATCTTAACAATGTTTGAAACAAGAGGGCTGAAACAACCTCAACAAGATTTCAATGACAATTACGTCAACTTAAAATAATCTGCATCTACTTTTTACAAGTAGGGATTTTGTTCCTCTGGACCTGAAATGTCTTGGTGAATGTATAGAAGAATATTGAGAGAGTTGAGTAGAAAGGAATACGAAGGAGAAAGTCAAGAATACTAATTCACAAATATTTGGAAAGGCAAAACTTGCTTCTAGCAAAAATACCCCTATAATAAATTCTCTAACAACCCACTACCAACCTTTTGGAATCTACTGCTTTTTCTCTTTTGTAATCTCTTCTTCATATTCTTGAAACTATTTTTCAGTTAGAGTTTTATGTGTCCCCTTTTCATGCAACAAATTAACCCATTTGGTAACTATGAGCTTTGATATCCATGCTATCATTTGAGACCCACCTTAGAAGTTTATAATTTTCTTTAAATAAATGATTTTGCAAAAATAAATTGTTTCCAAGCCCAAAAATAATCTCGAATGTAATTTAATTTTTAGGGATTGATAACTGATATTTTATCCATTAAAACCACTTCTAATATGTTCTTCATCTCTTTATATTTTCGACGAGCTCTTGTTTTCTCAAATCGGACACCGAGATCAAAAGTTATGAGCTCTGGAAGATGGAGACTCAACCATAATTGATCTATCCTCATGAAATCTGGGCCTTTGATTTGCAAATTCAACTTTCTTTATCCCAAATGAATTTTGGTTTGGTTCTAATGAATTATTGATAAATAAATTTCATCTCCATGTTATTTTTGAATGAAGTAGAGAGAGCCATAGAATTTCGTGTAGCTTTTGCACAAAGTATCTTTTGACTGCCACATCATCACCCGGTCATCATGCCAAATCATTGTCCAGTCATCTATGTCCATCCATGTGTCACCTGGGGGTAGGTCCACTTCGCTGCCACATATCCACATATAATAGGCCCTCACTTCCATGTGTCAATGGGAGGTGTGTCCCAAAATAAAGAGAATTAAACTTAGGATGGAAATAGTATTTAAATGAAATAATATTAAAAAAATTATAGAAAGGTTTGGCAGAGTTACGGGAATGCAAAGGTAAAGAAGGTAGGTGAGGAGATACAACTCTGTAAAAATGACTAAGTATAAGGTAGGGATGTGGGTGATAATTCACGTGGGAGGAGAGTCCAAGGAATGGGTGAGGGATGGTCTCTTGCATTCGCATTGAAAGATTACGAAATTAACTAAGTGTAAAACTTAATGAAGGTGCAATTTGAATGATGCGAAAAATGGAGGTGCAAATTAAGGGTCATGGTATTGTGAGTTATAGGACACATGCACGAGGGAAAAAGGTTAATGAAGAGGAAGATTGTCC
>JASDQU010103245.1:171031-189796 GCA_032191745.1 Picea mariana | reverse complement strand
GTAAAAATAGGGGATATCTACTAAAAATATGTTTCTTTTTAATTGGAAAGATGTATTAGGAGGGGGGTTCAACTAAAGGGATTTGGGAGGAATGTGTCAATATATAGTGAAATTAGAGGTAATCTTTAATATCTCATGAACTCACATGGTATGTCATAGATTCACTAAGTGGATACCATGTGAGTCTCTCTAGGAAGAAATAAATGAGGATCGAACCATATGTGATTTTTTTTTACTTGTTAGTCCTGCATATAGTCAACTAATATCTCATGTTGTCTACTAGAGTATTAAACTATTCATATACAATGGACCTTAGGAATTCCAGTGCATAGTGAATATGAGCCCATGAGGCCAAATGAGGAGCTGTGGATTCAAATACCCAAGTAATAATGAACAAAAATGTATGAAGGGGTAACTAATAAACGTCCTTGATATGAATCTCACTATTAATTTTCCTCAACCCTAGTCAATAATGGGCAACAATATACTCATTTATGATACTAGCACCACTACCTCTACCACCACCCTTTAAGACTACTAGCTTACCACACCAGCATAGTCCTGTGATGAATTTTATGTCATCTATATCAAGATGCAATATATCATAACCAAATTGGAAGTACTTCTAGTAAAGGTCCCATAGCCCTACAAACCTTTATAGCATCATACTTTGGCTCCTCATGTTTTGGCTTCAGAAGAACTTTATAAGTCCATGGTCCCTCAAAGCATCAAGTGTCACATGGTCCTACAATGCGCCTACATCAACCACCTCATTCTTTCATTCTTTCCACTTTGTCATCTTGATTATCCCTATACACAATCAAGGAAAAAATTGGACATCAACTACCAATCACGTTTTTGAGAAAAAAAAATCAATTTTGGCCTATTTTGAGCATGGTCATGGTTGTTTCTTGCGATAGTTATGGCCAATTGCAGTGTTTTTACGATATAGTCATAACCAAATACTTCTAACAATGGGTATTAGGGATCAAACCTATGGTCGTGCAAAGGAGGTCTAAATAGGGTTTGACACCTCAAGATTTTCTAGCTACAAGAAAAAATGAAATAAGGTAAATATAGAGTATGAGATGATGGCTTACCTCATCTAGACATAATCAAATTTCACTAGTTAAATCTTCCTCAATTAACCTTGAAATTTTTTGAGGTAAAAATGATTTTTCACAGGAGGTAATTTTGGCAAGGTAAAATGGTAAAAATGGACAGGTATGACTACAGAAATATACTCAATTCCAACATATGCTATATAAACCAATGTGCAAGCGAGATAAGAAAGAGGCCTACCTTGTTTCAACGTTTGAAGATGTCCACCGTTGAGCACTTCGACTCAAAACTTTATACCCGTGACAAGTTCTCAACAAGCAAGTAGAGTAAGCATATGGTGATAATATAAAAGGTTAGCGCATTAGATAGCATAATCCATTAATAAACATCACAAACATGCCCATGGATAATAATCATATATTTGCATGATACCAATAGGACGGGAAATGAGTATTTCTATTAATAAATGATCAGCATAAGTGATAACATTACAGAATTCCGTGTCGGCACAGTTTGAAACCAAGAAACCAAGTTCCTTCCAACTGGGCCTCCACCAAAGGCAAGCGCATAGAAGGGTGACAATGAGGTTCTCTCAACAATAGGGAAAGAGCTTGGGGGCTGAACACTGTGTTCAGACTTGAGGAACAAAGGGATGTAGACTCAATATGAAGTAATTTCTCCAGAGTAACTTTGCTCTCAAAGTTGAATGCTTTCTCTTGTTTTCCATAGCTCGGAATTGTGCTCTTATAGAATTCAAAATAAAACTGAAGGGCCGAGTTGGAACGTTTCCAGTATATGGAAGGTCAAGGATCAAAGATCTCCTATCGTGACATGGAAACCCGACTTCATTTTTGTATTTTCTGGCACAAATCCCGATGTACGCAGGTTGTAGTGGAGCAACCCGCGTATACACATGCTGTATAGTAGATGGGGCGCGTATATGTGGAAAAATATGTATTTTTAGCTTTGGATTTATCAAAAAGGGATGACAAGTGTGCATAGGGAAATGGAAAAAGGCCCTCTGTGCAAGATAACAATGGTGAGGCAAATCTTGCTATAACAGATGCTCCCTAATGTGTGAGATCAGAGGAGTATATGAGATGGCCGAAATACATTATAAATAACACATAAGTGGAGTGATGGAAACCCAGTTGGAAAGACTAGTTGCTCATTACATTCTTTGTTGACTTTACATACATGGCTGCCAATAGAATACAATGTAGATCCATGTGGAAAATATACCAAATAAGTGTCTGTGGCTATGAATAGGCAAATACAAATGCAATTATATGCCAAAAGCTGTCATAATCACGAACAAGGCCCAGTAGAACCAGTCTCAAAACCAATATGAAGATATCTGTATACAATGGAGTATAATATGATGTCCCATGATTACTGAAGTCAAATAGGTGTTGGTCCAATGAAAGGGAAGAAACATCTCAGGAAAGCTACGGCCACATAGTGATGTCTTCAAGTCTTCTACACTATCCGCCAAGGGTGCAAGTCTACATTATGTGAATAAAGGAGTTGAGGTCGAACAAAATGAGACATCGTTTGATTATCGGTCATTGAGGTATACTGTTAACAAACGCGAGACAATCTACCAATAATGAAAGTAGGTATCAAGCCACCAAGCACATTCCTACAAGTGTGAATAAAGGAGTCGGTGTCAAACACTTGAGGAATCCATTGATCAGGAGACATTGATGTATTCCCATCTGTCAATGGCAAGAGAGCCTTCCGCTAATGACTGCAAGCCTCAAGGTAATCATAAAACTCTAGGTCCCATATCCAGAATAAATGATCTGAAGTCGATGGAAAGAGACCCGTTGAAAGGAGAACATTAAGGCATCTCTCATCAGTCAACACGAGGAACAAAGCAAGAGCTTCATAATTTAGTGGAGATAAGACAAAGAACATGTTCATGAACCAATGACCCTGTGCGTCTTTCGCGTGTGCCAAATGCAAGTGGTACACGATAAAGACCCTCTGAGTAGCAACTGATGATGAAAAATGCTAACAAAGGCGAGGAAACCACCAATAGGATAATGGCATCCAAGACACTGCATGAATCCCAAAGTGGGAATAGATGTCTTGCCGTCGAACCCAAGGGAAACCACCCAGTCAACGACTAATGATGAAATGTCGACTGTTGGGTTCAAGGTGACCTACCAATGATGAAAGTAGGGCCAGGGTGCATGATAAGACCATAGTATCATGTGATTCTGAGACAAATTGAGGGTATGTCCGACATGCAAAGTCAAGAGTTCTAAGGAATGGCCGACACAGGTTGATAGACTTCCTTTGAACAAGAGCATGAGACATATGGTAGACTCCGACAACATAGACTCAATGATGTAACTATTAGATGCAGGAGGCATCAATAATGTTCTCTATAGGGACTGGAAGAGTAACCAGTCGGTAGAGAAAACTTTGTAACGAGATCAGCTTCCTAAGGCCATGCTAAACCCAAAATTATGATGACACAAGGACTCAATAACTTTGTGCTCTGTTCAAAGGCAACATGACTGCTGCCAAATATAATATAGTACTCCCTTTCAGCCCATCTTTTTTTTTGTTTTTTCATAACAAATGAATGCTATGATACAGAGGAGGAAATGAGTGTCGCAAGTAAGCAAAACTAGTTCCAGCAGTAGAACATACCTATGCTCAATGCAAGGAAATGCATGCGGAAGATGGATACTCGGGGTGATGTTCCCTCCAGGGTATAGGGTGTCAAATTGCGAAGGATATAAACAAGGCTCTACTTGGTTGAGGATGCAAAAACTACTTAGGCAACGGTTTATAACGCAAAGCGAGAACCGACTAAAGGCTCAATACCTGCAAGCGAGGGCATGAGATGCAATCACATATTAATGCCAAAAAATGTCATTTTTTATGTCTTTTAGTCTACTTGGTGTGAAAAAGGGATAAACTTGTGCCAAATAGACATCTTTTCAAATCCAATTTACGAGTGTGAAAAAGACAAGTTCACTCGGTGATCTTTTCTATTTTTGGTAATGAGTCAGAAAAGAGATTAACTAAGACTCATGACCTTTCAAATCCAATTTAACGAGTGTGAAAGGGACAAATCACTGAGCAATATTTTTGGTTTTTAGATGAGTCAGAAAAGAGCTTAAATAAGACTCGTTTTGGGAGTTCGTGGGGAATAAGGCCACATGTGTATGAGTGAGAAATGAGGTTCATCATAAATTCATGTATCAAGCTATAATGGACTCCCCGGTCCTAAGGAAAAAACTTGGCATGGGCACCAAATGACAAAGAGGATCTAACTAGGGCACCCATGTTTGGTAAGTCTTTACCATTTATTAGCGACACTACTTATAGTAGACGGAAGGTTCTGTGTCGCAACAAATGGGTTCGTACCTAAGGCATAAAAAGCGATGTTTAGAGGATAATGAAAAAATGCATGATGAACTGGATACCTATCCTATATGCTAGGTTATGAAAATACCTACCCGAGGTGACGAATGACCAATCATAACGTTGAAATCCGCAAGAAATCTGGGTCAAAACTACAAAAGCCAGCTTAAAACCACTCTTGTATTAGTCCATTAGGTGAAAAAATGGCATGAAACTATATAAAGTGGGTAAAAATAACTTATAAATAGTAATAAAATAAAAAAATTACTATACCATTTTGATTTTTACCCAAATAGTGCGATTTGGACCAAAATAACTCCAAGATTCAAACGGTGATCACGGGAGCATCAGGCAACAAAATCACGAACCGTATGGATCAGGTAACTCTACTTCTCCTCCTCTTCAAATCCAGTGGATTACATTTTTGAATTAGCTTCCAGTTTTTTAGTTATTGAGGGCGTAAAATGTGGATTTTGGTGTACGCCAGCTAGCTTTGTTTAGGTCGCGTATACGATGAGGTATACGCCACTGTGTGAACCACAAGGGGGTGTATATTAAGCCCTACACGTGAATGTATGCAAAGGAAGCCGCATACAGGCATGCAAATGACCAAAAATGAGGGTTCTAACTCAAAATTTAATTTGTCCTTTGCAGGATGGTTCTTGAATGGAGAGAGAGAGAACATGAGGAGGTTGATGTAGCTGTGGATCGAGATCCAGTGGCTCAAGTGGCTCTAAAAATGTGTGGCTTGTATAAGTTTTCAGCTCTCAAAGGAATGAGGGCCCAAGTGAGGTTGTTGGAGATGTTGGTGGGTTACTAGGACCTTGATAGTGAGAGCTTTATCCTCGATGGACAACCATTGAGGATCGAAGTAGAGGACATCTACTTCTTTACTGGTCTATCACGCCGAGGAGAGGTTGTAAACCTCAAGTCATGTGAAGCAAGGAGTGGGATGAAGATTGAGGAGTATATCGATGCCCACTGTGTAGCGGTGACTCCCAAGGTGGGAATTCAAATCCCTATCCGGGAAATAAGTAACCTCAGCCTGAAGATCATCGTGCTTGTATTGACCAAGATCACATGTTCGACTTTGTTGCACCATGCATAGAGGCCGCTCATGTTTTATGCAGTATAGTGTGCGAGACCCACTATCTATGACTGGTGTACCTCACTACTGACCAATATGAAAGGTCAGTTGAGAGAGTGAAAACAAGGGGGTAAGCGAAACTTCGGGTTTTCCTTTATTATTTATAGTTTCTTTTTCGAGTGGGTTCTAGGTATGGGACCTAGAGTGGAGATCCTTCCTAGAGGAGCACATGATCCAGCCATGCCGCGGTGGACCGAGGTCATGAGACGACAAGGGGGAGGTAGGGTGCCAACACCCTACAATGAGGATTTTTTTCTTTTGGTGGCGGCAACAAGTCATCGCTCTAGATGACTATCCCTATGCAGGGATTGATTTAAGAGGAGATCCAAATATGCCGCTTCCACCAGGGACCGCCTACAGTGACATAGGTAATTTTTTTTAAAATATTTCATTTTTTTGTACTTTTGTATTATGAGACAAAAATATTTTTGGGTGGTTCTTAAGTATTAACTATACACTTGTGTGACGCAGATGTGGGTTCGCGACGAATGGAGGGGTTACCTCGACATCAACGGAGGAAACAAGGTGTTGAGGGGGCGAGAGGAGAAGTTGAGAGAGTCTTACAAAATGTACAGGGCAACCTGTCTCATTTGACTGAGAGGATTCCAATGGTTCAGGTAGAGGATCTACCTGAAGCCATGCAGCAACAGGTGGTTGGTGTACCTAGAGCATGGGTACGACTCTTTTGACGTTTTGCAAACGCCGTGGTTTTCTATCATAACACACATCCAACGCCACAGGGGTATATGTCGTGGGATCTGTATACCAGTTGTATATGTGTATTGAGGGTTTTAGCCCCAATTTTGTAATATAAACACCATATTTTTGAAATATATAAAAAGGGATATTCGACTTTACTTATATTTTACAATGTGTACATTGATTTGATGGTTTTATTTTCTTTAATAATGTGACAAATGCTAATCTAAAACATAATTAGCATAGGCATCAGATACATGATTAACACTCCTAGGAATGTGATAATATGTGATAAAATCAAGCTGTCATTCTAAAATATGTACCCGTAGGAATTGTCAGAGTAAAGTAGGATCACGCACACGGTAATGACCGTTCAACTGACATACTACTAACTGGGAATCCAGGCGAACCTCTACAGAGAGAATACCATATGAGATAGCATTGCACAAACGTTCTATGATGACGCTATATTTGGCCACATTATTTGTGGATGGCCCTAGGCATACGCAACCTGAAGACACCAGTAGACCTTCGGGTGAGTAAACCACCCAAGCGACGGAAGCCAAGTTCTGTGTATGACAAATGGCTCCGTTTGCAAATCCTAGGTAGACTGAAGACTCCATTGACATCTGTGAATAAAGGGAAAACTCGATAAGCAAGCCGAAGAAAAAAAGAAAGGGAAAAGATATGTATATACACTAAATTACATTAGTATACAAAGAGTTATGCTCAAGCCTAGGGCTCAAGCATAATATCTTTTCAAGTAGAGCCCATTTCTGGGCTCGACCAACACATTCCCTTCATAATATTCTAACTCATAGGCTCCTTTTTCTAGAACACATCGCACGATATAAGGACCGTGCCACATGGGTTTAAACTTGCCTGCCCCCAGTGGTTCTTTGGCTTGGTCATATAAGAGGACCAAGTCACCCTCAATGTACAACTGAGGACAAACAAACTTGTCGTACTAGACCTTGACACATTTTTTGTTTGCCTCGATAGCCGTCAAGGCATCCCAACGCTGCTTGTCAAGACTCTCTAGGTGCACAAGGTGTCGCTCTAGATCTGAAGTGTCAGGTAGGAGCGCGAATGCCAACTTAAGAGAAGGGATTTCTCATTCAATAGGAAGAGTCAACTCCACACCATGCACTAATTGGAAAGGGGAAAAACCGATGGTAGTATTAACCATGGTTTGGTATGCCCAAAGTGCAGGATATAGCATGATGTGCCAATCAGACTTACTCTAACTGAGAGTTTTTTGCAAGATGGTCTTGAGAGATTTGTTGATGGCCTCTACTTTCCCATTTGACTGGGGGTAAAAAGGAGAGGAATGGTCATGTATAAACCCCATCTTAGATGCTAGTTCTACCATCATTTCGTTCTGAAAGTGACTTCCATGATCAGTGACAATCTCACTTGGGATACCGAACCAGGCGATAATTTGATTGAATACAAAGAAGGCAACAGTCTTCCCATCGGATTTTATGGTAGGCATGGCTTCGACCCTCTTAGTAAAGTAGTCGACGACCATGATAATATGCTGATGCCCCCCAGCCGAAGTTGGGTTGCAATCACGAAGTCTACCCCCCACTTGGTAAAGGGACCGACGGTAATGACTGGGTGAAGAGGGGCTGGGTGCGAGTGCATTTTCCGAGTGAACACCTGGTAGAGGTGACACTTCTTAACCTCTTCAATACAATATTTAAAGATAGTAGGTGAGAAATAACCAATCGCAAGATTTTTTGGGCTCTCGCAAGCCTGGATAGGTGACCACCACAAGCCCCTTTGTGGAAATTGTTTAGGACTGACTTGGCCTCTTCGTGAGTTAAACAACGATGTAAGATATCATCTATTCCTCAACGATACAAAGTGTCATTGATGATGGTATACTTCTTATCTTGGTATCTAATACGCTGTCGATCATCTTGCGAGAGATGCTGAGTGAACTTAAGGGTCTGAATATAGAGAACAATGTGTCCATACTAGGGGTCCAACGATGAGACAAGGAAAATGTGTTCATCCGCAAACGAATCAACATGGATAACATCCTCGTCTAATCATGGAAAATCAGATATTAACTTTGCGAAGACTAGTGATTTCTTGGACTTTGCCGAAGCGAAGTCGAGATCAAACTCTTGTAAAATGACAATCCATTTATTATATTTACCCCCTATGATACACCTGGTAAGGACATATTGAAACAGATTGACATCGACAACCATAGTAGTCTTGCAAAGAAATATATAGTGACGTAAACGTTGGACTGCATGAACGACAACCAAAGCTAGATTTTCAACTTGAGAGTAATTAAGCTTAGGGATGACTAAGTTTTGACTAATATAGTAGATGACGTGCTCATGGAGCTCATCATCCTCCTGAACTAGAACCATACCAATCGTCTCTTCAGACGTGAAAATATAAAGCAAGTAATATCTACTGTAATCAAGAGACTTCAGCAGAGGGGCCGATACCAAGGATTTCTTCAAAGCGTTGAAAGACTCATGGGCTTGCTCATCCCAGATAAAAGGGATGTCTTTGTTCAAGAGCCACATGAAACCCTTAGTGATATTGGCATAATTCACTATGAACCGATGTAGAAATTTAGATTTCCCCTGTAAATCCTAATGTTGTCTAATCGTGCACAGGGGAGGCAATTGAAGTATTGCCTCAACCTTAAGAGAATATACCATGATCTTGGTCTCAGAGACTAAAAATCCCAAAAGACGACCAGACTTAACGCAAAATATGCATTTATGAGGGTTCAACCAGATTCTATAATAATGACATCTTTCAAAAATGAGCCTCCACTCTCTTGCGGGAGTGAGCAGCAATATCATCAAGGTAGGCTTCGACTATGTGCTTCAGATCGTGAAAAGCGAAAGTCATGGCACGTTGGAAGGTTGCTCTGACGTTTTTAAGGCCGAAAGGCATTTTCCGGTATGCAAAAGTACCCCAAGGAAAAATAAATGCCATCTTGTGTTGGTCCTCAGGTTTGATTTGGATTTGGTTATACCTTGAAAATCTGTGCATAAAAGAAAATATCTCGCTTCCCGCACACTGGTCTAGAATCTGATTGATGAAAGGTGTGGGGAAGTATCTTTAGGACAAGCCTTGTTCAGGTCATGAAAGTCCATATATACATGGATGGTTCCTTGCTTTTTATTCATAGGAACGGGGTTGGATACCCATTCGGTCAAGGGAACCGAGTAGAGGAATCCAACATTAAGTAGCTTCTCCACCTCTTCTTTAATAGCAGGGGCCTTCCTAGGATTCACAACTCTAAGAAGTTGTCGAACAGGTTTAGCATCCGGATAATTTCTAATTGCATGTTTGAAAATATGAGGGTTGATCCCTGGCATCTTTTCATATGGCCAAGAAAATACATCTCGAAATTCTTTGAAGAGTTCGGTGTAGATCAAAATTTCTTCTAGCAAACAATCTACACCTATATTTACGTTTTCAACCTTGCCAGGGGTATGAGAGATATCGATCGATACGGTAGGAGAAATACTTGCCATGTTTCCTTCGACATAAATGCCGTGCGTATCAAGTGGAACCACGGCGTGACCGACTGTCTCACTCAAAGTAGATCGAAAGTCATCTTGATCGATTCTTTCAAGACTTGGGAGAAAATAAGATCGATGATGCATATCATCCCAAGGTTTATCAAAACCATTCATGGCTTCATCCGAAGGTAAAGTCTCATCTAGGAAATCATGTGAACAAGACAACGAGGTGTCCCATACAGGCCTAAGAACATGATCCTCCTCGTCCGTCGATGAAATAACAGGATCGAGATCGGTGGAAGAGTCAAGAACATCTTGATACACAATCTCCACTACCTATAGTGGCATGTCCATGCTGACATGCGACTGACCTTCACACGATGAAGTCGGGGAAGGTGGGGTCCATGGATCACTAAAATAGGAAGTGCAGAAATGGATGGACCTCCGTGTTGAAGCAGACCTACTAGACATGGCGTAAACGTGGTGATTTGGTGCCGAGAAGTCGAAAGTACTCATAAGGGAAGAATACATTCCGACAACGATATTCTCAGTTGCCATCTGAGAATTGTCGATCACAGGGATCGACGGTCCAACAGATGCATTATGACTAGAGTACGCAAAGGATAACCGATCGATGGTCATGATATTCCCTTGATGAGGAAAAAAAAGCATACAAAAGATGGACGATATGACAACGACCATAGCATAGGTCCAATTGCGATCTAGTAATAGGTTATAATCAAGAGGTGCATCAACTACCTCTACCTCCACCTCTACTGTCTTCCCACCTAACTAGACCGGAAAGGTAGGGAGAATACCGTGAGGGCAGAAGGAATGACTGTCAAATGCAGTCAACATGTTCGATGACTTGAAAAGGGTCGGAGAACCGAGAGCTTTCCAATAGACCATGGACATCACGTAGGTGGAAACACCTTCATCAACAACAACACATTTGATGGTATACATGGAATACTCCACGTGGATTTGGAAGGCCACATGGTAAGGTATGCGAGGCTTCACATCCGTGTCATTAAACTTGATAACGTTTGAGCCACTGGGTTCTAGAGCTCCTAAAGCAGAGAGTAAGGAATTCCTCTGTGAAGGACACGTTGGAGTACCTCCAAAGATAACATCTCACAATGGGTTTGGCCCAGATCCTCAACAATAGAGTAGTTCTGGGCGGTTCTAGCGTTAGGATTGTGGGTAGAGCACTTAAGTACTCCTTTCAGAATACAGGGTGGTGGCTCTGGTTTCTCAATTTGTAAGTTCATCTCCAAAGGAGGAGGGGGAGCTTCTAGACCAGAGTCATCTTGTGAAGAGCTATAATCTCGAGATCGAGTGGCTACATCGATTTTCTCATCGACCATATTGATACATACGCGGCGCTGTCTTGCAACGGTGGGTTTTGACTCCCACCGGATGCATTTTCGACATTTGAAGAACTCGAGGCTAAGTGTTGGTTATGTGGGAATGGATTCGTCAACACAGCGGGCGGTAGATTCAAAAGCCTCGTAGCCTCCGTGAGTTTGGGGCATAAATGCGTAAGGTGGCCATCGATACAAAGTTTACAAGGAAACTTCACCTTACGTTAATTCTCTTTCTTTCCCTCTCCAGCATTATCATTCGACTTCCCATTATTATCTTTGTCCTTGGGTTTATTACTAGTTTTCCCACCCTTACGATTGTTTCAACCTTTCCTTTTATTCCCGCCTAGTTGCTGGTCACCATTTGGGTTTTTCGACGATTGCACGGATTGTAAATCTGCCGAATGAGTGGGGTTAGAAGACACAAACGAATTTGGTCCTCCAACGGTCTAGTTTAGAGACAAAGTATTCAAGTGGCTCATCGCCGAGTCTATGGACTTTACATTGGCGGAACCTACAATGCCATTGACATGAGGTCCGATTTTTTGCCTAGGGTCGTAACTTGAACGTGGTGCTTCTGGAAGAAGGTGATATAACATCCCAGACTGAGCATATATCAAATCTAAATGTTGGGCTCTAAAGATAGCTTCTTCCTCAGTGGTGACCCCGTAAGTAGCAACGTCCTTCGAGGTAGGACGGTGCAAAGACTTAAGGAACCATTCTAAAAGAAAGGCTAGGGGTATAGGAGTCTTAATCAACCTCTTTCATTTGCGCCACTCCTAGATATGATCCAAGATATGAGTGGCGGTGTCCTGGTGTAAAGTCGACAAAATTTCGAGGCCAACATCATAACAAATGGGAAATTGAAAGTGGTTAAGAAAGACCATCACCAACTGATTAAATGACCCATATGTCCCCCCTAGGTATCTCAATATACCATTGCACAACAACTCCAATGAGAGTGCGTTGAAATAATCGTAATCTAATAGAATCGTCGTTAAGGGAATTCGATGAGCACCAAAGGTGAAAGGTACTGACGTGATCACCAGGGTCCTCTCCATTATTGCCTTCAAACTTTGGGATGTCCGAAGGAAGTTTGGTGGGGACGGGGGGCCATGTGGGATCATTACTCACCGGGTCATTCATTAACTTAGACAAATCTGACAGATTAAGCATGGCCAAAAAAGGGAGACGGGGTTAAGACATCTGGCCCCAACCTCCCATGAAAGATTGTGTGTGCAGAACTACAACCCATCTAGGATTCTGGTAAGAACCATAGCCTTGTCATGGATTATAAGGCCCTCCTCCGGGCTGATTTGAATAAAGTGGGTTGGGCATCATTCCAGCAGGAATGTTCTGTTGAGGATTATAAAAATTTCCCCCAGCCGAGTAAGTTCTGGGTTGGGGGTTATTAAATTTGCCCCAACCAGATTGGATACGGGTTGGGGGTTGACCAAAGGGTAAGACTGACCTCCTATGAGCGGGAATCTGGAGGATTGAAGTGATTCGTCATGCAAAAATTATTGGTCAGAATCGACACCGAGGAGGTAGGGATATAGGACGAAACTTGTCTTCCAGGTTGGTTGTTCCATCCAGTCGTAAAAGGATTAGACCTGGGGTTGAGAGCAGAAACACTTCCTATATTAGGATTCATTTGAGGGATATGAGAACCACCAAATGGAAATGGAGTGTAAGGAGGTGTAGTTCCCCCAAGTCTAATGCTAGCGTTAGGGCCAATGGCTCGGATGGCAGTTGAAAATTGCGAAGTGAAGTTAGGCATACCATAATAAAATGGACTAGAATCCATAGGGATGGACTGAACATTGTAACTTGGCGAATGACCAAGACCCCCAAAAGGGTTCGAGGCAAGAGACAAAGAATTAACTATAGGCCGATCCATAGTACCGGTATGTGCCTCTGACACTGCAACTGTAGTGGTTGTAGGAGTCGAAGGGTTGCCATTAACTATAGTGGGTATGGGAGTCAAAGAACTCCCAGTGTTCTGGAGACTAGATTCAATACTCATCTTTGTGGAACCACAAGTCTGAAAGGTGGATGTGTGTGTACCACACCTAATAACTCTATGCCTTTTAGAAGGCAAGAACTTGAAATCCGGTGGTAACTGTAACAACTGACAGGACCGGCGGGGATGCTGGTCTGACTCCACGATGACTTATGACTCTACAAAAAAAATAAAAAAATATCCTAAGGCTAACTAGTAGTCAAAGAGCATACCAAAAGTCAAACAACCAATATGCATGCAAACAGGCTAAAGTGGTCGAGTGGCCTCCCTCTCTAAAGAAGGTATGTCTCATCCAAGAGGGACCTGAGACTCCCTGCTAAAGTTTGGAGGTAACATAATCAGTTATAGGGGCCCTCATGGGCTTCACAACTAGTCGATCAGATCCCCTCGGAGAGGTATTCTTCCATAAAGGCTGTGTGTTGTTCGATCCCTATTTGACCCAGGGTACAAGCAGAATAACCCCTACAAGTAACCTATGAGATACCTAAGTCAAGCAACTAATAAACGATCGTATAACCGATGCACAAGCGAGCAGTCGTAAGTTTGGATTACCGTATGGGCAAGGTAGCAAAGCCCGAAACCTTGAAAGCACTTCCTCTCACAGAGGTATGGGTACTAGCAATATCCCCAAATATGAATAAATCCACAGAAATATCTCTGACGCTAGGCGAGTATCCGGGGGTTATCCCTTCAACTAACTTTGCGCAACCTCGTGATTAACTCCGGTGTGAGCGGAGCCTCCTGATCTTACCAATTATACAACAGAATTCTCAACTCCCTGTCTCAGACACACATGTTTATTTAATTTCCTTGGAGAAGTTTACTCATAAAATATTTTTCCAAGGCACTAAATCCTAGATTAGTTTGTGCACACTAAAAATAAAATCGTGACTAATCAATTTTAGTTTAAATCATAAATTTTATTGGCCGTAATTACTCAAAAGGGTATGGAAGTGAAACTCACGATATTATGACTCTGCAAGAAAATAAATATAAATATAATGCAAAGTCTAATTTTAACTTTTTAATGAATGATATGCGTATAAATAACAGTGCAATTTTCAATTTCAACTCTGCAATTCAGAAGTAAAAAACAATCTTTCACTAAATGCACTAAGCTAATGATAAAGAATTAGAAGACAAAAATGCCAAGCAATGTAAAATGCCTATTTTTTTGTATTTTCAATATACTAAAAAGAAAATGCATGGACTGATAAGCAACCTGATATATAAATTCTACTGTGTATAAACAGAATAACTCAAGAAGAGTACCAAGCAGCCAAACAAACAACCCAGAGTTCAAGGAAAAATAAAAAATGAAAAACAATGAGAAAGACTCCGCCCAAAAATTCAACTTCAAATAGGTTTCCTGCCAACCCAAATAAGCTTAACAGGCACTACAGAGACCTAAGAAGGCTCAACAATTATGAAATCCCACCTAGCAATCACAAAACCAAGCAAATAGGCAAGGAAAAGTGGTATATGCGATTGTTCAGGCAAAAAGTGCGTATATACACAACTTGCAATGAGACATCACACGTGTGTACGTGACTACCAAGGAAAAAGGCGTGTACAGACTTTAAAAAAAGGCTAGGCAAGGGAAAAAGGCCGAAGACTCAGACCCAGAGTGAACATAATCTGTCAAGCAGTGACACGACAAGAAACAAAAAGGAAAAAGAACAATGCAAGGAGAAAAAATACTTCAACCCTTAGAAAGAATATCTCTCCTCAGTGGAGTCGCCAATTCTGTTACGAGGGAAAAAATCTCTATGGCTAGGGTAAACCACAACAGACAAGTACGACTACAGTAATATTATCAATTCCAACATATGCTATATAAACCAATGTGCAAGCGAGATAAGAAAGAGGCCTACCTCATTCCAACATTTGAAGATGTCCACCATTAAGCACTTCGACTCAAAACTTTATACCTGCGACAAGTTCTCAACAAGCAAGTAGAGAAAGCATATGGTGATAATATAAAAGGTTAGCACGTTAGATAGTATAATCCATCAATAAACATTACAAACATGCCCATGGATAATAATCATATATTTGCATGATACCAATAGGACAGGAAAAGAGTATTTCTATTAATAAATGATCAACAGAAGTGATAACATTACAGACTTCCATGTCGGTACGATTCGAAACCAAGAAACCAAGTTCCTTCCAACTGGGCCTCCACCACTTCAATCCTCCACCAAAGGAAAGTTCATAGAAGGGAGACAATGAGGTTTTCTCAACAATAGGGAAAGAGCTTGGGGGCTGAACACTGTGTTCAAACTTGAGGAACAAAGGGATGCAGACTCAGTATGAAGTAATTTCTCTAGAGTAACTTTACTCTCAAATTTGAATGCTTTCTACTGTTTTCCATAGCTCGGAATTGTGCTCTTATAGCCTTCAAAATGCAATTGAAGGGCCGAGTCAGAACGTTTCTAGTATATGGAAGGTCAAGGATCAGAGATCTCTTGTCATGACATGGAAACCCAACTTCATTTTTGTATTTTCTGGCACAAATCCCGATGTATGCAGTTTGTAGTGGAGCAACACACATATACACATGCTGTATAGTAGATAGGGCACATATATGTTGAAAAATATGTATTTTTAGCTCTGGATTTATCAAAAAGGGATGGCAAGTCTACACAGGGAAATGGAAAAAGGCCCTCTGTGCAAGATAACAATGGTGAGACAAATCTTGCTATAACATCTACATGTGTGATCAACAATGATCCATTCAAGAGATCATTTCACTAAAATTAGTGGAACCAAATCCACATCCAATCGTGTCCTTCCACGCCATACCAAATGAAGAAGACCTGAATCCACGATGCACCATTCAGGATCCACAGTAAAACCTATAGCGTGGGATCTGTAACATTCTTGTAGGATGGGATTCACAACATTCATGTAGGACGAGATCCAAAATATTCTTGTAGAATGGGATCCATAACATTCCTATAGGATGGGATCCACAACATTCCTGTAGGATGGGATCTCTATCATTCCTGTAGGATGGGATCTCTATCATTCCTGTAGGATGGATCCACAAAATTCCTGTAGCACTCCCAAATATAGTTACAAACAAACATTTCTCCTACTTATTATTCAGATAATCAATGAGAAGTAAATAAATGAAAGTCAAAAGTACCTTGTGCCAAAATCAGGATCCAAATAGAAAAAGGGATTAATATAGAGTAAAAAGGTAGGTAAAAAGAGAATGGGAATATGTAAAATATGACAAAAGGATGAAAATTCTAAGGCCCGTCATCTACCTCCAATTGAAGATATTGCATGGTCATCGTGCAATCTTGTACCCTTATAAATTTTTCATCTGAGTCCGAGGGATCATGTGATAAATACCTAGAATGTGTGATGCTCCAGTTGTAAGTGGGATGAATTTACTCCTCAGCTGATCCGGATTGAGAAGCGGAACGAACTGATTAACAAAATTAATACAATAAACAAAAATATATGAAGAATAACACAAATATCTAGTGAACAATATCTTATATTGAATAATGAAATAGGCTGAAACTGTAAAACTACAAAACTGAAACACTTTCTCGAATTGTGGTACCTATCTCTGAGAAGAGATGTGGTTTCTATGTGCATTCGTCTGTGCATAATGCATTACAATGAGGCTCCATAGGCCTTTTTGATATTAATCATGAATTCCAAAACCCTAGACATGAAAAAACCTAACCCTAGAAGGTGAAACACCAAAAGTCATGTGGCCCCCTATGGGTAAGTTGGTGTAAGTTGGTACCTCAACTTCCTAGGGTCGTAACTTTTGCATACGATCTCCGTTTTAGGCGCGTGATAGCCCGTTGGAAATGTTTTTCAGAGAGCTACACATTCTTCAATCAAACTCTAACTCCATCTATAATTTGACTATGGCGAGCCAAAAAAACATTGTTTAGGCCTCCAAAATGGCCCTGGAAGTACAACAAGATGTGTTGGCATGAAAGCATACAAAATAAGCCAGTTGGATTAGGTGAGAGGCCACCAGTATCCACCTAGAGGATGTGTGGGGCTTCAGACAACCCCAGAAGTGTAGAAACCATGATTACAAATAAGTACAAAAGAACGTGCTGAACAAAAATGGACAAGAGGAGCTGGTTGGAATATGTGGGTGGCCACCAATATCCACTTGGATCAATCCGCCCCCATTAGGAAGCAATGGTATCCATTGAGTTGAGTTCCCCCATCAAGTGAGAAAACTTCTGTTGGATTTGGCCCCAGGTGAGCCACTTGCCTTGGTGTAGGAGTTTCCGTTCCTTGACAACCCGATAAAGCTGGATCCTCTGCTGGTGAGTGCCCTTGACCTGTGTGTACACTATCTAATTAGTGGATGCTTGTTCCATGCAGTCAAGGTTGAGATCTGTTGCTGTCAGTATTCTGTAACCTCTGAGGTGTCCAATAATGGTGGAAAATATGGGTGAAGGCGGTCCACATTGAACACTGGATGTAGGCCAAGGAAGGGTGGAGAGTTGAGCTCAAAAGAATTTCTACCCACAACCTTGGTGATAGTGTAAGGCCCATAATGAAGTGGACAAAGCTTCCCATGGGGCATGGTGAGATGATCCTTCTGCAAATGTAACTAGACTTTGTCGCCAACTTGAAACTGGTGTGGTACACTGTGTTGATTATGGCATTGCTTGTACTTAGCATTAGATTTCTGCAAAATCTCTTGGACCTATTGGCGGATGTGATGAATCTGCTCAATGAATCTTGTGGCTTTGTCGATCATAGACTGATCAGGGGAAGAGTCTATATGTGCGGTGGAAAGAGGAAGTGCAACATCAATGGGTCCCAAGGGTTGGAATCCCAGACCCCCCTGAAATGGGCTATGGCCGATGGAACTATGGAGAGCCTTGTTGTAACTATGTTGGACATATGGGAGAGTCTCATCCCATGTACATGGATGCTTAGAATTGTACATGTGCATGATGTGCACAATAATCTGATTGATGACCTCTGTTTGGCCATTGGTTTGGGGGTGGAAAGCAGTGGATTTTGTGATCTTGGTGTCCAACAGAGGCCAGAGACTCGACCAAAATATGTTGAGGAACCTGCTATCTCAGTCGAAGATGATGGTCTGTGGTATCCCAAAGTGGACCCACACTCATTCTAAGAAGATCTTGACAGTATTTTCCACTGTGACATTCTTCTTAAAGGTTGTGAGAATGGCCATCTTCAAAAACTGATCAACTACCACAAACACGTAGTCATTTCCTTGCTTGGTGGATGACAAGCCAGACATGTAATCCATTGAGATGGATTCCCAAGGCTTCTTAGGAATAGGAAGAGGGGTGTATAAGCCTTGCTTCTTGATGGGTGGCTTGGCAATGGCACAAGAAGTTCAAGACCTGATATACTTGCTGACGTCTTGTCAAAGTTTTGGCCAATAAAAATGTTTATGAAGAACGACCACAATTTTCTCTACGCCAAAATGTCCTGCCACCCGACTGTAGTGGGCTCTCCAAATAATCTTTTCACGCTCGCTTGTAGGAACACATAGATGTCCCAGGTGGCACAAGAGTCTGTCTTGAATGTGAAAATTGGTGACATTTG
>JASDQU010103245.1:135714-148942 GCA_032191745.1 Picea mariana | reverse complement strand
CTATAGTGGGTATGGGAGTCGAAGAACTCCCAGTGTTCTGGAGACTAGATTCGGTACTCATATTTGTGGAACCACAAGTCTGAAAGGTGGATGTGTGTGTACCATGCCTAATAACTCTACGCCTTTTAGAAGACAAGAACTTGAAATCCGGTGGTAACTGTAACAACCGACAGGACCGGCGGGGATGCTGGTCCAACTCCACGAGGACTTATGACTCTACAAAAAAAATAAAAAAATATCCCAAGGATGACTAGTAGTCAAAGAGCATACAAAAAGTCAAACAACCAATATGCATGCAAACGGGCTAAAGTGGTCGAGTGGCCTCCCTCTCTAAAGAAGGTATGTCTCGTCCAAGAGGGACCTGAGACTCCCTGCTAAAGTTTTGAGGTAACATAATCAGTTATAGGGGCCCTCATGGGCTTAACAACCAGTCGGTCAGATCCCCCTAGAGAGGTATTCTTCCATAAAGGCTGTGTGTTGTCTGATCCCTATCTGACCCAGGGTACAAGCATAATAACCCCTACAAGTAACCTATGAGATACCTAAGTCAAGCAACTAATAAACGACTGTATAACCGATGCACAAGCGAGCAGTTGTAGGTTTGGATTACCGTATGGGCAAGGTAGCAAAGCCCGAAACCTTGAAAGCACTTCCTCTCATAGAGGTATGGGTACCAGAAATATCCCCAAATATGAATAAATTCATAGAAATATCTTTGATGCTAGGCGAGTATCCGGGGGTTATCCCTTCAACTAAATTAGCGTGACCTCGTGATTAACTCCAGTATGAGCGGAGCCTCCTGATCTTACCAATTATACAACGGAATTCTCAACTCCCTGTCTCAGACACACATGTTTATTTAATTGCCTTGGAGAAGTTTACTCACAAAATCCTTTTCCAAGGCACTAAATCCTAGATTAGTTTGTGCACACTAAAAATAAAATCGTGACTAATCAATTTTAGTTTAAAGCATAAATTTTATTGGCCGTAATTACTCAAAAGGGTATGGAAGTGAAACTCACGATATTATGACTCTGCAAGAAAATAAATATAAATATAATGCAAAGTCTAATTTTAACTTTTCAATGAATGATATGCGTATAAATAACAGTGCAATTTTCAATTTCAACTCTGCAATTCAGAAGTGAAAAACAATCTTTCACTAAATGCACTAAGCTAATGATAAAGAATTAGAAGACAAAAATGCCAAGCAATGTAAAATGCCTATTTTTTTGTATTTTCAATACACTAAAAAGAAAATGCATGGACTGATAAGCAACCTGATATATAAATTCTACTGTGTATAAACAGAATAACTCAAGAAGAATACCAAGCATCCAAACAAACAACCCAGAGTTCAAGGACAAATAAAAAATGAAAAACAATGAGAAAGACTCTGCCCAAAAATTCAACTTCAAATAGGTTTCCTGCCAACCCAAAGAAGCTTAACAGGCACTACAGAGACCTAAGAAGGCTCAACAACTATGAAATCCCACCTAGAAATCACAAAACCAAGCAAACAGGCAAGGAAAAGTGGTCACGATTGTTCAGGCAAAAAGTGCGTATATACACGGCTTGCAATGAGACATCACACGTGTGTACGTGACTGCCAAGGAAAAAGGCGTGTACAGGCTTTAAAAAAAGGCCAGGCAAGGGAAAAAGGCCGAAGACTCAGACCCAGAGTGAACAAAATCTATCAAGCAGTGATACGACAAGAAACAAAAAGGAAAAAGAACAATGCAAGGAGAAAAAGTACTTCAACCCTTAGAAATAAGATCTCTCCTCAGTGGAGTCGCCAATTCTGTTACGAGGGAAAAAATCTCTATGGCTAGGGTAAACCACAACAGACAAGTATGACTGCAGTAATATTATCAATTCCAACATATGCTATATAAACCAATGTGCAAGCGAGATAAGAAAGAGGTCTACCTCGTTCCAACATTTGAAGATGTCCACCATTAAGCACTTCTACTCAAAACTTTATACTTGCGACGAGTTCTCAACAAGCAAGTAGAGAAAGCATATGGTGATAATATAAAAGGTTAGCACATTAGATAGTATAATCCATCAATAAACATTACAAACATGCCCATGGATGATAATCATATATTTGCATGATACCAATAGGACGGGAAAGGAGTATTTCTATTAATAAATGATCAGCAGAAGTGATAACATTACAGACTTCCGTGTCGACACGGTTCGAAACCAAGAAACCAAGTTCCTTCCAACTGGGCCTCCACCACTTCAATCCTCCACCAAAGGAAAGTTCATAGAAGGGAGACAATGAGGTTCTCTCAACAATAGGGAAAGAGCTTGGGGGCTGAACACTGTGTTCAGACTTGAGGAACAAAGGGATGCAGACTCAATATGAAGTAATTTCTCCAGAGTAACTTTGCTCTCAAAGTTAAATGCTTTCTACTATTTTCCATAGCTCGGAATTGTTCTCTTATAGCCTTCAAAATGAAATTGAAGGGCTGAGTCGGAACGTTTCCAGTATATGGAAGGTCAAGGATCAGAGATCTCTTGTCGTGACATGGAAACCCAACTTCATTTTTGTATTTTCTGGCACAAATCCCGATGTATGCAGTTTGTAGTGGAGCAGCCCGCGTATACACATGTTATATAGTAGATAGGGCACATATATGTTGAAAAATATGTATTTTTAGCTCTGGATTTATCAAAAAGGGATGGCAAGTCTACACAGGGAAATGGAAAAAGGCCCTCTCTGCAAGATAGCAATGGTGAGACAAATCTTGCTATAACATCTACATGTGTGATCAACAATGATCCATTCAAGAGATCATTTCCCTAAAATTAGTGGAACCAAATCCACATCCAATCGTGTCCTTCCACGCCATACCAAATGAAGAAGACATGAATCCACGATGCACCATTCAGGATCCGCAGTAAAACCTATAGCATGGGATCTGTAACATTCTTGTAGGATGGGATTCACAACATTCATGTAGGACGAGATCCAAAATATTCTTGTAGAATGGGATCCATAACATTTCTATAGGATGGGATCCACAACATTTTTGTAGGATGGGATCTCTATCATTCCTGTAGGATGGATGCACAAAATTCTTGTAGCACTCCCAAATACAATTACAAACAAACATTTCTTCTACTTATTATTTAGATAATCAATGAAATGTGAATAAATGAAAGTCAAAAGTACCTTGTGCCAAAATTAGGATCCAAATAGAAAAAGGGATTAATATAGAGTAAAAAGGTAGGGAAAAAGAGACAAGGAATATGTAAAATATGACAAAAAGATGAAAATTCTAAGGCCCGTCATCTACCTCCAATTGAAGATATTGCATGGTCATCGTGCAATCTTGTACCCTTATAAATTTTTCATCTGAGTCCGAGGGATCATGTGATAAATACCTAGAATGTGTGATGCTCCAATTGTAAGTGGGATGACTTTACTCCTCAGTTGATCCGGATTGAGGAGCGGAACAAACTGATTAACAAAATTAATACAATAAACAAAAATATATGAAGAATAACATAAATATCTAGTGAACAATATCTTCTATTGAATAATGAAATAGGATGAAACTGTAAAACTACAAAACTGAAACACTTGCTCGAATGGTGGTACCTATCTCTGAGAAGAGATGTGGTTGCTATGTGCATCCGTCTGCGCATAATGCATTACAATGAGGCTCCATAGGCCTTTTTGATATTAATCATGAATGCCAAAACCCTAGACATGAAAAAACCTAACCCTAGAAGGTGAAACACCAAAAGTCATGTGGCCCCCTATGGGTAAGTTGGTGTAAGTTGGTACCTCAACTTCCTAGGGTCATAAATTTTGCATACGATCTCCGTTTTAGGCGCGTGATAGCCCGTTGGAATTTTTTTTCAGAGAGCTACACATTGTTCAATCAAACTCTAACTCCGTCTATAATTTGACTGTGGCGAGCCAAAAAAACACTGTTTAGGCTTCCAAAATGGCCCTGGAAGTACAACAAGATGTGCTGGCATGAAAACATACAAAATAAGCCAGTTGGATTAGGTAAGAGGCCACCAGTATCCACCTAGAGGATGTGTGGGGCTTCAGACAACCCCAAAAGTGTAGAAACTACGATTACAAATAAGTACAAAAGAACGTGCTGAACAAAAATGGACAAGAGGAGCTAGTTGGAATATGTGGGTGGCCACCAATATCTACTTGGATCAATCCTCCCCCCTTAGGAAGCAATGGTATCCATTGAGTTGAGTTCCCCCATCAGGTGAGGAAACTTCTGTTGGATTTGGCCCCGGGTGAGCCACTTACCTTGGTGTAGGAGTTTTCATTCCTTGACAACCCAATAAAGCTGGATCCTCTGCTGGTGAGTGCCCTTGACCTGTGTGTCCACTATCTAATTAGTGGATTCTTGTTCCATGCAGTCAAGGTTGAGATCTATTGCTATCAGCTATTCTGTGACCTCTGAGGTGTACAATAATGGTGGAAAATATGGGCGAAGGCGGTCCACATTGAACGCTCGATGCAGGACAAGGAAGGGTGGAGAGTTGAGCTCAAAATAATTGCTACCCACAACCTTGGTGATAGTGTAAGGCCCATAACGAAGTCGACAAAGCTTCCCATGGGGCACGGTGAGACGATCCTTCTGCAAATGTAACTAGACTTTGTCGCCAACTTGAAACTGGTGTGGTACCCTGTGTTGATTATGGCATTGCTTGTACTTAGCATTAGATTTCTGCAAAATCTCTTGGACCTGTTGGCGGATGTGATGAATCCGCTCAATGAATCTTGTGGCTTTGTCGATCACAGATTGATCAGGGGAAGAGTCTGTATGTGTGGTGGAAAGAGGCAGTGCAACATCAATGGGTCCCAAGGGTTGGAATCCCAGACCCACCTGAAATGGGCTATGGCCGATGGAACTATGGAGAGCCTTGTTGTAAATATGTTGGACATATGCGAGAGTCTCGTCCCATGTACGTGGATGCTTAGAATTGTACATGCGCATGATGTGCACAATAATCTGATTGACGATCTCTGTTTGGCCATTGGTTTGGGGGTGGAAAGCAGTGGATTTTGTGATCTTGGTGTCCAACAGAGGCCAGAGACTCGACCAAAATGTGTTGAGGAACCTGCTGTCTCAATTGGAGATGATGGTCTGTGGTATCCCAAAGTGGACCCACACTCATTCTAAGAAGATCTTGACAGTATTTTCCACTGTGACATTCTTCTTAAAGGTTGTGAGAATGGACATCTTCGAAAATCGATCAACGACCACAAACACATAGTCATTTCCTTGCTTGGTGGACGACAAGCCAAACATGTAATCCATTGAGATGGATTCCCAAGGCTTCTCAGGAATAGGAAGAGGGGTGTATAAGCCTTGATTCTTGATGGGTGGCTTGGCAATGGCACAAGAAGTTCAAGACCTGATATACTTGCTGACGTCTTGTCAAAGTTTTGGCCAATAAAAATGTTTCTGAAGAACGACCACAATTTTCTCTACACCAAAATGTCCTGCCACCTGACTGTAGTGGGCTCTCCAAATAAGCTTTGCACGCTCGCTTGTAGGAACACAGAGATGTCCCAGGTGGCATAAGAGTCCGTCTTGAATGTGAAAATTGGTGACATTTGTGCTTGTACCTAAGAGTTGATAGGTGGTGGAGAAGTCTGGATCTTCCTGATAGAGTTGGGGCCACTCAGATGCTTCATGTCCACAGGAATGGAGCACAGTGGTGAGTGCAGCCACAAGAGGCCGGCTGAGGCAGTTAGCGACATGATTGGAGATACCTGTCTTACAATTTATGTTGAGATGGAATTGCTGCAGGTAGGTGGACCACTTCTGATGGCAGTCGTTCTACAATTTTCCGTGTGTCTATATGAACTGCAGAGGCTTGTGATCAATGTGTATGATCATCTCTTTCCCCATAATGTAATGTTTCCATTGACGAAAGGATTGTACAATGGAATACATTTCCTTGTCATAGGTGGGGTATTTCTGGACATTATCAGAGAGTGTCTCACTATGGTATGCCACCTGATGCTCGTGCTGAGTGAGAACTATACCCACAACATAGTCAGATGCATCAGTCTCCATCTCGAATGGTCGCTGCAGATCGAGCAAGAAGAGTACTGGATCTGAGCATAAGCGATGCTTCAGATCATCGAATGCTCGTTGTTTCTCCTTCCCCCACACAAACTTGGCCCTACCACCACCCTTGGTCACCTGGTTGAGGGCCCATAAAATATGGGAGAATCCCAACATGAACCATCGGTAGAAGTTGGCTAGTCCCAAGAAGATCCGAAGCTCAGTCAGTGTAGTCGGGGCTGGCTAGTCACAGATGAATTGGATCTTAGCTGGATCAACATGTACCCCATGCTTAACAACAATGTATCCCAAGTATTGGACCCTGTTCATGCCAAAGGAACATTTTTCCAAGTTGGCATAAAGCTTGTGCTGCCGCAGAGTGCTCAAAACCTAATGAATATGCCGTATGTGCTCCTCCCATGTTCTGCTGAAGATGAGAATGTCATCCAAATATACTACCACAAAGGATTTGGTGAAGGGTCTCAATACATCATTCATCAACCTCATGAAAGAGGCTGGTGCATTTGTTAAGCCAAAGGGCATGACTAGCCATTCGTAGAGACCTTCTTTAGACTTGAAGGTTGTCTTCCATACATCAATTGGTTCGATGGGAACCTGGTGGTAGCCAAACTTTAGGTCAATATTGCTGAAGAAATTCCCCCCCTTGAGTTGGTCAAGAAGGTCATCAATCCTAGGAATGGGGTAGCGGTTCTTGACTGTGATTTTGTTTAAGGCTCTGTAATCAATGGAGAGTTTCCAAGTCCCGTCCTTCTTCTGCACCAGTACAATCGGGCTTTCGTAAGGGGAGGATATGGGTCTGATGTGCCCTTTTTGAAGAAGATCTTGAATTTGACACCTAATTTCATCATTTTCCATCAGTAAGCGCCGATAGACTGGTCCATTAGGTAGAGGTGCGTTGGGGGTCAGATCAATTGGATGCTTGAATTGGAAGTGTGTCGGTACCCTTGTAGGTGAGGATAATATGTCTTTGTATTCTTCCATGATCTCGTCCACTTACTTCTGCTGCAAAGAGAGGCTCTGTGTAGAGGCCACAGATGTGGCAGAGACCTTCTACTTACTATGAGCATGGATCACAAAGAAGATGAACTTCCTAGTTTGTGAAATGACCTTACTGCATTGCTTAGCATAGATTAAAGAAATAGCAGTAGGAGACACTACCTATGGGATCCTGTACAATTGTCTACCCAAAGTAATAATAAGACTGCGAGGTCTAGACTCATACACAACATGAGGCTTCCACAAATATGGTTGTCCTAAAATAACATCACAAACTTCAGGGGGAGAAATATCACACAATACCTCATATTTGAAAGTCTTGATGCCATAGGGAAAATGACATTGTTGGATGACACGAAGATTTCTTCCTTAGCGAAGCCAGCTGATGGTGTAGGAATGTAGGTGCTGTGTCATTGGTAGGTCTAGCCACTTGATGACCTCTACTGAAATCAGGTTCTTCTGACTACCTCTATCAACAATGAAATGAAGCGGAGCTCCCTTTACCCACATCTGCCAGTGAAAGAGGCGTTCCCCTTCCTCTGGTTCTTCTGGTTCGCTTGAACGGACTTTGGTGGTAGCGACAATGGCACTGGATTCAACATTGATAATCCGCTTCCCTCCTTGAGGATTTGATTCAGAATTAGAATCAGTCTCTGACTTATAAGCCTTCATCTCAGCCATGAGGGACTTCTTGGAGCGACATTCTTCGGTGTTGTGCCAAGGAATTTTATGGTACTCACACCATTTTCCCATGTCTTTCTAAGTCTTCTCATTGCCCTTCTTGTGTTGCGGCTTGGAATGGTTGTCTTGATGGTGACCATATCAACTTGGTCCCTTGCTGTGTGGGTTGGGACTGCCTTTGCTCTGCTTCAGCTATGAGGGGTTTGAAAATTCAAACTCTCACCTTTTCTGCTCAATATTGAAAGCGTATCTATAAGCCGTGCCCAATGAGGCGATGTCTAGGAACTCCATTTTTGTTTAAATGTATCTATGCAAACAATTGCAGTATTTAAGCACTAGATGACGCTCAGAGTCTTTGATACCCAATTTGATGCGTAGGGTATGGAAAATATTGGTGAAATATGGTACTGTTTGGTCCCTTTCTTGACATAGGGTGGTCCATTTGGTGTACTGGTCCTCATAGCTTCCAACAGGATAGTACTTTTCTTTAATGGCATTCCAGAAGGAATCCCATGTAGGGGCCACCAAAAACATTGTAGATTCCTCCACGACCCTTTGCTTAGAGTAAGTATCCCACCAGTCTTTAACTGGGGAACGACCTTGAGGAGTGAAAAAGTGATCTTTTCCCTATCGGAAAAATTGTGGACCGAAAAATATCCTTCAAGAAGATTCAACCATTTATCTAAAACATCTGCATCTATAAGTCCTTCAAATAACAAAATATCAAAATTTACTTGTACCTTGAAGTGGGTTGCATGGCCGCTTGATGAAGATGCTTCTCCCCTGGGCAACCGTTGAAGGATCTGCACGAAGTTGTTCATCATTTCGTTCCTTTGTCGCGCAAGGGCTTCCTCGAGAAACGTTTTGATAGGATCTCCTGATCCATCATCTCCTTTTGTCCCCCATGGGTTGTTTTTGGGCTCGACGTGACCGATATTGTAATGGCTCGATTGGTTTGAGTCCCAACTTCTTGTACCTAGATCTTGTCGGGGACATGCACGGAGAAAAATAAATGATGAGCAGATTGCTCTGATACCATTGATCCAGATTTAGGATCAGAACAAATTGATTAACATACTGAATACAATAAACACAAAGATATGAAGAATAACACAAATATTCAGTGACCAATATCTTCTATTTAATAATGAAATAGGCTGAAACTTTAAAACTACAGAACTGAAACACTTGCTCGAATGGTGGTAGCTATCTCTGAAAAGAGATGTGGATGCTACGTGCATCCGTTTGAGAAGAATGCATTGCAATGAGGATCCATAGGCCTTTTTGATATTACTCATGAATGCCATAACCCTAGACATCCAAAAACCTAACCCTAGAAGGTGAAACGTCGAAAGTCATGTGGGCTCCTATGGGTAAGTTGGTGAAAGTTGGTACCTCAACTTCCCAGGGTCGTAACGTTTGCATACGACCTCAATTTTAGGCGCGTGATAACCCGTTGGAAAGGTATTTTAGAGAAATACACATTCTACCATCAAACTCTGACTTCGTCTACAGTTTGAATTTGGCGAGCCAAATAAACACTACTTAGGCCTCCAAAACGACCCTGGAAGTACAACAAGATGTGCTGGCATGAAAACATATAAAATAACCCAGTTGGATTAGGCAAGAGGCCACCAATATCCACCTAGAGGATGTGTGGGGCTTCAGACATCCCCAAAAGTGTAGAACCCACGATTACAAAGAAGTACAAAAGAAGGTGCTGAATAAAAATAGACAAGAGGAGCTAGTTGGAATAGGTGGGTGGCCACCCATATCCACTTGGATCATCAGCTGTGTAATATTGCAATTTCTGGTTTATAGTGACCCAGAAGTCATCTTCTTCTTCTAAATTAACATGACTCCATAATATGGGAAAATCAAACCTAAGCTCAATCTAGTTCATTCCACGTGCCTTCAAATAATCAATCAACTTTTGAGAATGCTTCAATGCAGTCCCAAACCTTGAATAAGCAAGATGATCCCTTCACCTCTATTTACGAGTTAATTATTCATTTTGTCTCTGAAGACACAACATGGTTTCCAACCAATTCATCACGATCCAATTTTCACAAGTGGAGATGGAAAAAGTTTGGGATTCTTGAAGAGAAGAGACAAATTTAGGCATTTGGAGCACTTCATCCTTCTCAATGATTAGCATGGAAGGTTGAGGTTCTCCTCTAACCCACAAATATTCATTCCACTTTGCACACTCCAAGAAAGAAAGTGAATTATTCCATTTGATAGAATTATTCATAAATGAAACAAAGGATTGGAGTTGAACTTATCCAACATAAGGATTTGGATACTAGTTGTCTAATCCAATTTGTAAAAGATTGTGCTAGTACATTTCACACAAAATTTTATCTTCCTCTTCACTATGAAAATATGATTGTATGAATTGGTCAACGACTGATATGTGATAAGAATTATTAACTACTAGGGATCTTATCTAAAAATAAATCATCTACTCTTTCAAATATACAAAGTATACTTGAAAAGGAAAAATATAATTCCTTATTGTATGAGCTAAATGAAAAAAGGTTTTGCTTGAGTTGAAACATTATTTGTTAAAGATTGATTGTCATTGAATTGTTGAAAGATTGGTTGTCATTGATGTCAACCCTTGAACAAGAATATAACAAGTTTCATGTCAAGGTAAAGAGGTTGTAAACAAAAGTTCACAAGCTACATGTCAGTTGCATGTTTGTAACATCACGTTCCACTGATCACACTTATGTTGACTTATTCTTTGAGGACACTTGCGTGCAAGTGATCCAATTATGGTACATTATGATTCCGTTTCGATTATGAATTATATATGATGATGATGTATTGTGATTTATTGTTACTTTCAGATGTACATGTATTGATAGGTATTATAGATGAGTTTCCCTAAGTATGCACGATACATGACAGGTCGATGATGCATATAGCATCAACGGTTCCCTTGGACTCCGGTTTGAGTTAGGGAGTGGATTGCATTTTGTTTGAGTATTTCATTTTATGCACATGTGATATATATTGATTACAGTATGATTTATGTATATGGATTATTGACACTATTTTTGTCAATGGATGCAGGCTTGGGGACGCTTGATTATCCGACTCACATAAGGAGTAAAGGGGTCATGCATAGAAACCAGACATTTGAGGGAGAGGTGTGGCAACGTCCCTGTCATAGCCTACTAGCACTCCCACCGTGACCTGAACTGTAGGTTAACGATTACCTAGTTCGAGTGGTCCACGATGTCATGAGGGCAGACTGAGACAATGGTTCATGAAGAATTCTAAGGGGCGCGCAATAAGGTAGAGTCCTTATTCCTTAGAAGCCCTTAGTCTCTCACAAGGTCAACCAACTGGAGTGTTGACTCCAAGTGTCAGACAAAATTCCAAAATTAGTCGAAAGCGAGTGGAACCCTTGGAGCACAGAGGTGCATCTTGAAGAGCACGTCACACAATTAAACGTGAGTCAATAAATCTAGGTGGCCTAGAAAAAATGAATTGTTTAGACCTTGTTAGAATAAAATTTAATTAGTCAGTAAATTATAAACTTAGAATCCTAACAAGAGTCTAAGCCTAAATCTAAGACTAAGTCTAAGTCTAGATTAAATAAGGGACAGAATAAAAAATTAAATAAGTCAAAATATTTGAGATAAAATCAAACTCTAGTAAAAGAAGGAATACAAATTTAAAGTTTGGGAAAATTGCACGTGTGTGCATGAAAATAATAAAAGAGATTTTTAAAATAGAAAGAAATTAAAACATGAGAGAATAGGTGTAGTCATAGAATGGTATCTTGAGTCAATCTACCACTAATTCTAACTAAAAGAAGACTCCTAAACCAACTCAAACTAATATCTAGTTAGGGGACACTCATTAAATGGGAATTTGGGGAACTAAGAGACATCTAAGAGAAAAAATAGGAACATATTGGGGAATGTGAGGGAAAATGGATTTTTAAATAAAATAAAAAGAGGAATTACTTGTGCAAYCTTGAGAGAGTGTGACACATGTGTTGGGTGAATACTCTTTTAATTTAATTATTAAAAATGATTTGGTTGTGCATGTGGATAAGTGTCATTGGAAAATAATTCTAAAAAAGAAATGGAGGAGAAGTGAAAATAAAAATCTTGTTCATACCTATCTCATAAAATAGAAATTATATAATCTCTATGATAATATTCATGATATAGAGTTAGGAATAAAAATCCTCTACCTTATTAAATGTTCATATCGATATCTAATCCTTGTAATACTGCAGGTGATGAGTTGGGTAATGTTCCTTACTATCCTTGTAATAGAATTTTTTACTTGGAGTAAACATTAAACTGCTTCTTGAAATTAATATCTTAATCACATTATGAATTAAATTTTATTATATCATTGATGTAGATTAAGAACGGATTTTTAACTATTGTTTTCTTTTACTAAATGCCCATGCCGATGTAGTGTCGTAAGTAACATTCAATTTTGTCTTTAGAATATACATTTGTGTTGTTACACGATGAATGTTACACTTCCTTGAAGGTTTACAATGACTGAGTCCCTTAATGAATCGTTCTTCCCATACCCGATGAAGTATTTATATTTACCTTCTCATATTTATTAGTCGTTTATTTAGACAAAAAAATTACCCACTTGTAGTACTTGCTTCTTTTAGATCATTACGGAAATGTTGTTACATATGGTATCAGAGTGGGTTCAAATTTGCGACGACGGACCTGCTACGCCTTCCATCGTGTTAAATAAAATGATTAAAGATGTATCACCAATAAATTTTGAAATTGTCCATGCAGGTAAACATGGTTAGAGGACATAGGGGAAGTATGTTGGAGATACTTCACACACACCTAGGATTTATTTTTCCTAATCTTTTCCCTATGTTTATTAGTCATTATTCAGTCTCCTATATTTTAGGGAGAATATTCCTATAGGAGAATATTCTCTTCATTTCAAGCTTTAGTTTGATCAATTGAGTGGAGTCTAGATGCCACATTAGGATTATCACCATGCAACATTGGGATTATCACTAGCTAATGCGCATTGTCCTTGGGATCATCACCAGACTAGCGCATTACTCATGATTCCCTGATATCCTCCTCACTTTACTTTGTTTTGGTCAGTTAGCTGAAGACTAAGAGACTAATTAACTCATACTAGGTGGCAGTTCACTCCCGTAACTATCACTAACTACCTGAGAGACTAGACTAGATTGCAATTTACTCCCGTAACTACTGGTGTGTGTCCATATCACTCTAGACCACCACTATGGCACATTGGATTCTCCTCTAATGTGCATTAGTTGAGTTATACAGAGTATATCATGTGTAAATTATCATTCATTCATTTGGTTACTAAGAATTCTTCCATTCTTTCTCTTCTTCTTCTCTTTTCTCATATTTTCTCTGCAACTGTGTATGTCAATTCCCAGCTAGATATATTTTGTGCAAGTTCAACACATTTAC
>JASDQU010103245.1:109469-128051 GCA_032191745.1 Picea mariana | reverse complement strand
AATGTGCATTAGTTGAGTTATACAGAGTATATCATGTGTAAATTATCATTCATTCATTTGGTTACTAAGAATTCTTCCATTCTTTCTCTTCTTCTTCTCTTTTCTCATATTTTCTCTGCAACTGTGTATGTCAATTCCCAGCTAGATATATTTTGTGCAAGTTCAACACATTTACATGGTATCAAAGATGATGGATTTCTAGGGAAAATACACACCAAATTATTTTTTCATGACTGAATATTGAAGACAACGAAAAAATGGAATTTCCAAAAGAATTCATTCTTACACCGTACAATTTCTTTGCATGGAAGGAGAAGATGATAATGAATCTTTGAGGAAGAGGATTATACCGGTTAACCATGAACACATAGACATAACCAACATCAGCCATATAAAAATCCAAGTATCTAAATTGAATGGATGAAGCGTTTGGAACAATTTGCAGTCTCATTTCTCCTAAACTCCTCTTTCACATATCCTCCTGTAAAACCCCCAATGAAGCCTAGACCACCATGGAAGGGATTTTGGAAAACGGAAAGAGATAAGGGGACAAATGCTTGAGGTGGAACTGATCACATTGGATCTAAAAACCTTCGATAATCTCCAAGATTTCTTTACCAAATAAAAGGATTTACTGCCGCAACTCAAGGCTTGAGGGTTTGATAAATCTAAGGAGGAGAAACAAACGGTTCTCACCATTCTCTCCAAACTTGGTCCAAAATAATCAGTGTTTGTATCCACATTCCATTCAGTTAGGTTCACCTCTGGATCCACCTGGACGATGCCCTCTCTTGAGGCCTTTATCAAGTCTCTGACACAAGAGTAGAACAAGATCATCAATATGAGAAAACTCAAAGGCACAAAGGCACATGCACTTACTGTGCAATATGGTAGAAGTCATCAATATTAGAAATAGAAAGGCAAAGACAAAAGGAAAGCACATGAAAATTCAAAGAAGGAAGGGTACTCAAAATCCTTCAATGATGCCTCCGGATCAAAAGGTGGAAAGGGAAGAAAAGGGGAGAAATGCACTTATTGCTACAAAGGATTCCATCCATAATCTGCATGTATATAGAAGCAACTAGATCAAATAGCCCAAATACTTCAGAAAAACAACCTTGGAGATCACATCTCCGAGGGTGCTAAGAAGAAGAAGCCAAAGATCAGAATATTAAGAACAACAATTCTAGTCATGCTTTGATTGACATCAACTCCTCTCCCAATGCTTGGATCATAGATTCAGATGCATCACACCACATGGATGCCACAAAAGAAGTCTATTATTCATTGGATGCTTGCAAAGGTGTTCCCATTTTGATCGGGGACAACTCTCCGATTAAGGTCACCGACAAAGGAAGAATTGAACTGACAAACAAAAGCTTTGAGAATGTGCTTCACATTCCCAAACTTTCCGTCAATGTTCTCTTCGTGTATCAAATGAATAACTTCGGCACCAGAAAGAGATTCATATTCACACCTAATGTAGTGGATATCTATGACATGCAAACCAATTCCAGGGTTGCTACCGGTGAGGTAAATCATCAATCTAGACTCTACACATTTTTTGAATTTATTGAACCAGATTCTGCATTACTGCTTACCCATGTTGATGAAAGAAGTGGGATATGGCATGAAAGGTTCGAGCATTTAAATTTCATATATATGCAAAAACTTAGAAATCAGGGAATGGTTGATGGGCTACTCGACATCCACTTCTCCAAAGGAATTTGTGAGGGGTGTGTTCTTGGAAAACACCCTCAAGAGAAATTCGACAAAGGAAGACTCAAAAGGCTTCCTCTCCTTTAGATATGATCCATAGTGACCTCATGGGCCCTTTTCCTCATACATCAATCAGTAAATCAAGGTACATGCTCATTTTTCTTGATGATTTCTCACTCTTCACATGGATTTTCTTTCTCAGGAAAAAATCAGAGGTCTTTCAACACCTCAAAGATTTCAAAGCCCTTGTTGAGACACAGTCATGAAAGAAAATCAAAGTCCTTCGAATAGATAATAGGGGAGAGTATGTCAACCATGAGATACATAATCTTTGTCAAGAAGCAGAGATTCAGTTGTAGTGCACGGTTCCCTATACTCCGCAACAAAACGAAGTTGCTGAGTGGAAAAATATATCTCTAAAAGAGATGGCATCTTGCATGCTATATGCAAAGTCACTTCCATAGAGATTATGGGTTGAAGCACTTAATTGTGAAACCTACATCCAAAACAGATCTCCCCATAGATATGTCAAGGATAAGACCCCTTACGAGGCTTAGAGCAGCCTCAAACCAGAAGTGACCCACTTCTGTATTTTTGGTTCACGTGCATGGGATAGGATTCCTTTTGAGAAGAGGAAGGCACTTGATACATAGATCACAGAGTGTCTATTTGTTGGATACCCCGACGGTGTGAAGGGATATAGAATCATTGCTCATTCCTCAGACTGGCTCATCATTGAGTGTAGTTTCCAATTTGAGGAAAGTGTCTCGCATGTACCTCAACAACCGTATGTAGACACTTTTGTTCTTCCACTCATCAGAGATGATGAGCATGCACATGCCAAATATTCTTCACATGAGAGTTCCGATTCAGAGGATTCAGATGATCCAGATAGAGAGTTAGTATAGTCAGATGTAGATTTAGTGCATCCATATGCAGATGAAGAGCCAAAGAAGAGGCCCAAGTGGGCTAAGACTACTCTTCAGGATGGAGGGGATCTTGTTGGGGATCCAACTGATACTAGGAGGACTCGATATGATTTCAAGGAGCCTCCTCTTGCACTCACTGCTAATGAACTGATGCCACCCAAGTATATTTTCTTGGTTTAGTCTTCAGATCCACAGTCTTATGGCGAGGCTGCTGGAAATCCCTTTTGGGAATCTGCCATGCAGGAGGAGTACAAATCCCTCCTCGAGAACCATACTTGGGATCTGGTTCCATTTCCTTCAGGAAGGAAACTTTTTAGGTGCAGATGGGTCTACAGGACCAAGAGTGCAACATATTGACAGGTTAGCAGATACAAACCCAGGCTAGTTGCCAAAGGATTTCAGCACGTGCATGGCATTGACTATGATGAGACCTTTTCTCCAGTAGAGAAGATGGATTCCATACATTTGGAATTTTCAATTCTAGTAGCCAAGGGATGGCAAGTCCATTAGATGGACATGCATATTGCATTTCTTCACAACGATCTATTTGAGGAGATCTATATGGAGCATCCTCGGGGATTTATGCATTATTCATATTTGGTTTGTCGACTGAAGAAGTCTCTTTATGGCCTCAAGTAGGCTCCGAGGGCATGGTATGCCAAGATGGACTCCTACCTGTTGTCATAGAACTTTGTACATTGAAGTGAGACCCAAATGTTTATATGTTCAGGATGACTGATTCACTTCTACTCCTAGTTCTGTATGTTGACGATTTTCTAATCATCGGTTGCTCGACTTCAACGATCAACGATTGCTGCAGTCAAGAGGATTTTGCATGATAAGTTCTTGATGACAGAATGGGTCCGCTACATTTCTTCCTTGGAGTCGAGATCAGTCAGGATGCATCAGGCATCAAACTGTCTCAGGCCAAGTATGCATGAGATCTCCTTGAGAGATTTCACATGACAGACTACATGTCTGCCTCGACTCTTTTCCTATTAGGAGTAAGACTTGAGGATGGTGGAGACACTCCACTGGTTAACAACACATTGTACAAAAAAATAGTGGGGAGCTTGTTGTATCTCACACACTCCAGATCAGATCTCTCCTATGCAGTTGGAGCAGTCTCCAGGTTCATGTTGGAGTTGCATGAGATACATTAGAAGGTTGCAAAGTGTATCCTTTGATACGTACAGGGAACCATCACCTTTGGGATTCACTATTAAGTAGACTATACATTGGACCTCATCGGGTTAACTGATTCTGATTGGGATGGCGATATCATTGATCACAAGTCCACATCTGGTTACTCACTCAATATTGGTTCCGAGCCTATCTGTTGGTCGAGCAAGAAGCAGGATGCTATTTCTATATCTTCAGCTGAGGCAGAGTACATAGGGGCAGTTAACATAACTATTTAGGCTATGTGGCTACAACATTTTTTCACTGAGTTGGGCATTCAGTTTCATCGACCGATCGTCATCTGGTGTGACAACCAGAGCATTCTAAAGTTCTGCAAAGATCTAGTTCAGAGGCAGCAAACGAAGCACATTGAGATCCACATGCACTACATCTGGGACTTAGTACACAAGGGGATCATTGACCTACAATTTTATCCTTAAGTATAATAGACTGCATACATCTTCACCAAGACCTTCACTGAGCAAAAGTTTCATTCTTTGCGCAGTCGTGTTGGAGTGAAGGACACAATTGCCTAGCAACTATCAGTTCTTCTTTTTTACATACATTTTACTTTGAGGGGGGGGGGTTCCCATGAGGTTTTCCCTCTTTCCCCATTTATTTCAGTGTTTCTTTTGTATTTGGGTACCTAACATGGCCTCGTTGCCGGAACCCATTCTTTATTTTCACCATAACGATGTTTAGGGGGGTGTTGGAGATACTTCACACACACCTATGATTTCTTTTTCCTAAGGTTTTCCCTATGTTTATTAGTGATTATTCACTCTCTTATATTTTAGGGAGAATATTCCTCTAGGAGAATATTCTCTTCAGTTCACACTTCAATTTGATCAGTTGAGTGGAGTCTAGATGCCACATTGGGATTATCACCATGAAACATTGGGATCATCACCAACTAATGCACATTGTCCTTGGGATCATCACCATACTAGTGCATTACTCATTATTCCATGATCTCCTCCTCACTTCACTCTGTTTCAGTTAGTTAACTGAAGACTAAGAGACTAGTTAACTCAGACTAGGTGGTAGTTCACTCCCATAAGTTCCTGAGAGACTAGACTAGGTGGCATTTTACTTCTGTAACTGCTGTTGTGTGTCCACATCACTCTAGACCACCACAATGGCACATTGGATTCTCCTCCAATGCGCATTAGTTGAGTTATGCATAGTACACCATGTGTAAATTATCATTCATTCATTTGGTGAATCAGAATTCTTCCATTCTTTCTCTTTTGCTTCTCTTTTCTCGTATTTTCTCCGCAACTGTGTATGTCAATTTCTAGCTAGATTTATTCTGTGCAGGTTCAACACATTTACAAAGTAGATGTCGTGGTGTGGGAGTAAGAGGTGTGGCTTCTCCGAGAGTATCCATTCCAGAGGGATATAACCCTTAGGGAGATGAACATACTACTGAGAAGGAGCAGGTTGCTATGGGAGATGTGGTAGGTATGATGAGATCCTTCAAGAGGATGTCAGAGGCGTTGGTCAACCACCTAGATAGTGATGAGGGCAGAGTGTCTGTGCCCATTTAGGGTTCACAATGCACTCCAAAAGGTAGTAGTATTATACACAGAGAACTCAAGAAAGTGAATTTTTCTGAGTTTTGGGGTGCCATAGAATTCTTAGCCACCTAGGCATGGTTGGAGAACATGGCGATGTGCTTCACACTTCGCGATTAAACCTCCAACATGAAATTACACATGGTGGTATTTCAACTGAAGGGGAGTGCTCTACTTTGGTGGAAGACACTCTTTCCTCAACTAAACATGGTCGTTGAAGACATGTCATGGGAATTGTTTGAGGAAACATTCTAGGAGAGGTACTTGTCGGATGATTTCATTGAGCGCCAACTTAATGATTTCAATGCCTTACGACAGAGTAGTCATATGGTACTAGAGTATGAGTCCAATTTCATGGAGCTACTTAGATATGCTTCACATTTGAACACAGATAAGTTAAAGGTCAACAAGTTTGTGTTCGGCCTTATCTTCAAAATTCGTTCGAAGGTGAGGATACTAATGCCTCGGACATTGCACAATGAAATTAAGAAGGCCTTCATAGCTGAGGAAGAGCTGAATAGTGGGGGTTAGGGAAGGACTCCTTCTAGACAAACTGGATAGATGACACTAGGAGCGCAACAACATCAGACAACATCAGACACCATCTAGACAGACTTTTGGGCACTGGGACACAGCCTAGAGGACCTATGTTCTCAACACCGTGACGAAAGGCTCCTCAATAGAGGACTCCCTATAGAGCACCACAACAACAACAACAGTGTCATCTACAATAACAAAAACAATTTAGGCATGTTCAACAAAATGTACCAGGATCACAGACTGCTAGGCCAACAAATTCTACTTTGGGGACAAGGAGCACTAGACCAAAGAATGGATGTTGGACATGTGGAGAGCCACATTACCAGTGAGATTTTTCGATAGAGAAGGCCAGAGCAGCCAGATCATCAGGACCCACTACAGTTGGATATTTGAGCAAGGCCCACAGGATACATGCAACGGTAAATAACCACCAGGTCGAGCACCAGTCCACTGTGCTCAAGACATTAGGTATGATTGTCGACCAAAATTTTAGTATTTTGATAGATTTAGGAGCTACATAGAGATTCATTTCTAGTGAAATGCTTAAGAGAATTAAGGTAAAGGTACTTGAGAAGGATGAGTTTAGATACGTAGAAATGGCATCGAGAGCCAAACAAAAAGTTGGAGGAAAGGTTATGGATTGAAGCATTAACTTGGGCGATTTTGTAACGAAGATAAATCTATATGTCACGATCTTAGGATCTTATGACATAGTGATTGGCATGGACTGATTAGAATTGCATGATGCAATACTTAACTGCAAGACAAAGAGATTAAGTTTGACAGACGATTTAGGACATAGTAGAGTGATTGTAGGAAGAAACCAGGGAGTTTCTTTGAGGTTTATTTCTTCCCTAGAATTACATAAAAGTATGCGCAAGGGGTGTAATATATACTCCATATTAGCACTAAATGAAAAGGGGGACATGGAAGGGTTAGAAAACCTTCCTACAGTATATAAGTTTACCGATGTTTTTCCTAAATAATTACAAGGTTTTCCACCGGATAGAGAATTGGAGTTTACCATAGATATGAAACCTGGAACATAACCGATTGCAAGAACTCTGTATCGGATGTCGACACCGGAATTGCAGGAGTTGAAAATGAAATTGAAGGAGTTGTTGGATTTAGGACTTATACGTTCAAGCGTATCATTGTGAGGTGCGCTAGTAGTTTTTGTTAGAAAGAAGGATGGATCATGGAGGCTCTATATTGACTACCGTCAATTGAACAAAGCTATGATTAAGAACCAATATCATTTTCCAAGGATTGATGATTTATTTGATGAAATGAAGGGAGTAACGATGTTTTTGAAGATTGACTTGAGATCGATATATCACCAGTTACAGATCAATGAGGAAGATATCCCTAAGATTATATTTAAGATGAGATTCGAACATTATGAGTTTACTATTTTACTGTTTGGACTAACGAATGCCCCATGAGTATTCATGAGTTTGATGAATGGGGTATTCCACGAATACTTGGATAAGTTCATTCAAGTATTCATTGATGATTTAATAATCTATTCTCGGATGAAATAAGAGCACGAAGAACACTTGAGATTGGTTTTACAGTGTCTAAGAGAAAACAAGTTGTATGAGAAACTGTCGAAATGTTCTTTTTACCAATCGAAGATTCATTACTTAGGACATATCATATCTGGGGAAGGTATCACTGTGGATCCAGTGAAAGTAGAGGCTATTATGGAATGGACAACACCGACGAACGTACAAGAAGTGTGTAGCTTTATGGGGTTAGCAGGATATTATTGACATCGAAGGTTTTTAAAAGATAGCAAATCCAATTACAAAATTGCAGAAGAAAAACAAGAAATTCATATGGACAGAGAAATGCGTGGAAGCATTTCAAAAGATTAAGGAGTTGTTAACAACAACGCCGATACTGAAGGTTCACGACATGGACAAGGAATTCTGGGTATGCACAGATTCATCCAAGGAAGGTCTAGGTGGAGTTTTGATGCAAGGTGGTTGAGTGATCGCTTACATTTCAAGGAAATTAGCATGACTTGGATTTATTAGTGATTGTATATTCCTTGAGAGTATGGAGACATTATCTGATTGGGAGAAAATTTGAATTAAAGACAGATCACTGTGGATTGCAACATATATTTAATCAAAGTGACTTGAACGTGCGACAAAGGTGTTGGTCATAACTACTTAGCGAATACGACTTTGAGATTACTTACATTAAAGGAACAATGAATAGAGTAATAGATGCGTTGAGTCAGAGACCACACATATTCTTGATAATACCTCTTAAGACGAATCTTCAAGAAAATATTCTAACTTTACAGATAGATGATGACTGGTACAAAGAATTTAAGGATAATATTAGACAAAATACCATGATGGTACCAAAGTTTGAAGGTTATTCATTGGACAACAATGGATTTTTGAGATATAATATCAGAATTTACTTACTTCCTAATGATGAATTAAGAAGTTTGATCTTAAGAGAAGCTCATCGAATAATATACATATCTCATTCAGGAGTCACGAAGATGAAGGCAAAACTTAATCCTTTATTCTTCTGGAAAGGAATGAAAGCAGAGATAGTTAGTTACGTGGCGAGATGTCTATAATGTTAACAAGTGAAGGGTGAAAATATATATCAAACAGGATTGTTATGGTCACATGCTATTCCTGAATCGAAATGGGAGGTCATTTCGATGGATTTTATTGTTGGAATGCCACTAACAACAAAGAGACATGATTTGATTTTTGTGGTAGTTGAAACTCTGACAAAGAGTGCACACTTTATTCGAGTGCGTATGATGTATCAGGTGCCAGACATAGATAGAGTATTTGTTAGAGAGATTGTGAGGTTACATGGTGTACTGGGAAGAATCATATCCAATCGAGGATCAATTTTTACTGGACAATTTTGGACGAGTTTCCAAGAGGCTTTGGGAAAGCAACTGAACTTTAGTACGACATATCACCCAGAGAGATATGGACAAATTGAAAGAAAAAACCAAATCTTAGAAGATATTCTTCAGATGTGCGTGACAAACCAACAAAATCATTGGGAAGATTTCTTTCCATTGGTAGAGTTTTCACACAACAACAGTTACCAGAGTACGATTAAGATGGCGCCGTTTGAGTTTCCTTATGGGTGACCGTGTCAGACACCATTGAATTGGGATCGACTTGAGGATAGGTCCCTGGTGGTACCGTAAGTGATCCAAGAAATAGAAGAACATATGCAATCGATAAGACAAAGGATTAAATAAGCACATGATAGACAAAAGAGTTGTGTTGATGCGCATCACATTGACCGCAGTTATGAGGTTGGCGACATATTTGTTCTTGCGGGTAAAATCACATAAGAGTTAGATAAAGTTTGGAAAGGGTGCTAAAATCTCTCTCGTAGGTTTGTGGGACCTTTAGAGGTTGTGGAAAAGAAAGGACCCATGGCTTATCGACTAGCCTTGCCTAATTCTTTGAGGAGTATGCACGATGTATTTCATGTATTTGTTTTACAACATTATATTAGTGATCCGTCACATGTTATTGGCATGAGTTATTTGCAGGTGTCGGAAGAGGGTGCTCTCATGGTGGATCCAATCATCATTCTAGACCATCACACTCGACAGCTACGATGTCAAATAGTTGATCAGGTCAAGGTCTAGTGGGAAAATTATAGTCCAAACTCGGCCACATGGGAGGACACATTTGAGATGTGTCAACAATTTTCTTACTTGTTTGATAGATTAGATATGTAGATCTATGTCAGATACAGTTATTTATTTGCATATATATACTGTACAAACTTCGGGACGAAGTTTAAAACAAGAGGGGGTGTATGTAACATCCCATTCCACCGATCAAACTTATTTTGACTTATTCTTTGAGGACACTTGCGTGCAAGTGATCCAGTTATGGTATATTATGATTTCATTTCGATTATGAGTTATATATGATGATGATGTATTGTGATTTATTGTTACTTTCAAATGTACATGTATTGACATGTATTACTGATGAGTTTCCTTGAGTATGTAGGATACATGACAGGTTGATGATGTAGATAGAATCAACGACTCCCTTGGACTTCGGATTGAGAGAGGGAGTGGATTGCATTTTGTTTGAGTATTTCATTTTATGCACATGTGATATATATTGATTACAATATGATTTATGTATATGGATTATTGACACTATTCTTATCAGTGGATGCAGGCTTGGTGACACTTGCTAATCCGACTCACTTAAGGAGTAAAGGCGTTATGCACAAAAACTAGACAATTGAGGGAGAGGTATGGCAACATCCCTGTTACTTCCTACTAGCACTCTCACTGTGACCTGAACTGTAGGTTAACAATTACCTATTTTGAGAGGTCCATGATGTCATGAGGGCAGAATGAGACAGTCGCTCACGAAAAATTCTAAGGGGCACACAATAAGGTAGAGTCCTTAGTCTTTCACAAGGTCGACCAAGTGGAGTGTTGACTCCAAGTGTCGAAAAAAATTCCAAAACTAGTCAAAGGTGAGTGACACCCTTAGAGCACAGAGGTGCGTCTTGAAGGGCACGTCATGCAATTAAATGTGAGTAAATAAATCTAGGTGGCCTAGAAAATAATGAATTGTTTAGACATTGTTAGAATAAAATTTAATTAGTCAGTAAATTATAAACTTAGAAGCCTAAAAAGAGTCTAAGCCTAAGTGTAATTCTAAATTAAATAAGGGACTAAATAAAATATTAAATAAGTCAAAATATTTGAGATAAAATCAAACTCTAGTAAAATAAGGAATACAAATTTAAAGATTGGGAAAATTGCACGCGTGTACATGAAAATAATAAAAAGAGATTTTTAAAATAGAAAGAAATTAAAACATGAGAGAATAGGTGTAGTCATAGAATGTTATCTTGAGTCAATCTACCACTAAGTCTAACTAAAAGAAGAATCCTAAACCAACTCAAACTAAGATATAGTTAGGGGACACTCATTAAATGGGAATTTGGGGGACTAAGAGACATCTAAGAGAAAAAATAGGAAACATTGGGGAATGTGAGGGAAAATGACTTTTTAAATAAAATAAAAAGAGGAATTACTTGTGCAACCTTGGGAGAGTGTGACACGTGTTGGGTGACGAGATTCGTTGGTTCAAATCCAATAGTAGGTAAACTTATTAGATACCATTGAAGATTCGATGACATCTAATAAGTTTGACTCCACTTGTTTGGATCGAGGCGGAACATTGAATCCATTTTCAGATATTTATAGGAAATGTTTAATTAGAGACGGGGGGGCTAGCACTGATAGCCTCTAATCGTGTTCTAGCTCTTTTCAGAGGTACATCAGCCTCAATTGCTTGTCTTTTTCCTTCGACTCGAGCTAAGTTTAATTATTAAAAATACACCAAGACTGCACTTAAACTAACGACTTGTGTGTGCACTGATCTTAAGGTTAGAGTGGCTCATTGAGTGACTTGCCTCGATGACTTTAAAAAAAAATAATTCTTCCTCCCTCATTAGAGCTTCGGGTATCCCTTGTAGATGCACAAAAGTTTGGTCAGACTCTTACCACTTTTATCGCTCTTTCTATAATCCATGGAATTTAGCTTTTGTATCACTCATATCCAAAAAAACAACTTGAATGTGCTTAATAAGGATCAACTATTGGATTACCTCGATTCGATATATTTTGGTAAAAAAAATTCAATTACTGTAAAAAGAAAACCAGAACCTTTCTACACAATTCAGTTCCACGTCAGCGAAACCTTGACTGTTAGTTGATTATTATGGTTATTCTAATTAAGATCTATTTATGTTGACTGTAGTTGTTACACATTATTTTGGTCATCGTGATGATCCATTGACAAACATGTGTTCATGTTCCCAAAAGAGCCTATCTTCATAAGAAAGGTGACTGACTTTCTCTTATCAAAAACCTTATTAAGGAGGGTTGTCGCAGGTTGCACCATAATCAGGATGCGACGATGTCTGGTTGTCGCCCTCTGCCCTAAAGTTGGTTTGCGACGTCTACGCAGGCTACTCTACAACTAGGGTGCGATGATGTCAAGAGGATAAGAAAAGGTCGAACTTCACAAAAGTTCTAGAAGGGGATCTTCTAGAAGATGAGGTGGCATTCATATGGTTGGGATCCTACTCGTTTCTCTGATTTGGTGGGATCATCCTAATCTCTTCAACCATCTCTGTTTCCCATATGTAAAGAGGGATTTCTTATGGAAAAGGCTAAGGCTAATGAAGCTTGATTCAAGCAAGATTATTATTGAATAGGATAAGAATTGGATGAGGAATTCTACTTCAGTTCATACTTGAGAGCTTTATTTCAGTTTATCAAGTCATTATGGATCTTCTTCATTCAAGGATTGGAACAAGTGTGTGTGTTGGAGAAAACGGTCATCGGAAGGGGACCTTGCAACATCAAGGCTTTGGTTATAATCTCCACTTTCATTTTAATATGATACAACGATATGTTTCTTTCCCATAAAACTTGCTTTGTTTTATTGTATGATTCCTTGATCACATACATAAGTTATCATTGAGTATATTATATTGCTTTCACTTTGGTTGGCTTGTGTTCCCTTGAAGATCCAATATTGCAGGAGCACTGGAGTGGAACTAGGACGACAATGACAAGAGGAAGCGATATTTAAACGGTATGTTACCCATCTCTTGTTAGATAGTAAACTCAATGATTAGAGCTCAGGGAAAGCGTCATGTTCTGTTTTGTTTTGTTCTAGATCTAGGTGGATCTTGGGAGATCTGTTTATGTCCACATCTATCGATAAGTCCCATAACAATAGCGGTGGAATATAAGAGATAGGGGTTTAGGCTTCAACCTTGTCATTTTGGTTTTTAACTACCACATTGGACAACTGATTTTAATGTTGAGATTCATAGTGCACGAGAGAGATAGTCAAGATCTCTAGATATAAGTTAGAGATAATGAATTGGTTGTAATTAAATCTCTATCTAGATGGAAACGTGGAATGTGTAATTGTAATCACTGTTTCTATTCTTCACGATGAAGAAATTAATGCCTTCGACCTTTATAAAGATCTGTCATGTTAATCCTCAATCCTTTAGTTGAATGCTAGGTGTAAGCTAGGATGATCCTTAACGATTGGTTGAATAGAAAGTAACCTTCGTATTTATGAACAAGGAGAGTTTAGAACAACTTTTAGTTATTGCTGGACTACAAGTTTTATAATGATTACATGGTCCACTTTAACTAGTTAGGCATTTTGTATAACTAAGATTAAGTTGATGTTTTTCTTTCGTAGCTAATAATATATGTTGAGACTCCTAGTGTTACGATAGTATGTGTAATGGTTGATCTAGCACACAACTACGTGCATTTTCTAAATTACCCTTCATTACATAAATTATAAAATCCTAGCATATTGTGAGTTGGCTTATGAGGTGGATTAGAACCATTGTTGTGACAATAATTTTGGTTTTGTTGATTGTAATCTTATTCATACCTATCTCATAAAATAGAAATTATATAATCTCTATGACATGATTCATGATATAGAGTTGGGAATAAAACTCCTCTGCCTTATTAACTGTTCAAATTGATATCGAATCCTTGTAATACTGCAAGGGATGAGTTGGGTAATGTTCCTTACTATCCTTGTGAGATATGATGATATAAATTTTTACTTGGGGTAAACATTAAACTGCTTCTTGAAATTAAAATCTTAATCACATTATGAATTAAATGTTATTATATCATTGATGTAGATTAAGAATGGATTTTTAACTATTGTTATATTTTACTAAATTCTCATGCCTATGTAGTGTCATAAGTAGTATTCAATTTTGTCTTTAGAATATACATTTGTGTTGTTACACAATGAGTGTTATAGTTCTTTTAAGGTTTACAATGACTAAGTCTCTTAATGAATCATTCTTCCCATACTCGATGGAGTATCCTTCTCATATTTATTAGTCGTTTGTTTAAAAAAAAATTACCTACTTGTAGTACTCACTTCTTTTAGATCATTAAGTCAAGGTTGTTACAATGTTAAAGTAATTGTAAACATAAGTTAACAAGTTGTACGTGAGTTGCATGTCATCATGATATTGTAAACATAAGTTAACAAGTTGCATGTCAAAGTAAAGTAGCTGTAAACATAAGTTAACAAGATGCATGTTAGTTGCATGTTAAAGTAATTGTAAATAGAAGTTAACAAGTTGCATGTCAGTTGCATGTCATCATGAGATCCTCATTAAAAAACATAGAAAATTCGGTTGAATATCACTTATGTGAATATAGATTGGCATATCTGGGGAAGTGAGAGGAAGTCAATGAAGTCTAGTGAAGGAATAATTTTTCAGGAGATGAGTGTACGGAGAAAGAGTTACAGATCCAGGTCCTTTGCATAAATCCATGAGTTTCAGGATGAAAAACACGAACATCCGTGAGCTACAGTGGGGAAAAGCGCATACATCCACGAGTAACCAATGTATGGGTCATGGAATTGCGAAGACAAATTGTTGAAGATCAGATATTTAAAACCCATGTTAGATGCAGATTGAAGATATGTATTCTTGTGTATGTTAGGGTGTGTATTTTCAAGAAATCATGAACATATATGTCTTAGTGATTCATAAGCATTTGATTTGGATAACTCTCTTGTGGATCTTGGTACGAGGTATGTGTGGTTGTAGGCTTGATGAGATATTGAAATCAGTAGTAGCAACAAAAGTATCAGAAATAGCAACAATAAAAGGTTACCAGTTACAACGAAAAAGGTAGTGAAAAATTGGTTTACATTTATATTTAAGGGAATTTGGACGAGGCAAGGAAAGGGGGTTGTAGCCTCCTTCCGGTTGGAGCCGGTAAATTAGGGAGTTGGAGCTTCCTTTAGGTTGCAACATGTAAATAGGGGGTTGGAGCCTCCTTCTAGTTGTAGCTAGAGAAATAGGAAGTTGGTGCTTCCAATGAATGTACTCTTTGATAAATAAGAAAAAACATAATGTGGTTTTCTCCCACATTGGGTTTCCACGTAAAATTCTAGTGTACTGTGTTTATGTGATGTCTATGCATTGAATTATGGTGTTGATGATATATTGAATGCTCATGATATTTATTGGAGGTTTTATATTGTGATTAAAAGTACTAATTTTTCTCATACTGATTCACCCCCCCCTCAATATTCCAACAATTGGTATAAAAGCAGGTCCTTTAGGAAGCAGTCTAACCATTGGAAGGAGATCATGGAATACACTTAGATTAGAGCACCAATGTTTGACAACCATAAATATACCTTTTAGAATAAAAGGATGAAAACATTTTTATAGGCACAAGGATTTGATTTTTAGCAATCAATAGTATATGGGTATACAACACCAACCACTTCCCCAACCGACAAAGATATAAAGAAAATCAGTGAAAACAACTCAAAGGATAAAGGTACCGTTCTGAGCAGTCTAGTTAATTCAATATTTGTCAAGGTTATGCATTGTGACAGTGCATAGGATCTTTGGGATAAACTCCAAAATATTTATGTAGGACATGCCAAAGTTAAGGGAGCTAAGCTTCAAATATTCAGAGCTAAGTTTGAACAATTAAAGATGAAGTAAGATGAAGGCATTGCATCCTACCTTCTGCAAGTTGACGAAATAGTTAACACTATTAATGGATTGGGAGTAGAAGTTGATGACTCAGTGGTTGTTCAAAAGGTATTGAGGTCTCTTCCTATGAGATTTGATCCTAAAATATCATCCCTAGAAGAAAGAGAAAATCTCAGTACATTGAGCAAGGACGAGCTACATGGAATATTTACATCCTATGAAATGAGAATAGAACAGTAGAACCTAGTCACGAAGGAAGCAACTTTCAAGGCATCGAAGAAGACAAAGAAGAAGAAAAAGAAAAAGTAAAAACCGGGTTGCAACTGTAGTGATGATTCAGACGAAGATGAAGATATGACTAACTTCGTAAGGAAATTAAAGAAAGGAACTGACAAGTATAAAGGTATGCTTCCATTGAAATGTTTTAATTGTGGCGGTATTGGTCATTTTGATTCTAAATGTCCTCATAAGAATAAAGATAGTGATGAAGAAGAAGCTTCTAAAAGGGATAAGAAATATCAAAATGGAAACAAGGGAAGAAACAAAACAAAATTCTTCAAGAAAAGTTTCTACTCAAAGGAGGACAATTCCTCATCAAACGAGGAGGATAATGATAGTGACAATGATTTATTAAGAGTACTCTTCATGGCAGTAGAAGATGATTATGAAGAAGAAGGCGAAGTCGATCTCAGAGCAGAGCTAATCAATGTATTATAAGAACTTAGGAAAGAAAGAAAGAAAAACAAGTCACTCAAGGAATAGTTAAAAATGAAAGAGGGATCTAAGAATTCCAACTATGAAGAAATCAAGAAGATGATCACGAGTCTAAAAATTCAAATAGAATAAGACAAAAGAATTGAGGAAGTACTTAGAAATCGGTTAGAAGAAAAGGAGAAAATGATTGGAAGCTTGGAAGCAGAAATAGTCTCTTTAAGGAAAGATCTTTAGAAGAAATATATGCAGCAGGAAAGCACCATAATATTGGATCAAATCATTAGCAGTCAAAGACAATCAAATGACAGATCTAGACTAGGATACAGTCAAGTACAGAATGAGAAAGGATCAAGCTCCAAGACAAGAAAAAAAGAAGAACAACAAAGAAGCTATGCATATATTGTTAGAGATTCAGTCAAGAAGGAAAAATGCAAGCCCCCAAAGAAGAACATTCCAGAAATAAAGAAGACTCAAGAAGAGGAATTCAGAAGGAATGCATCGCAAAAAAGATCATCTACTCCAAGGTATCATAGGCTCTTTTATGGTAATTGTTTTAATTGTGCTAATTTTGGACATAAAGCTGTAAACTGCAGAGCCTATGCCAAGAACAAAAGAAACTATCCAGGGTACTTAAATAATAATTATCCCAAAAAATATTTTGAAGCATACAACAAAAACCAAAACAATTTTGGTTCATTGAGCAATGAAGTAAAATGCTACAAATGCCACAATTATGGACATATAGCTTGTGATTGTAACAAATGCCACAATGATGGATACCTCTATGAAAGTGAACACTGATATTGGATATAAGAAGATTTGGAAAAGAAAACAAGAACATGTAAAAGAAGAATGAATGAATGAAGGACACCCATAAGTCATACTCCCAGGATTTGCAGCAAAGCAAAATCATGATGAATCGACAGACAAAGAGAAAGATGTTAGATTTCAGGAAGAGGATGAAAAGGAAAATGATGAAGCGAAAGATTACTCCACATCAAAGCGAATATTTTTCTGAGCCATCCAACTTGGATACTCCTAGTAAATATGAATATTGAAGAGGGGGATTCTAAGCAGCAAATCTACAGATCAAAGAAATATACTTTGAGCAGTTTGAAGTGTTTGTAGTTTCAGAGTGGTTTGATGACATAAGCGCAAAATGCATTATGATAGTTTGATAATTTGTGGAGTGACTTTCATGTATAAATGGATAGTTACAGAGAATATCATTAGCACAATTTTCACGCAGAGATTCATGATTCTATAGAGGATTACATGTATGTATTCATACATGGAGAAATTCGGTACAGATTTTTCCAAACATGTAAAGTTTGATTTACAGATTGAGAAGATAGTTTGAGAAGTAGGAATATGCAATGATCAGGTACAAAAATGTCACAAAAGTTTTCAAAATGGGTAAACATTGTATGCAATTGAGTATCCAAATCATGGATAGTTTTGACATCTGGACATAGCATGGTATTCAAGATTGGACATGTATCTACGACAACAAGGGTTCGGGAAAGGTAATGCAGACAACGATATCTACATAAAGGTAAATCAATATAGTATATTGATAATTGAAGTTTATGTTGATGACATTATTTTTGGAAGTGACGATGATAGGATGAGTCAAAAATTTGCTAAAGACATGAAAAATCAATTCGAAATGTCATTACTTGGTGAGTTATCTTTCTTTTTGAGACTCCAAATATGTCAACAAGATAAATGTATTTTCATCTCCCAGACCAAGTATATCAAAGAAATTATAAAGAAGTTTGGAATGGTAGATTGCAAGCCCTTAAATATTCCCATGTAGACTAGTTGCAAATTGAGCAAAGACAATAAATCCAAGGATGTAGATTAGAGACTCTACAGATCGATGACTGACAGTTTACTCTATGTGAACACATCTAGACCATATGTGATACAAGTTGTTGGACATGTTGCAATATTTCAAGCAACACCTAAGGAAACATATGTTATTGAAATAATGATAATATTCAGTTATCTCAAAGTGAAAAAAGACTATGGATTATGGTTGTTGTCCCTTGACCAGGTTTTGTTGATATCTGGTCAAGCTTGACCTGTTTTTGGACTTCGACAACCTGTTGAAGGAGGAGCGCAAGATGAAGCAGAGATCGCGGGATCTTAGCCCCTTTTTGGGTCCTTTTTGGGATGTGGAAATATGTAACGAGAATGGGATGTCGGCCCATGGGTTTACCCATGTTTAGGCCTATTTTGTAATATATAAATAGACGCTTAGGCTAATAGAAGGTGGTGCATCTATGTGATGTAAATGTATGCTAAGTGCAAGTAGAGTCTGTAAGTGATTTGTGCATGGT
>JASDQU010103245.1:93347-109279 GCA_032191745.1 Picea mariana | reverse complement strand
TATGCTATGTTCTTGTCTTAATGTGTTTATGACTCTCTTGCTAAGTGATTTGATAGAGATAGATAAATTTGTTCATGCTTTGTGCTAATAATGTGTAAGAATGTTAGATCTGACTTCTATGAATGTGCTTAGTGCTTGCTTCTTCTAGATCTGATCCATCTGTTTGCGCTAAGTACTTAACTACATTAGATCAGTATGAATGCTGTGAAGCCCTGTTTTATCAACAAAGTAGGTATTGATTGCATATTAAGGATCTGACGGGGCCAAGTGATCTATTAAGTATCATAATCACAGATTTGTGTCCTATCTAAGGTTGCAGACACTTGAGTCTTGCAACCACCCCTGCCTCTACCTCGGGCGAGACTTCATATGCTTCGTAGGTGTTGCCGAAAGGGTCGGTAGTTAGGGTTTTTTTGGTGCGTTGTTGTAGCATTGAACCCTGGGTCTGCCCCTATGCCAACAAATGGTTTTGTTGCCAGGACCTGAAGCTATGATTGCTAGGAATTGAGAAAGAAGGAGCTTTGTGCAAAGATTTGTCTTGAAGTTGTGAAAGCTCTGTGCATAGATATGTCGCTCTAGTGCACAGTATTCTACTTGATTTATAAAGCTCTGTGCTAAAAGAAAGAAGCTCGATCTGAAGAAAAGAAGTTGGATTTGAAGGAGAGAAGCAAGATTTGAAAGCTTTGTGCTCTAAGAAAGGTAAAATTGAGAATTTCTGATTAAAAAAGGTAAGATCCACAAGCTCTGTGCTCTGATAAAGGTAAGAATAGTGAAAAGTTTTAGATCTGGAAGCTTTGTGCTCTGTAGAATTAAGATAAGTGGAAATTTTTGTTTCTAGAGTATGGATCTAGGTAAGTTTAATAAAGTCTGTTCTAGTTCGAAAACTAGGGTATTGATAGATGAAGGAAGATTTGATATTAATAGATCTTACAAGAATAGTGAAAGATATGTTATACCTATGCATAGAAATAATGTTTGGACTAACAAATGGATGCAGGATCCTAGAGAGAATTTGTTGCAGGTTAGCTCCTATGCTCCTAGCGTGCAGTACAGGAGAAGCTGTGGATCATTTAAAATAAAGAGAGGATTAACCCTCTGTTACAGTTGCAGAAGACCATGATATCTTGGTAAGGAATGCCCTGGAAGAAGACCTAGCTGTCTTTGTTGCAAAGCTATGGACCATGAAGTGTTGGATTTCCCTAGAATGATTGTTAAAGTTGAAAGAATGAATCTGAACCAGGAAAACCCTAAGGCAGATCCAAAAATGGTAGAATCCCAAAAAGAATCAGAGAAAGTATTGTTACATATGAAAGAAACCCCGAATGACCACCGACATATCAAATTATCAGGGATACTCAAAGAAAAAGAATGCATCGAAACAATAATATGAGACTTCGACATTGACTGTGTTCTGGATGAGGAAACACAGGTGGATATCATGAAATAAAGAACTTGGGAAGCTATAGGGAAGCCTACTGTGATTCCTTCATTAGGAGGAATAAGATTATTCAGAGAAAAATTGGTAAACCTATGTGGGAAGCTCACTCAGATACCTATGAATGCCAATGGAACTTCGACAGAAGAAGATTTTGAGATTATTAAATTTATTGAAGACAACGCCTCGTTTACCATGTTATTAGCCAACCCTTGGATTGAAATAGACCAGGCCAGAAGGAAAGAAGAAGAAGTAGTGTTAGAACAACAGAAGCAGGAGGTAAAAGAATTCATGACTAGAAGGATCACACACTTGATTGCAGAACAAGAGAACAGATCAGAGCTACTTAACACTAGAGACCCAGATGCCGAAGCTGCAAGAAAATTAGAAGACCAACAGAAGACTGAAGTACTTATCCCAGACAAAGAAGAGGTACTACCCCTAAATCCTAGGAAAGAATTTCAATAGCGCGAAGTAACTATGTTAAGAGAAGTTAAGAATCAGAATGGAAAAAGGCATACTAAGACGAAGCTCACTAGAAAGAAGGATAGAAAGCTAATTAAGAAGAGGGCTAAGATAAAAAAGTTACAGAAAGTCCCAGAGGGAACCTCACAGAAGGAAAATTTGCAAAATTGGAGCTTCGCCGGGATATCAGAACAACGACACATGGCACTTCGCCATGGCGAAGCAATATAGTCATTGGGGAATGTTATAACCGTTAGATCAATGCTCAGAAGAGATAAAAAACCATTTATTGCCAGCCAACTCACCATTCGACCATTGAGACTGCGCCATAACGGACAAAACCGAGTTAATGAAGACCTCATACCCATTGCAAGTGACCCGTTGACGAGTTACCTATTTATCCCACCGCACCACTCACCGAGAACACTTTTTCCAATTGAGAATTTGATCCCACAAACTACGTTGAGTTTATACCGTGATCATCGTGCTTCTTCTCTCTCTCTCTTGTTATTGTGTCTAAGCTACCCCCCCAAACCTGAGACTGTTAACCCTGAGCGTGTATGTCAGACGAGTTGAGCACTACAGAAAGCGTTGTTGAGGAAGTTTTGATTGACCTGATGACTGAAAGAGTCATGTCGGAGAGAGGATTATCCGCAGGTGTACAAGCATCATCCACGAGAGGACTGCCAACCTCTCCGTCAACTTCTCAAGCTGGACCATCCCGACCATCAGAGGAGAAGCAAACTAAGCACATGGATGATCTCGTGAATGCTAAGTTGATTCCGAGCATATTACCTACTTATATACCACCTTTGAGTGGTGCTGTAAACCGTGACAATGTACTCAGAGATTTTGAGTACGCCTTGGTCACTGCATACCTCCCGAAGGGGATATGTGCAGTTTGCGTAGACCAAGATAAGATTGCAATGTTGAAGTTTAGCGACTTCAACCTTGACGACCAGAAAGTTTACAACATGCTTGCCACGCATAACTACCTGACTAGAACAAAGGGAAAGAATTTGAAGATTGTCCCTCAGTCATGGACCCATAACCTCGCACAGTCCACCCTGCTGAACGTTATGAAGATTCCACACTTCGGATGACACCAGAAGGTGAGTGCATCTGTCAAATTGCTGCTGTCTTGTTACCATGGAGGTTATATATGGTTAAACTGTCGCATAACAGTGGATCCGACGTTGATAAATCAGATCACAGGGCTAAGTATGCAAGGCCCTGACCCACAAGATTTCTATCCCGAAAAAACAATGGATCATGCTCTAGCTCAAAGGATCAAGGACACCTACAGTGATGTTGATAAGGGCATGCGAGGCTACAAGGTATCTTCTATCCAGAGTGGCACAGTGCACCTCGCTTGTCAATTGATCACAGGAAAGTTAGTATGCAAGAACCAACCACCCAAGTGACTGGTTTTGTAGTCGACCTCGCAGGGAAGTGCGCGGAGGGCCTACAAATGAATTGGGAGAAGTTCCTAGTGAACCAATTAGAACTTGACTGCAGAGAATCCCAGGATTAAGGTTACAAATTTCACTTCAGTGGGCTGTTGATCCAGATCGCTTTCATTGCCTGGGAGATGCCAGAAAGTGCGACCTTCCTAGAAATCGAGCCCTTTGAACCATTGGCTGTGAAGTTCATCACATTGTGGTATTTGAGCGACATGAATAAACAATGGCAGTTCAATGCTGTATTTCATGCATACTACAACAAGTTGAAGGTAGCCATACAGTCTGCACCTCTCATAAATCCGAATACTTTACACAGGTTCCGGCCTTTGATGAAATTCAACGTGGACCACGATTTCATTTACATCACAGTGCGCACTGATGAGCACAAGCAACAACTTCAGTCCTATTACAAGATAACGGAGGAGGACTTGGAGGAGATCTCCAAGGACTGGTCAGCGGACCTCCTCATTCCAACAGACCCTGCGAATATATCCGATATAGACAGTCCAAAAACTGCACAAGATACACCCAGACCTAGTAGGATGAAGAAAACTGTAGAGGTTCAAGATTTAGACAGTGCATCCGTGAAGACTGCTTCCATCTCACTAGAGCAAGGAGGTGATGGCGGAGAGATAGATGGCGCTAAACTTGAACAAAAGAAAGGTGAAGTTACATCGCCTAGAGATGAGGAGGACCCCTCGAAGAAAAGGAAGGTTTCCCCCTTGAAGCCTTCCTCCCGGAAGAAATCAAAAGCTTCTATGACAAAAATGCAAACTATCCTCACCTCAGATGACTTCAATTTCATTATAGAGGCCCTGAATGATGCTTCGCTGGAGATAACAAAGAAACAAGAGGCTAAGCAGGAAGCGATGTACAATAGAATCAAGATTGAGCTCCAAGGAGTACAACAAGAACTACAGTCCAACCACACAATCTCCACTGTGCCTCTGCCATTAGGAACACCAGAACTGGGAGATGAGCCAGCTCAAATCCACCGAATAGCTAATATAGTTGAAGCTCGCCTTCGATGAGCACAAGAAGAAACAAATTAAGAGACCCAGGCTTTGACACAAGTACAAGGAGTCCTTATAGAGAAACACAGTACTATAGAACGGGATAAGCTTTCTCTCTGGGCAAAGTTTGACGAAGAAAAATCCCAACTGCAAAAAGACAAGGAACAATTGCTCACGGAGCAACTTGAAGTAAAAGAAATGGTCAACATAGTGCTTTTCTTTGTGACTGTCATATAAATAAAGGCATAGGATCAAGTCACGAAGAAAGTAATGCAATTGGAAGAAGTGATCCAACAACTACAACAATGCATTGCAGATTTAGAACTATGCACCGTGCTCAAGACTCCACAGGACGTAAGGGACTAGCGAGAAGCCACTGCCCGCAGCACAGTTGACAGACTGAAAGCCCTTACCTTAGAATGGAAGCAATTCACTGATCACAATGCTCATACGTATGAGAAACTTACCGAGAAACCAGAGTTGCAGGAAATAGAGTTGCAGCTCCAGGAAGCGAAGAAGCACGCAGAAACACTACAGGCACAACTGAAGTCTCTGTTAGCTGTGGAGAGAATGAAGAGATATCAAGAGAAACAAACCTCCCATTAGACAATCCATAATATCCAGATCATATTTATGGAGATAACTCAGAAACTCCAACCAGTACAAGATAAGGCCTATCAATTGTTTACAGAGGTAGAAGGCCAGGGAGAAGAACTGGAGTAGGTTAGCACTGCGACAGAACAATGCCTGGAAGGACTTGTGAATGATGTAGTCATTCAAAAATTTGCTGAAAAAGAGAGTGTAGCACAAAAACAAGTCAAAGCAGTTCGATCCAAGATCAAAGTGTTCGAAGTAGAACTTCCTACATCAGAGTGACTCGGGACGAGTCACAGGTGAGTGTTGGGGGCCTGTTGGCCCTTGACCAGGTTTTGTTGATATCTGGTCAAGTTTGACTTGTTTTTGGACTTCGACAACCTGTCGAAGGAGGAGCGCAAGACGAAGTAGAGATCGCGGGATCTCGACCCCTTTTTGGGTCCTTTTTGGGATGTGGGAATATGTAACGAGAATGGGATGTTGGCCCATGGGTTTACCCATGTTTAGGACTATTTTGTAATATCTAAATAGACGCTTAGGCTAGATAGAAGGTGTTGCATCTATGTGATGTGAATGTATGCTAAGTGCAAGTAGAGTCTGTAAGTTCTTTGTGCATGACTGTAATAGACTTGCAGAGCTAAGTGCAGGTCCTTGTAGCAGATTATGGAAGGCTTAGTGCTGCAATGTAAGGAAGAAGGATCTAGCGAGCTGCGCAGATCTTCTATCCTGTGCAGAGTAAGGGTTTTGAGGCTTTGTTCTTATAACTGATTGACTGAAGACAATAAAGAAGAAGAGTTGGTGGACGTAGCCCCAGGGTGGGGGTGAACCACGTAAATACTGTGTTGTTATGCTATGTGATTGTCTTAATGTGTTTATGAATATCTTGCTAAGTGATTTGATAGAGATAGATAAATCTGTTCATGCTTTGTGCTAATAATGTGTAAGAATGTTAGATATAACTTCTATGAATGTACTTAGTGCTTGCTTCTGCTAGATCCGATCCATCTGTTTGTGCTAAGTACTTAACTATATTAGATCAATGTGAATGATGCGAAGCTCTGTTTTATCAACGAAGTACGTATTGATTGCATATTGAGGATCTAATGGTGCCAAGTGCTCTATTAAGTATCATAATCACAGATCTGTGTCCCAACTAAGGTTTGCAGACACTTGATTCTTGCAACCACCCTTGCCTCTACCTTGGGTGAGACTTCATTTGCTTCGCAGGTGTTGCTGAAAGGGCTGGTAGTTAGGGTTTTGGTGGTGCACTGTTGTAGCGTTGAACCCTGGGTTTGCCCCTGTGCCAACAATGGTATCCAAAAGGGAATGATCTATCTCTAGTTGCATACACAGATGCATATTGGGTAGGAAGCGTTGATGATAGAAGAAGTATAAATGGAACAACCTTCTACTTGGGTGATTTTCTGGTATCTTGGTTGAGCAAGAAACATTCTTCAGTATCATTTTCCACAGCAAAAGCAAAGTATATTGCAGCAACAACATGTTATACACAGGTTCTTTGGATGAAGCAAACTTTGCAGGACATATAGGTGGAATATGACGATCCTATTCCGATATTCTGTGATAATACCAGTGCTATATGTATCTCTAAGAATACAATGATGCATTCCAAGAGGAAACACATTCTGATCAAGTTTCACTTTCTACAGGAATAGGTTATAGAGAAGAACAACAAGGTAGAGTATGTTGGGACAAAAGAACAGATTGCAAATATCTTCACTAGACCTCTTCCATGGGAGGCTTTTGAGTATTTTTGACAGAAACTAGGAGTAGTTTCAACTCCACAATGATCTACACAATATTTGGCACAATAAGACATGGGGAGCGCAACAGTAATCATGAAAAACTTGAGTTCTTTTTGAATACTGTTTATCAGAGATTTATACGAGGAAGCACCATGAAGAGAAACATCAATAGAGACCAGAGGCTTACATATAGGGGGAGAAACCCCAAGGTGAATTCACCCTTTTCCATTGATGTCAAAGGGGGAGAGAAAAAAAATGGCATGGAAATGAAGAGAAGAGGCATGAAGACATGGGGAGCCAACGTGAGCACCAATATTTACATTGTTGTTTCTAATTGTTGCCATCAATGCCAAAGGGGGAGATTGTTGAAAGATTAATTGTTGAGATATTAGTTGTTGAAATATTGGTTGTCATTGATGTCAACCCTTGAATAGGAAGTTAACAAGTTGCATGTCAAGGTAAAGAGGCTGTAAATAGAAGTTAACAAGCTGCATGTCAGTTTCATGTTAAAGTAACTGTAAGCAAAGGTTAACAAATTTCATGTGAGTTGCATGTCATCATGAGATTGTAAACAGAAGTTAACAAGGCATGTCAAAGTAAAGTAGTTGTAAATAGAATTTAACAAGCTACATGTTAGTTGCACGTTAAAGTAATTGTAAAAACAAGTTAACAAGTTGCATGTCAGTTGTGTGTGCATGTAGTCATGAGATCCTCATTAAAACACAAAGAAGAGTCAATTGAATATCACTTCTATGAATATATATTGTCATATATGAGGCAGTGAGAGGAAGTCAATGAAGTCCAGTGAAGGAAGAAGTTTGTAGGAGCCAAGTGTATGGAGAAAGAGTTACAGATCTAGGTCCTTTGCGTAAATCCATGAGTTTAAGGAGGAAAAATGCGGACATCCGTGAGCTGTAATGGGGAAAAGCGCGGACATCCATGAGCATGAAATGTATGGGTCGTGGATCCATGAGGAAAAAATGTTGAAGATCAGAGATCTAAAACCCATGTCAACTACAGATTGAAGGTATGTCTTCCTGTGTATGTTAGGGTTGTATTCTGAAGAAATTAGGAACAAATATATCTTAGTGATTCATAAGCATTTGATTTGGGGAAGTCTCTTGTGGATCTTCGTATGAGGTATGTGTGGTTGTAGTCTTGATGAGATATTGAAATTAGTAGTAGAAACATAATTATAAGAAACAACAACAACAAAATGTTATCAGTTACAACGAGAAAGGTAGTGACAGATTGGTCTACATTTATATTTCAAGGCGTTTGGATGGGGCAAGGAAAGGGGGTTGTATTTGTTAGAATATGATGGATGTGCTTGTTTAACCATAGACAATATCACTATTGTCACCCAATCATAGACCGAAGCCACCCCCAAGCACCTTAACCTTGACATAGAATCATTCCGGAAGCAAACCCTAGGCTAGATAGCCAAACAAGATAGCACACCTCTCTCCAAGGATAGAGCACCAAACAAGAGTAACAAAAGCTGATCAGAGAGTCCAAACCATAATCAAGAGAGAGTCCAAAACTGAAATATTCTATCTGCAACAACTACAATGACAACTCTCCTCCAAACTTGCGCACAAACTGGCCAACTGCAATGCGCACAAGTGTTGCTTCTGTAGTTTTGAGAATACTGGCCAGAATGAAGGCTGGCCTCCTATATTTATTCTAATTCTGGCAGACTGCCTGGGCCGACTTCTCATTTTGGGTACTAATGCTTTAGTATATAATATTTCCTTTAGCCAACTTCTTCTCTTGGAGGCTAATAACCTAATATAAGTCATTCTCTTGAGCCGACTTGTCTTCTAGGGTTATTAACCAATCAATTAGGGTTTCTTCTTGCTTCCCAGAATATTCTATTCTTGTCAGGTTTACACATGGAGGTAAATACCTCCCACAACTACCATAATATCAACACTCCCTCCTAGCTAGGGAGGTATTGAAGGTAATGGTCTTGAGCACAAACATATCATTTACCTGATAGCATCAACATAGTCGTATAGACTAACTCATGATTAGATCATGAGCACCGTCATCACTATCAGTGTCAATAGCTGCATCATCTCTCAAAACCATACTCCATATGAGTAATCAAACATGATGTTGGATAAGTCAATCAATCCATAGAGTGACATAAGAGCCATTCTTCTAATCCAGAGATATGTCCTAGAAGAATAAATGTTCTGGACCATTTTCCATCTGGGGAATCTTTGTCCATTGATCATCCATCTAGCTGATAATCATTTCCAATACTAATGAGTATTTTCAGGGAAATCAAAACAATGCCATTCAATAGAACACAACTGTGTCTATCCATAGTAGTACACAACTAAAATCCAGTGGTACACTGCCACACTAAGTAGCACACAGATACTTGATCAATGACATAAAGTCACAATCAGTGGAACACATCCACCACAGTAGTATACATCTACTGTCCAGAGACATATAGTCTCCATAACGATCATATCATCAACCTGCACAAAAAACATTGTTATGATATAAACTGAATCATCTGGGCCATTATTCCACTCACATCTATGATATCTGGAAGAGCATCTGCCCTCAGAGGGTAAAACATCAATGATGAGCTATCTGGACTATTCTTCTCAAGCAAGGAAGAATAACTATCCCAATTTCTGAGCCTAGACCATTCGATTATCCGAGCCATTCCTTCGACACTAAACAAAGTGCAACCTGGAGAGAATGAATATGCCCTAGGGAATTCCTGTCCCTGATTGCTGAACCTGGACCATTCACCTATCTGGGCCATTCCTCCAGCACTAAACAAAGTGTAACCTGGAGAGAATGAATCTGCCCTAGGGAATGACTGTCTGGACCATTTCCTAAGGAAATGACTATCCTACACCAACCTCCAAAACAGACCATTCTTCAAAACTGCTCACAACTATGAGCTTCAAAAGAATGACTATCCGGCGAGGCAGACCAATATTCTTGACCACTACTGAGAGTGACCGTCAAGAAGAGAGATTGTCCTAGACCATTTCCCATGTTAACCACAAGGGGAATCACTGTCTATGGTACATCAACAATCCATTGAACCATTTTCATTACGAAAATGACCATTCGATCTGGACCATTTTCCGAATTGGAAAATGACTGTCCGTCAGAAATCTCAAACCACTTTCCAAACTGGAAAGGAACTGCTTATCTTGGACCATTTTTTCGAACTGAAAAATGACTGTCCATATATCAATAACACATTAGTTCTCCCTCCTAACCTGGGAGTCATCTCTTCCTTTTTCAATAAGGAAGTTGTCTCCACGAGCTCCAGCTTGAGTACGCAAACTCTTTCATTTTGGACAGAGGGTTTACCAAAATATCTGCTTATATGTTCATCTGTGGAGATATATATTGGAGAACCACTTTCTCTTTTTTGGACTTCATCACGGAGAATGTAATTCTTGATCTCAATGTATTTCAGTCTTTCTGTAACACTGGTTTTCTTTGAAGGCTTCATATATCTCTGATCATTATAGTATATCATTGTTGGATTCACCTTTTGTTTCCTACTAGCTCATAACATCATGGAAAGGGTCAAACTGGAACATATCCAAGTGGTACTTCTTCTGCCATCATGAGAGCTTTGTCATGGATTGGCAATCCATCATCCTCAAGTTCTAAGTAACCATTCTGATACAATATCTCTATTATAGAAGGTTTTTCACCACACTTTTGATGTGCATTGGAGGTTCTCCACCAAGTTGTCTTCTTCCATCTGCATACAAAGGTCTCTTCCTGGTATACCTCAAAGCCTTGAGGTTGTTCTACATATGTTCTTTGTTCAATTATTATGGAGAACAATATTTTCATTCATCTGATGTAAAATCCAAACCATGGATATTGTGGCCAATATAATGGATCATGTAAAGGTATGTCTGGTTTACTAGAAGAAACAATCATCATAGTTTTGTCCCTCCATCTGGGAGAACCTCTAGTTCTAGATCTCACAATGCTTTCATTCATAAGTCTTCCATACACTATTCTTCATCACAACTTTCAGTTCCTCTGCTTGATTACTTTTAGTGAGTTCATATCAGGCTGGTAGTCATGTGATTCTCGATACAATGACTGGTTGTTCTGGCTTTTCTTTCTTTCTTGGAATATTCATGTTCTTCCTCATGTTTCTCTTTAGCTATTGGGTCCATGGAGTTTTATATAGATTCCATGCCCTGAAGATTTCAACTTCTTTCTTTCATCATAGGATCATGGATGTGGATGGACAACCAGGGATACTTTAAGGCTTCTTTTCGAAGAAGGCTTCTTTTAAATTCACTTTGAACACGAGTTGTTTTTCATGGTTGCTACCATGGATAGATACTTCATCATCTTCAAGGGATCATTAGGATTAGATCCCTCCTAATCCTTGATTCATGCATGAATTCATGCTCTTATTTTGGAAATATATAATTGGCTCCCTCCATCTAACAGAGTCTACATTTCCGTCTGCATCCTTATTTCCTTCTGCAAAGTGTCATAAGTCTTTTTCCAATTTCCTCTTGATTGCTGACTTCTTTTTGTCTTCACTTCTTCTAGGTTTCTTCAGGATTGATTATGATTTCGACTTATCTTGCATCTCTTACTTATGTAATAACTTCCACATGAATTGTTACCCGGGGTTGTTGATGTACTTCATCCTTTCATGTGTATTGTCTGACTTGTAGTCATATTGATAACAATCCTTATCTTGTTGTTATTCCATAGGTATAGTTTCTCCTGGAACATATTATCTTCTAGGAAATAGATATGCAAGATATATACATAAAACACGGTATATACAAGAACTATGAAGAGTATTGTTACCTTGTCTTATAAGAATAAGTCTGTTTTGTCCTGCTTGGCTTTGTTTGAGGGTTCCCTTTCTTCGGCAACTGATGCTTCGTGTGTTTCCTTCCTTTTCTTTAACTCAAGACAATGATTCTTGTAGTGACCATACTTTCGACAATTGAAGCATTGTATTCTTGACATATCTTTCGCTTGATTTGGTTTCTTCCTGGAGCCAAACTTCTTTTTATTCCTGAAATCTTTGAACCTTGCTGTGAAGGCTTGATCATCGTACTTCATTTGGGGTTTCTCTTTTGCACTGATCCCTGATTCTTCTTGTGCACAACAAGTCCAAAGTTCTTCAAATGCAGGATACTCCTTCCTTGTGTTCATGCTTGTGGAAAATGCATCCCATGTCTTGGGAAGACCATTGAGTACTATGTTTACTAGTTCCTCATCTGAAATGATCTCTTTAATAACTTGTAGTTGATCTCTTAACTGAAAGATTATCACAAAGTATGATGTTATGCTGTCATCATCATTCATGTTCATGTCACGGAGCTCATTCTTCAGAATCATTACTTGTCCAATATTTCTGATTGAGAAGAGGTTTGTTAGGGCATTGCACATCTTCTTAGATGAGTCAATATGGGAGATGTAGGGTATCAAGTGGTATTTTATAGAATCCACTATGATACTCATGGCATTGATGTCATTGTCTTTGAACTTCTCCAAAACTGCAACGTTCTGAGGTTCCTTTTATTTTCCTTCTTCAAACTTCGGTTCCAATATCTTTCCTTTCACGATATCCAACACTTTATTCTTGGCAAGGATGAGATCAATCCTTTTCTTCCATGCTCTGAAATTAGAAGCCCCATCTAACTTGTTTTCTGACTTCATAGAGTAAGTCATGGTTGTTTTGACTTAGTCAACCCTAGATTTGGCCAAAAACTCAAACTTGATGTCTTATCTTGTTGAGAGTACCATGAGATGTGCTAGGCTAGGGTGCACTAGGCTATCTGGAAATTAGGTCAATCCCTTCACTTAAGGTGCCTCAACGAGAGGATTAGGGTTTCTGCAATTGCACCTACTAGTAACCCTAGCGACAGTGCTTTGGTAACTGCTCTTGCTAGAAACCCTAGCGACAGTTCTTCAACGAGCTTAATATCCTTATGGCTATGCTCCCTTCCAGTGGTTAGAATGAATGAAGGAGGTGTGGGCCCATAACCTGTTAGAATATGATGGATGTGATCATTTAACCATATACAATATCACTATTGTCACCCAACCATAGGTCGAAGCCACCCCCGAGCACCTTAACCTTGACAGAGAATCATTCCGGAAGCAAACCCTAGGCTAGATAGCCAAACACGATAGCACACCTCTCTCCAAGGATAGTGCACCAAACAAGAGTAACAAGATCTAATCAGAGAGTCCAAACCATAACCAAGAGAGAGTCCAAAACCGAAATCTGCTAGTTGCAACAACTGCAATGACAACTATCCTCCAAACTTGCACACAAACTCGCCAACTGCAGTGCACACAAGTGTTGCTTCTGCAGTTCTGAGAATACTGGCCAGAATGAAGAGTGGCCTCCTGTATTTATACTAATTCTGGCAGACTGCCTGGGTTGACTTCTCATTCTGGGTACTAATTCTTTAGTATATACTATTTCCTTTAGCCGACTTCTTCTCTTGGAGGCTAATAACCTAATACAAGTCATTCTCTTGAGCCGACTTGTCTTCTAGGGTTATTAACCAATTGCTTATGGTTTCTTCTTTCTTTCCAGAATATTCTATTCTCGTCAGGTTTACACGTGGAGGTAAATACCTTCTGCGGATACCATAATATCAACAATATCCTCCTTCTGGTTGGAGCCGGTAAATTAGGGAGTTGGAGCTTCCTTCAGGTTGCATCCTGTGAATAGGGGGTTGGATCCTCCTTCCAGTTGTAGCTGGAGAAATAAGAAGTTGGTGCTTCCAATGAATGTACTCTTTGATAAATAAAAAAATCATTCCATGGTTTTCTCCCGCATTGGGTTTCCACGTAAAATTCTGGTGTACTACGTTTATGTGATGTATATGCATTGAATTATGGTGTTGATGATATATTGAATGCTCATGATATTTATTGGAGGTTTTATGTTTTGAATAAAAGTACTAATTGTTCTCATACTAATTCATCCCTTGCTCCCCCCCTTAGTATTCCAACAACTTGTCCTTCTTAAGTTGCTGAATCTTAGTGTATAATTTATGAATTGTCCTCATAGTTTCTTTCTCTTTCAATTTATCCACTTCTTGTAGATGACTAATATCTTGTTGATGTTCTATAAAATATATAACCTTCCTCTCTGGAAATTATTCCATAGCTCTCCATTCAACAACCTCACTTTTTATCCTATCAATTTCAACAAGATCTCTTAATTTAAAACCTCCCTTTATTTGTGTTTTTGATATCTTCAAATCTTCCTCCTCAGAGATGGGTTTTGAAAAAAAACTCTTCTTATTTTGTAGGAGCTGTAGAAGGTCCCCACTCTATATCCTTGATTATGTTTTAGATTTTTACATCTACATTGTCATGGTCATCCTCATGTGAAGTAGATGGTGACCAATTATGTTTCTCTTCGATGTCCCAGACCAAAGTGTCCAAACGTCTTTGAGATTAGCGTTTCATTTTTTCTTGGAAAAAATCAATCTTTCATGCAATGATTGATTTTGTTTTCTCAATTTTCTATTAAGCTGCTTCAACTACTAATAAGACTTCCTAAATTTTACAAAATATAAAGGTTGGAACTTACCATATATGAATTCTTTATTCCTCCTTTGCTTCTTTTCCCCTTTAATTCTATGTTTCCTCTGTAACATTTGCATCTTTGTTATCTCCTACCCCTAGTTTCTCCAATTTTGGCCCTACATATTCATCAGAGTGTCTGGTCTCAATTTCCCAAGATGATGGAGCTGCCACAAAGGTGGCCCAAATTCTCTTAGCATTTGAAAGATCATCTTCCATTATTAATTTAATCAGATGATGATGGGATAATATTTCTTGAAGGTTTCTCTCTTCTTGAACCATTTTACACATTAATTCCAATGAGTGGAGAAAATAATAAGGAATATTTATGTGCTTCTAATGCCAAAGGTGTGTTAATAATTTGAAATGATATCCAAAGAGAAGGATATAAATTCCATCACAATTCAAATATTTTGGTATGCATAAATATACCTCAGGCCATAATGGGCTACAAGATGTTCACTTGGTTCCTTTATTGGTTCTCTTGATTGTTTCCTTACCCACAAGGAAATCACTACGAACAATGGTGATTGTGGTTCTTCTTTCAAACCATATTTCTCCCAACTATTGTAACCCTATTACCCATACTATTGTGTCTTTGCTTTACCTAAATTTGTATCCCTCTAACCTTTACAGTGGGTGACTAAAATGACTATGAGAACTCCAATGCAACAAGTTGATCAAACCCTAGTAGCTTCTCAAAGTAAACCATCCAACCTTCTTTTGTAAAAATTCTTAACACTTTTGGGTTTCGACATACAATTTTGGACTATCCTATGGCTCACTTTGTGCTGGAGTCCCATCCATGGTGAGAAAATATTGACCTCTGTAGAAACATGAGTAAGAGAAAGAGAAGTGGTAGCAGTGGGAAAAGGAAACCTGACCAATGAACTAATCAAACTAGCATGATCAAGTAAGCTATAATAAGATATGAAGGGAAGGGGTAATGATGAAGTATTTCACCAGATATAGAATGATGAGGACATCATAATAATTTTCTATGGAAATTGGCCGAAGTGATTCAAAATAGTGAGAATATGTGGGGTAGAGGGCCTTGATGAATATTGAGAGAGAAATGTCTATCTTCACACTAGTAGAATCAATGTTGTGCATGATGGATTCAATTTTGAATGCTAAATCCATAGGATTCTTATCCTTCAACTCTAGTTTGAAGAACATCTGCAATTGATCAATTAGTTCCAATTCTGAATGTGAATCATATAAATATTTCAACTTCTTCAAATAACCCCAATAATCTTTGACAGATCTGATGTGACAACTCACCTATTCACTTACAAAAGCAAGAATCAAGGCATATGCTTTATTATCTTTATTTTTCCATATTCCAAGATCTTTATCTATTGTAAGTTTGATAGGTGAAGTATCTCCATCACAAATTCCATCCCAAAGATCATTAAAGATAAAAATATGCTCAATCTTTCTTTTCCATTGAGCACCACACAAAAAATCGAGACAAAAGATTGCATTTTCATAAATAAAATCACTTCAAAAAATATAACCAATGACAAATACACATATTCTATTATGTAAAAGATACAAATACAACCTTCTTTATATAAATTTAGAATCAATAGATTTATGC
>JASDQU010103245.1:71620-93247 GCA_032191745.1 Picea mariana | reverse complement strand
AAGTATGGTGATCTTGGAAAGCTTCTCTTAATGCTTTTCGAGCACAGAAACAAAAATATAAAGAATCACAAGTAATCACTTACCCTCTTAAGGTTCGATAGACCAATTAGATCTTAGTGGACGTTAATCATCATCATCATCATCAATTTTAATAAGTTAACAAAATTTACTCTTTTAAAAACAAGTGTTCACTATTAACTTATTTTTAAATTTAAATATTTAAAACGATCATTAAAATTTTAGTTTGAGATGTTTTTAATTTCAAAACTAAATTTATAATGTTTAAATAAAATCAAGGCTAAATCCAAAATTACAAGAACAATAAAAACCAAAAATAAAACAAAGATTCACTAGTATATATTTGATTTAATAAATAATACATAATTCAAAGTTAACAAATTTCGTTTGTCGTAGATTTTACTCACTATTATTTTTAATGTATATTTTCATTAAAAGATAAATATGATTATTATAACACAATTCTTAAAAGATAAATATGATTATTATAAAACAATTCTTAAAATATTATTAAAATTTATATCAAAATTATATTACATAATTTATTATTAAAAACATTATATATTTTAATAATTTATTTTATTATTAACTAAACATTATTTTAGATTTAGCCGATAACAACAAGGCTCAAAGTCATTAGAATAATATAATTGTTATGATCTGAACATGTCACTTAAGGGAATTGAATCTAAGTGGAGAGAATAACAATTATTCCTCCCAACCACGTGAGCTAAACCCAATTGATAGACTCTAGGATGGTTCCAATCATGGGTGCGAAAACCAAAACTTTAGATGATCATTATTATAAAAACATTCAATAATGAATAATTTGAATAGAAATAAAGTAATACAATGAATATAATAAATCACAAATAAATTGCATAATGACCAATCTCAATCCATGTTCTTTAACTTTTCTTCTACTCGCACCTATTAGCTTTACCATTTTTTCATATTAATCATACGAGACCTATTATCTTTATCATCTTTTCATATTGATCATATGAGAGGAATTAAATTTCAAAGTCCATTCAAAACTTTTATGAAGGTGGGGCTGTCTCTTGCTTTTTACTATGAGTGATTTCTTTCTTCAACCTTATATGTTCCTCATAATTGTATTTACATTTTATTGCATGATTTTGGTTTTAATGCAGAGTATACCAATGCATTCTATATACCTTAACATTTCATATATCTTAATATTATAATGATACTCAATCAAAAAATGTGGTAAAATTCATCCTATAATTGAGAATATTTTTTGCAACGTCATGATATCTATTTTGAAATTAATTTGCACTAGTCTTATTGTTATCAAGTCATTTCACTTCATGATTTTCTTGGTGTCATTTTTTCAATTAATGCATTGAATAATTTTTCATTATATTATCACTAAAATCAGTGCACCCTATCATTTTAGGTTATGTCATATTTGAAGTCAATAGAATTACTTGATTGCCCTAAATCATTTTTGTTGTATCATCACTAAAATCAATGCACCCTATCATTTTCCATTATGTTATTGATAAAATCAATCCAACTACTTGATTTCTCTAAATCATTTTTCACTATATCATCACTGAAATGAATCATTTTGACATAATATCATTGCTAGAATTAACATAACTACTAGATCTACATAAAACCTTTACTACACTTGGATTATTTTACATTATATCATTGCTGGAATAATAATAATATTTACAACACAACATAATCCGTAAGATTAGGTATCTAACATTCCCCCCCTTAATCCGAAGGGGTGTTTGTGAGTCCAAGCATCTTTATGAATTTTTCAAACATTTCTCTTCCAAGAACTTTGGTGAAGATGTTTGCAATTTGTTCACATGTGTAAAAATGTATCAAATGAATGGTCTGCGCCTCTACATGACATGGAATTATTTGGTACTTCATGTTGATGTTATTTTTTTAATCATGGAATCTAGGATTTTTGGCCAACTTGATAACACAAGTGTTTTCAATCAAAATTGGAGTAGCATTCACTTGTTTCTCCTGCAAATCCTCTAGTATGTTCCTAATCCATGAAATCTCCTTTGTTTCCTCTGTAGTAGCTACATGCTTTTCATCTGTAGTGGAATCTACTGGAATTGACTATTTGCATGATCTCCAAGAGATAGTTTTCGATCCAAGAATCACGAGGTATCCTGAAGTTGACACTTCATTTTCCTTATCCCCATCAAAGTCTAAATTTGTATGCCCAACTAGTTTGAAGTCCTCCATCTTAGAGTATTTGAGCCCAAAGTCTTGAGTTGCCTTAAAGTAACTTAGAACTCTCTTTGCAACACACCATTTTCCTTCACAAGGTTTTTTCATGAATCTAGAAAGGATCCAACTGCAAATGAAATATCTAATATAGTAGTGGTAAGGTAGATGAGACTCCTTGTAATCTGTCTATATTTAGTTTCATTCTCAAATTCATTCCTTCTTTTGATGTTAGATTCAAATTTTTCTCCATTGAAGTAGAGAGAGGATTACAATCAACCACACCAAACTTATTCAACAACTTTCCAATGTACTTCTTTTGGGAGATGAATATATACCTTGGATTATGAGTTACTTCAATATCCATGTAGCAGTGAAGATGTCCCATGTCTATCATCTCAAAACCCTTATTCAATTTTTTCTTTATGGATTCATTATATGCTTTATTGTTCCATGTTATCAAAAGATCATCTACAGACACCACAACATATACAACATTTTTCTGAACTTTCTTGACAAACAAAGTTGGATCATAAAGCTTAAAACGATCGAAATTGATCTTCAAAATATGCCCAGTTATATTTTCATACCATGTGCGAGGTTATTTATTTAGTCCATACAAAGAATTGATGAGATTGCATACCTTATGTTATTGAGCCTTCACAACATGTCCTTTTGGTTGATACATGTATATATTCTCTTTAAAATGTCCATTCAAGAAAGTTGTGTTCACATCCATGTGATGAATATTCCACCTATTCTATGCTACCAAAGCCAACAAAGCATGAATGATAGCCCATTTTCATGAACCTAGAAAGGACCCAACTACAAATGAAACATATGATCTAGTAGCAGTAAGGTAGATGAGACTCCCCACAATCTGTCTATATTTAGTTTCATTCTTAAATTCATTCCTTCTTTTGATGTCATATTCAATTTTTTCTCCATTGAAGTAGAGAGAGGATTACAATAAACCGTACCAAACTTACTCAACAAATCTCAAATGTAATTCTTTTGGGAGATGAATATATACCTTGGATTATGAGTTAATTCAATACCCATGTAGTAGTGAAGATGTCCCATGTCTATCATCTCAAAAACCTTATTCAATTTTTTCTTTATGGATTCATTATATGCTTTATTGTTCCTTGTTATCAAAATATCATCTACACACACCACAATATATACAACATTTTTCTGAACTTTCTTAACAAACAAAGTTGCATCATAAAGATTAAAGTTATTGAAATTGATCTTCAAAATATGCTCAGTTGTATTTTCATACCATGTGTGAGGTTATTTCTTTAGTCCATACAAATACTTGATGAGCTTGCATACCTTATGTTATTGATCCTTCACAACAAGTCTTTCTATTTGACACATGTAGATATTCTCTTTCAAATGTCCATTCAAGAAAGTTGTGTTCACATCCATGTGATGGATATTCCACTTGTTCTATGCTACCAAAGCCAACAAAGCATGCACGATATCCCATTTTGTTGTGGGGGGAAAGGTTTCCTCATAATCTATGCCTTATTTTTGTTCATATGTTTTCACCACAAGCCTATCCTTATGCTTGTCAATTGAGCCATCTAATTTGTACTTGTTCTTGTAGACCCACTTGTATCCAATTGGTTTGGTTCCAAATGGAGGATCTACCAACTTGCATGTCCCATTCCTAATGAGAGAATCATACTCCTTTCCATGTAGAGATAATCATACTCCTTATGCATATATTCTTTCCACTCATAATGAGAAACAACTTCTCCAAAGGAAGTTGGATCAAAGTTAGTAGATAAATTCAATTCAAAACCATACAAAACTTCCATATCATTGACATCACCTAAGTACAAATAATATACATCACCTCCATAATATCATCTTGATAAAATTATAGATCTTTTCTTTCCAACCTCATCAGGATGAATACTTTCAAGTGTCTTCATGAACCACTTTGGAAATTTATATGATGGTACAAGTTGCTCAACTAATTGAGATGGTTCTAAATTCCCATCAAGCCTTTCAATCCTCTCAATTACATAAATCAATTGAACCTTGTGTTCTAATGAAGTGGCTAGATATTCTACACAAGGGGGAGATGGCACATTTAAAGGAGATTCTAGAGATTGATCTAAGATAGGGATCTCCCCTTCAAGATGTGGAATATCATTATCAAACTCATGCTATGTCTTTACATGGGTAAATATATCAATATGATCAATATGCCACTCAAAAATCTTGTCATTTTTAGTAGATTCAAGAAAAAAAATCTAGAAAGAGTTAAAATTTTGTTTACCTCATCATAAATACGGTATGCCTTGGTGGTATTTGAGTACCCCAAGAAGATGCACTTTTAATTCCTTGCACCTAGTTTTTTTCTTTTCTCCTTAGGAATTAAGGCATAACAAGTGGAACCAAAAACCTTGAGATGCCTCATCGAAGGAATGTGGCCATACCGCATTTGATAAAGAGTATTGTTCCCAAGAGCATGGGATGGACTTCTATTTTTGAAGCACATTATGCATAGAACCACATCACCCCATAACATCAACTTCACATTATTGAAAAATAGCATGGAATGTACCACATTCAAGAGTGTCTTGTTCATTCTTTCTACTACACCATTCATTTGATGATTGTATGGAATCACGGTTTTATGCTTAATCCCATGTTGGAAAAGATAGATTTGAAACTCATTAGAAGTATATTCCCATCCATTATCAGTACGAAGAGTGCCAATACAAGATTGTGCTCCATTTTCAATCCATACATGAAAAAATTTAAATGTTTCAAATGCTACATATTTATGTTTCAACAAATAAACTCAACACATCTTGGTGTCATTATCATTAAAAGTCATGATATATTTATTAAAAAAAGAATATGCAACAAGCATGGGGGATAAGTGCAACAACTCACATTACAACAATATTTACTATCATAGTAGTTGATCTACCTCCAACATATGGTGTTGTCTTAGGAAGATATTGGTGCTCATTGATTGGAGGATACATAATGAATGATGGGAATTGCATGATGCTTCCAAAAAAGATGGACAATGATCAAATTCCCTTGAGAACATAGAAAAGTAACATTTTTCCTATATTTTTTCAACATATTCATAAACATCTTGATAAATTGCACAAGCTTCATCATTGATTTGTTGTCTTTGTTTCTCGCTCTCACCTAAGCTATCTTTGTCTTTGTCTTTGTATTTGTTGTCTTTGTATTCCTATATTATGTTTGTAAACATTTGTATCGTTTTAATATTTGTTATATACACTACCCGTGGAGTAAGAAGTGGTTGTACAAGCGCCTGTTTAGGAACATGGAGCGAATATTGAAGATCAAGTTAATGATCCTATGGAAGAATATGATGATGCTAATAACACAGTTGAAGAAGATGGGACAAATATATTGATCTAGGAGACATTTAATAATGCTGGAATGGATGATGATGATGACCAACTTGATGGTGTTTTTGATAGGCATTGTCTAACTGTTCTACATTTTGTCCTTTTTCATTGGAATCCAACGACATAAATATGCATGGAATCACTATTTTTTGTTGTTTGAAATCTATTTTTGAATGCATAAATGGATTCAGCATGCTGAAAAACCCCCGGGGCACTCAGATTATTAAAAAATAATCACTTAAAATTTGCAGATCTAACAATTTATCACCGGACTTCGGGCAAATATCCCTTGAAAATATCGTCGGAGAAGGGCCAAAATGTTTAACTCTTAGACTACAGATTTTTGATATAGTTGTACTTGAGAAGGCAACACAACCTCTTTATGAAGGCTCCAAAACAAGTCTTCTCTCTTATATATTGATGCTGATGAATTTAAAGGTTATGAATGGTTTGTCAAACACTTGTGTCACACAACTCCTAAGGTATCTAATATATTTTGTCACATTTAGTACATGATGATAAAGGTTTTATTTTTTCCTCTATTCATATTGCTAGTTGATCATTTATAAAATTTGGATGCAACATGTATGATTAATATTATTTACATTAACCAGTATTTGTTTTTTATGTTGTAGATTGTTTGGTGAATTTTTGTTACCACTCAAATGTTTTATGTCGCACACACCAAGATTTACATGCCATTGTGAAAGATATTGGAATGGACTATCAAGTTATTCATGCATGTCCTGATGATCATATTCTATATTATGGAGAAAATGCATAGAAAGAAGAATGTCTGAAATGTCAAATTAGTAGACATCGAACCAATCAAGTAAAAAAAAAGGTTTCTCGCAAGGTTCTTTGTTATATTCCCATAATTCCATGTTTGCGACGATTATTCAGGTGTGAAATCATAGCACAGTTTATGGATTACCATGCAAAGAACATAAGTAAATATGGTGTTCTTCGAATTCCTGCAGTTGGATATGCATTTAAGAAGATAAAGAAAATATGACCACACTTTAAGTCAAACTTCATAATCTTAGGCTTTCATTGGAAACTGATGGTGTCAATCCATTTGGAGAGCTCAGATTTGCTTACTCGGTGTGGCCTATTTTTGTTATCAACAATAACATTCCTCCATGGATGTCAATAAAGAGTGAGGACATGATGTTGGAAATTATTGTTCCAGGTATTTGTTTAGAATAATTTTTTTAACATGGTAACATCTCATTTGTCTTGTTTGTTTCATAATTATGTCTTATAGTTTTTTTTTACTCATATATGTTCAATTATGTCTTATAATTATGTTTGATATTTTTTATTTACTCATACATGTAGTAATTATGTATTGCATGTTCAATCAATTAGGTAAGTACCAAGTCAAAGATATGAATGTATATATCGAGCCTCTTATTGATGAGTTACTAGAGTTATGGAAGGGCATCACTATGTATGATATCTCTAGACCAGTAGGTGCAAAAAGGGTATTTCAATTCCATGCAATTCTTGTATGGACAATTCACGATGCCCCAGGGCTAACACATTTCTATGGTATGTTATAATGTTACACTGCACTTTAATAGTTTTTAATTCTACGAAGTTCATATCATGCATGCTTTTTATATAATCCCTTCATTAAACATACTTTGAATAATTGATATAAAATTTAATCCATCTCTTACATGTATTCAAACAAAGGGTAAATTTTCATGTCCAATTTATGATCCTAAGATGAAATATCGTTGTTTAAGAAGTTTACGAAAGGAGGTGTTTGATGATTATAGGCACTTCCTCTCTAAGAACCATAGGTATCGAAGTATCAAAAAACATATTTTCAATGGGAAAGAAGAGACTGGATTAAAACCACGGAGAATGACACCTTGTCTATGGTAGTTGCAGTATAATAGAAATCATCAAGGTATGGATCAAATCATCTATGTATCATACATGCAATTTTTGGAATATTTTATATTTTTATTGCATTTTGTTCATTGTACTAATTGACAAGTATTATTGTAATATCTTTAATTTATATGCTTCACCTTGAAGGTCATCATGAAGGCATTAATAATGGGGTGCTTCATCGAGGAATGAGAAGTTATCCTGTACAATTCAGTAGGCTCCCCTACTATGAGCACCTAGAAGTTGTTCATTTGTTTGATATAATGCACATTGAGAAGAATGTAACAAAAACGTTATGGCGAATCTTAGATGGAAGGAGTGACAAAGAAAAAATGTCAAGAGTTTGTAATGACTTTAAGGAGCCCAATCATGCAATTCAAAGTGTGATTCATTCAATTAGCGATGGAGACCAAAACATAAGCTCCCTTCTATGGTTATTGACAGAGCAACAAAGCAAGAATGTAAAAGAGGTTATTGAAAAAAATAAATTTCCCACTGGATTTTCTTCAAACATAAATAATATCCCAACAAAGAAAGGTGAATTAGGTGGGGTAAGAACTCATGATTGTCATACCTTCATTAAGGTAATTATTTTGGTGTATATATTTCTATATTGGTGAAATATCTTGTTTGTGTTTTTTTTCTACTAATTTGGGAATAGATAATGATTTTTTTTTTTTTGTTACATGATGTTATACCTCTATCTCTCTAGACAAATTTGACAACAATCTCAAACAAGATATATATTATCTTGGCAAATACATGAGGTAAGTGGTGATTTATATGCAAAGTGTAATTTTTTCAATTTGTTGTACAACTTATATTTGACTGCATGTGTTTTACTTGTAATGTAGTACTATATACTTTTTTGTTGAAACCTGTGATTTGCTTGCATCATTTGTATATGGTTGTCACCTAAAGAAATCTATAAAGAAGATATAAACTATTGGAGGAGACAAATTCCTTGTCTAATGTGTAAAATGAAAAAGTATCTACCTCTGACATTTTTCAATGCACAAGAACACTACCTCATACACCAAGTTGAGGAGATTGAAAAGTGTGGACTTGTACATACAAGGTCAATATGGATGGTTGAGAGGCACTTGAAATCATTGAAGGATTTGGTTAGGCAAAGAGCACATCCCGAGGGTTCTATGGTAGAGGAATATATGGTATATCAAACCATGGTTTATATTACTCAATATATTCCTAAAATAGTTGCAAGTATTAATGTGGATCACATTTGGGATGTCAACTCCATCAACAAATTTGAAGGGGAGCACCTATTGGGGAAAGCTAGAATGAGGAAAATGACATGTAAGTAGATGGTGGGGATTTATAATACATTTGACTTTTCGTACTTATTTGATTTTTAGTCTTCTTGCATAATCCATTATTATGACGGTATACCATGGTGATTGATAATATGTAAATTGTTTTATTTTAATACATTTGGCCAAGAGTGGGATGCAATACATTTATACATTGCAAACAATCTTGTTTGGATGAAGGTATGGATTGAATGATCTATACAATCTAATAATAATAGTTTATCATGGTATGGTGTGGCTACATTGGTCAAAGAAGTTGAACGCAAAGGAGATACCAATCTTACACAGATGGAAATTGATTTAGCATATGGTTTAAAAGATAAACAAGAAAGCATTTTCACCCATACTATTTAGTTTTTTTTTAATATTATATTAATGTATATGACATGTTTTTTTTTTCTTAATTTGCATAATTTCCAAGTATAAATATGTTTGTCACTTGGCAATGCATTTTTTTTTACGTGTCTACCATATTTCAGTTGAAACACCACAAGGCTATGTGGTGCAATGGCCGCAAATTTCACATAAAAAAGTTCGATGAAAAGATGAAAAATTCCGATAGTGGGATAGCTGCAGCATTTTGGGTTACTAATGTTTCCTCTATAAGTGAGAGACATCCAATAGTCTCTGAAAATCAATACTATGGGTTTTTGAATGATATACTTGAGTGTGAGTTTAAATCCTTCAATTAGTTCTATTCGATGTCAAATGGTACAAGCTACGAATGAATGATCATGATCCTGATAGAATTGTTAATCATCATGCTAATGGATTTACCATGGTTAATACAAGAAATGTTGAGCCAGGATCATAGCCCTATGTTCTTCCAAGCTAATGTGAACAAATATTTTACTTAGAGTTTCCAGGTAGAGGGGGTTTGTCATATGTTGTTAGATATGATTCAAGAGGAAGGCCGATAAAGTATAATGTAGCAAAAGAAGATGATATTGAAGAAGAAGATGATGTAGAGGAGCAATTAGTTCATGTGTCAGACAAAGATGTCGTAGAAGTTCAAGGAGATGTTCTGGATGAATATGATATTGACAATGTGTTAGATGAATAACTTGAAGAATTCAAACCAAATGTAGGAGACGATGTTCATGATGATGATATAGACAATGATATGATTGGAAATGACAACATTTATGATGATGCTAATATGGCCAATCCTTTCAACATCAATTATGAACTGGATGATATAGATATTGAGTTGGATGAAAAATAAGATTAATGATATCAAAATGTTGAAATGTACGAGGTATGTATTTATATGTTTTTAGTTGATTTTTTCTCTTTCATTTACCTTTAATTTTTTTTCTTAGTTTCTATGCTTGATTCTTACTATGTTTCTTTCAAATATTTTATAGTAGATAAATTGGGTATTGGGGAATTTAGAGTGATATGCGGGGGAGGGGTGGCGCAGAGGGGCCATATGAGCTTCCACAATCACATGGTTGGCCTTGTTCAATAGAGAATATATTATTCTTTAAACCAATAGAATCTCATTCAGGGTTATACCATCATCTCCAATTTTTAATTTCGTTTGTCTAACAATTTTCAAGGTTGTCCATTATTTACCAATTAGTTGAAATTATTCTTTAATTTGACCCCACACAGAGTGACCTGTGAATGGGGCCAAAGTTGAAATTTTTTCATTTTTTGCTTGTATGCACTGAAATTTGACATGGTTATAGTAGATGCATGCACTGATGGCATGGGAGTGTTTCAAGACTCAAATACGACACACACAAAGAATTAACAATTAAATTACAACCTAATTGTGAAGGAGATGAAATTATCCATCATCATATTTGTCATCATCGTTATCATCATATTGAAGCGAGACCATTTCAATAAACATGTTCATTGTTCCTATAGCATCTTCGTCCTAACTTTCCAGAAACAATGACTAGTGAAAGGGGCCATCATTGAATTTTTTCAAACTATGCTTCTCCAAGTCATGGACATGGTATGAGGAGGAATTATAAATGTCTTAAGGCATACAATACTCTTTTAGGACTCCCAAACCATGCATAGGGCCTAAAACCACCACATAGGCCCTATAAATGAAACCTTTGGCCTATGTGTCATATTGGCACCATTACAAGGTTTTATGAACTATAGATGACTCTTAAGGTTTTGTACATGGTATATGGATAAAAAAAATAGTATTAAAGGGCCTAAATAATTCTTTAAGAGATCATCTACCATGTACAAGGTCTAAAACCAAGAAAAACTCATTCAATTTTATACCATCATCTCCAATTTTAACTTTGGTTCGTCTAACAATTTTCAAGGTTGTCCATTAATTACCAATTAGTGGAAATTATTCTTTAATTTGACCCCACATAGAGTGACTTGTGAATGGGGCCAATGTTGAAATTTTTTTATTTTCTTCTTGTATGCACTGGAATTTGACATGGTTATACTAGATGCAAGTGTTGACGGTATGGGAGGGTTTCAAGACTCAAATACGACTCACATAAAGAGTTTGACAATCAAACGAAAAAATTACAACATAAATGTGAAGGGAGTCACAAATCATTCCCATAGAGTAAGAGAGTACCCCAAACAAGTGCCTCAAATTATCTAATAAAGACAAACCAGTGACCAAGGACCAAGGGGAAGAGGAGAGGAAAAAATGGGGAACCCTACCTAAGCACTAAGGAAGGCAAGAGGCAATAGGAAACACCAATTAGTGTTGAACTATTGAAGGTAATAGGCTAAGGGAGAGAATGTTGTTTTGTTGCGAGTGAAGGCATGAGGCAGGCCCAATGCTGGTAAGAAACTGATAAGAGCACATAGGTTATGATGTTCATGGTGAAGCGTTAGCGAAGGAATCCCACAACATACATCTACATACACTATCATGAGGCTAGTGTGAGTGCTAATACAACCTATGATGTCGGTATCATGCTAGTGTATCATGACAATTCACAAAAAAGAAAGCTTTGGTTCATATGGTGATTTAATGATTGAAGCAAGCATCAATTTTGGTGGTTAGAATAATTAATGCAACAGTTAGAATAATAGTTTTCTAGACACTTATCGATAACTTCTTTCTATGTTTTTGGCACTTGTACCTCACCATCTGCTATATACCTTAGACCATGATGTATTATGCCCTCTACGTAACAAAGCACACATGACGCATTGAGGAAATGAATTTACCTTGGCTCAACCATATACTGCCTCATAGTATTCACTAACTAGACTTGAATTAACTTTAACATGGATATTGAATATTTGATCAAAGTCTACACCTCATGAAGTCAAATCTTATTGTGATAATGAGTTACTAGTTGGATTGGCCCTTCCTCTTATAGATTCTTCATTCACCCATGTCATGTGATGTACTAGAGATATTTCCCACACAAATGCACCCAAAATACAATAGTAGACCCACCTTATCCATCCATTTCTTATTCAATTGTGGTTTCTTCTTATGTGACTTCACTAAACCTTGCCATCAAAAGAGTGATCACATCCATCATTCATTTAATTAAACAAAATGGTAAACATTCATATACCCAAGAAGATAATGGAATATGGAGTGGATAGAGGAAATTAATTAAGATGTGGTGAGTTTCCTAGATATAAAGAAAATGGATTCCTACTTTTGGATCGATTTTTGGAACTATGATGTTTCAAAATAAGCGATATTTTTCTGGTAGATGTCAAAGAGAGACTCCTCCTAAAGAATCATTTAAATTGTAATCATGTCTCATTCAGAATCAATTTACCAAAGGAACAATCATCATAGCTAAAAACAATTTTCTTCACTTTGTCAAGAGGAAAAACTATTGAATTTTGTATTCAACCCTTATTTTTATCTAAAATTCCTGTAGTATATTCACTATCTAAATTATTTGACCAATAGTCATCATCTTGTTCATAAAAAAGAGCCAAATTTTCATATCCTTAATTAGACCTTGCATATTCCTCATCAACAAATCCTTCTAGTTCATCTTCATGGTTAATGCTTGAGTCATTACATTCATCACTAGAATCAACATGAGACACTTCATCTAGTTCATCATCAATTCTTCGTATCGGAAATTATTCAATGAGACCATTTACATGTCCATCAAAGTGCCCAGGTGAGTTTGAAAGGGAAGATGAATGAATTTAAACTTCATTACCATCGATGCTAAAATGTTGTAAACAAACTGTTGAGGGGTCCAAATTCCCTTTGACTCAACAATAGGAATTGTGCCCGCCAATGAGGCCCAATTAGAGTCTTCAACATTTGATGATAGAAAAATTCTCGAGATCATTGATCTGACAAGTTTTGATGGGCTTTAAAAGTGATACCTATGTACTTTTCAAGTATTTCCTCCTTATTGAATACATTCTTTTTCTGAGTTGACAATTTTCTTATAATGTATTGACAAAAAAATAGAACGACCTATCTGGGAGAAGACCAAGCCTTGGGATAACCTCTGTGCCTGGGTATACAAACAACCACTACGTTAGGTTCAGATTGGAAATAATACCATCACTTTACTAGACCTTTAGATTCCATTCGAGAGAAAACTTTAGAGAAAGAGTATGCATGCAATAAACAAAGGCTAGAAAATAATTTCATTACACCCCGCCACACATCACATGTTAAACATTATCGATTTTCCTTTTTATCAATTTGAAATAAAGAACTGTAAGATATTATAAGATAACTCAAGAAATATTATAACTGATCTTACTCAATACAACAACAAATGTAGAGTTGGGAATGGAAACAATCCACAGATTCAATCACATTCACACTTTTGATAAAAAAATTCTTTTGGTTCTACGCACAACTTCTAAATTCAATCTTTTCTTGCGAAAATAGTTCTCTTTACAAAATAAAATCCTCTTTTCTATGAAAAACCATCGCTCCTTGTGCATGGCCAATGTTCTTATTTATAAAAGTAAATCTACTAAAAATAATTACTACATTGAGTCTTATTAAGTAAACAAAAGCAAAGTGGACTTAATCCACATGTCCCTCTCCCGTTATCTCGAGTTGTCTTGATGTTATACTGCAGCTGATTATCCCTCTCATATTCAAAACACCGGAGAAAGATTTTTTTGTATGTGTTGGCATAAGGAAACCTGTGCTGGTCCATTGGTGCCCTAAGAATCTCTTTCATCTCCACCACACATTTTTTTGTATTTGTCCAGCTTGGCACTTAGTCGTTGCAAAAATTTCGATGCTCTGATTGAGGGCCTCGTGTACTTATTCATCTTTCTTGAGACAAGGGTCGATATCTTAGAGATCTCTGCTTCAGACGCCTGATCTAGTTCAATATGTTTCCTGAGTATGTCACACAAGTCTGTGAAATCCTCAGGTTGGACAAATTCTGGTAGATGGACATCTCTCATTTCTTTGTTTATTTTCTCCCATCTTTTCACGCACTCTTCCAACATTTCTTGCATTTTCGGATGAGGTTCTTGTACCATTTGTGTCCAATGTTCTACGGCTCTATGTATTCTAGTGATAGTGTAATCTGTGAGTACCCTACCACCATATTCTTTTGTGTCTTGGTCGTCCTTCACCTCTTTTATGTACTCAATCTGCTCCAAAGATTGATATGAATTTTCATATAATCGCTTCATATGTTTTTAGGTCACCAACCCCATAAGGGTGTATTCTTGATATTCTGCTATTTGGGCCGTGAAAATATCTCATTCTGATTAGAATTGACTATATACTTCCATGATATCAACTTTAAGAAGTATTGTTGCTTGAGTGGTGTCCTGATAATACTCCGCTTGATGTCGGAGATGCTCTAATTCCTTTCTCATGGCAGTCACTTCTTTCTCATCCCTTTTTACTCTGTCTAAGGTGGCATCAATTATAGCCATCCAAGCTCCAAGTAGTTCTCTCACCTTGGTATGTTCTATGTCAAATAAAGTTTCTTTTGTGGTTACAAACAAAGTATTATCCAAAGTGAACCTCCTTCTTTTGACAATTCTTTTCATTACTACCTTTATTTTCTTGTCATAAGAGATGGCCTGCACATCAACAACCTCGTGAACATGTTTAGGAATTTTTTGATCTCCCCAAGATAGGGCACTCCCCAAGCTCCCTGCTGTGTAGAAATGTTCCATAGTAGGTTCCATCACTTTTTCCATAGTAGGCACTTGACCACTACCTTCTTTTGTTAGTGTCTGCTCTTGCATGGAAGTTATAGGTGATTTCCCTATATTGCTGGTTATTTCTCTCAATTACTCAAAGGGAATGTTCCCTGTGAGTTTTGGTGATGAAGATCTCTATTGGTCAATTATAGGTGGTGGTATTGCTATATGAGGTGAAGAATTGGATGGAAAACCTGTAGTTTNGTCTGCTCTTGCATGGAAGTTATAGGTGATTTCCCTATATTGCTGGTTATTTCTCTCAATTACTCAAAGGGAATGTTCCCTGTGAGTTTTGGTGATGAAGATCTCTATTGGTCAATTATAGGTGGTGGTATTGCTATATGAGGTGAAGAATTGGATGGAAAACCTGTAGTTACTATATCTTCTATATCAGGTTGTTCATTATCAATATCCCCATCATTACAAGGTGACTTTGTTTCATATAAAAGTTGAGTTTCATGTTGTGGAACAATCACACTAACATGGGTGTCATCGATGGCTATGTCCTTTCTTTTTGAACCCTGTAATAGTCCTTCTTAGGTCGGGGAAATCATTTCTCCCGGAGCTTCATCATAGGTGATAGGTACCATAACTGTGTGAGTTGTTACTGAACCTTCATGATCATCATATATGTTTATTAAATCAATAAGGACCAGGGGTAAACCTGTTCTAGCCCGTTCCCTTGATGATATTTTTGGTGTTCCAATTATTTTGGATTGCTCCATTTGTGTTTGTAGTGAGCCTGGGTTGACCTGAGTAATGATCCCCTCTGGTGGAGAATTTTCCTTAGTGTTTGGCTTTGCTGCATGAGTGCATGTATCAACTCAAATAATCCTTAGAGGCTCTAAGATTTGAAGGTGTCTGACTCACTACTTGCATAACCCTTTCTGCCTCGGCCAAGATAATTGTTCCTCTTATTACTAATTTTGTTGCTTCCACTTCTCTAACTTCATATCGTGCTCTAATAGTTGACTCTCTTGTATTCTCCATCGTTGCGAATTGTTCTTGCACTGACATAGATTTAAACTTGGTAAGTTTTGGGTTATATTTTCTTTGAAGAAACTCTTTCCAGTCTTGAGAATTTTCAATGAAGAACTCATATTCATAATTATCGTGGGCATAAGGCCAATGTGATGCCACTTGCCTTGCGTGTTGGGGTACTAACCCTCAGGGATCATGTCTTCGAAACTGACATGTAGGGAACCTATACTCCAAATGGCTTAGAACTTCTTGCTTGACATGTGTGGTATCCTTGACTATATAATAACCGATATGGAAACCATAGAGTATAAAATCCCTCTTCTTATACTTCACCAAAGAGGCATTGAAACCCTGTAAAATGTTCTGGTAGCATATTTCACCCAACACCAAACGGTCCGGGACATAAACAGGGAGCAAATGTGGAGCACCGATAGATCCAAAAACCCTAATATAAGTGTTCTTTTCTTCGAGATACTAATGAACTAATTTGGATATCATTTTCTTGGCTTCTACTGAAATCCTTAGACAATCTTTCCTAAAAATAATGAAATGTATCTTGGTTGAGAAGACATTCCTCACACAGATCACATCTAGTAAGAAGAATGCCATGAAAAAGGATGGTATTTTTCATTCTTTTTTCTCTTGATCCTATTGAATAGTGATGATCAATTGCTTTGAAATAATCCCCCCTAGTTGAAACTACTTCTAGAGACTGCGACTATATATGCCAGGGGCATCCATGCTTATGGAAATATTGAGCAACACTTTTCTCCATACAATCAGAAAATTAATGCCATTAAGTACATGTATGGTTCCCTGATATTCATTGTTTTGTACCAACCATTGGTCATGTTCAAGAATTTATTATCCTCCCTCCACCAGGAAGCTAATAGATGGTAGGTGTTAAAATCAATATTCATTCTTTTTTTTGAGTCTCTGAGCTTTTAATACTTTTACACTTCCACCGAAAGGAACACACCAACACATTCCCCTTACACACTATTGATTACACATTTATCGATGTTTGTATGATCAATTATCCACCCTAGGGTTTCTATACAAGGAAAAATGAGAGTTCGACATGCAACCTTGTGTAAGGATGACAATCTAATGTTTTGAAAAGCTCGGTCATCTAAATCTCTGACCCCTGGTACACTATGAGGTGTAAAATTGGGAAAATATTCTTGATGAATTTTGTTGTAGAGGTCGCCCCAAGGTGGGAACAAAACCTTAGATGTGGTGCTTGCCTCTATATCTCCAAACGATGGTGGTTGGGAGAACTTCTTTTTGGTCGATATTTGAATCACAGTTTCTACTCTCAGTGAAAATTCCAACTCTCTTGCTACTGTTGGGATCCATCCTTATCCAACTTCCAACTCTTTCTCTTTGGGTGTCCTTGGTGAGCGCTTGGTTATTGACCTTAAAGGAAGCATCTTTCATTCTTTGCAGATAAACTAGTCTTACTATTTTTTTCACGAGACAACATTGGAAGTGGGCTTCTTGGCAGTTTTTCTTCTTCTTTTGATCAAGGGGCAAGCTTATTGACAAAATGTGAAATTGGGAGAACAAGAAAAAATGACATTACTGATTCAAATTTCTAAATCCCTCAGACTTACCTTGTTGTGTCCAACATTAAATTGGAGGGTGTACAACACATTTTTTGTAATCTTTAGAAATAAAACAAATATCCATGCCATGCTTGGGATTTAAATGCATTGCGAGTTGACGATGCGGGGGATCATTGTTTCCAGTTCATCGGTGGTTACTGATTTAGAGTTTTCTCAATGCGCAGTGGCAGAGATTGAGAAATTCATTAAGTGTCGCTTGCCTTCGACCACATCTTGCCAACGCTTATGACTATTTCGTGAGGGATCTTGAAACCGGTTATTTGTATTTCACGGGTTTAGAGGGAAATGGTATGGAGAGGAAACCAACACCATGTGTTAATTGGAGACCCTAACCTTTTTACTTAATAGTTCTAGAATCGTTTCAAAACCTAGAAGCAATCCCCTGTGCAAGTTATTTTAAACATAATCCTCGTCCGACGGCTTAGATTTGTGCTTGAATGGATGAACAACTCTTATCAACCCAAAAGGATGGGTGATTTATAATTCTCTCTAATATTAGTTTCAGGACAAAAGTGTATGTTACGTTCTTTTTTATGTTCGAAATTCACCAATGGCCGATGTGTTCATTGATATTGGTGATTTGTTCTAACCTTTAAGCTCTTGTCTTATTGGTAGAAAAAAAAATCCTACGCCGTGTTTCATTTCTGTACACAATGACATAATGTGATGACGTGGCCATCTGTTATCGGACTAATCGGTAGTTGCGGACACTAACAGATCTCCCTAGATCCACCTGGATGTAGAACAAAATAGGATAGGACATGACTCTTTCCCTAAGTTATGACCATTGAATTAGCTAGTAAGGAGGAACACGTGACTTACCTTTGTAACGCTTCCTAGGGTCTCTGTTGCTCCTGCTTCACTCCGGTGATCTCATGAGGTCAAGACCAAGACAACACAAACCAACCAAAGTGAAGATATCAAAATGTATTCAATCGTCAACTTATGTGTATGATCAAGGAGTTACACAATAAAGTGAGAATGACTTTATGGGAAAAGGACATGTCACTGTATCATATTAATCGAAAGTAGAAGATGCAACCTGATCACCTTGATGTCGCAAGCTTCCTTTCGGTGAATCTTGGTTCCAACACACACACTAGCTTTGTCCTTGCATGAAGAAGATCCAATTCCTCTTGATAGACCTACTAGAGTCTCCAAGCTTCTACTCAAGCTGGGTTCTTCACACAATTCCTTCACCAATTATTCAATTAATCTTGCTTAACCTTTTCCATGAGAATCCTATCAATATATAGGAGAGGATGAGATGGTTACATGGATGAGAATGATCCCACCAAATCAGGGAAACCACTAAAATGATAACCATTCGAATGCCAACCCATTTTCTAGAAGATTCCCTTCTAGAAACATCAAGACTTCATATTTTTTCCAAGCTTGAAAACAAGTTCGCACCCTAAGTATAGAACACAGTGCGAGAAGTTCGCACCCTGGCTGAAGGTGGCCTGCGAGAATGGGTCATTCTCGCACCCTAGGCTATAAGCAGCCTACGAACTCACTTTGAAAATATGTTTTCTGGAAGGGGATGAATGCCACTTTTCTCAGGAGAAAGTTCTTGTTAGGAGCCTGAGTACACCATCTTCAATACACCATCAAGATGACTAAAATCATGTGTAACATCGTCAATGTGAAAATTCAGTTTCATAGGGGTGACATGTAAGGTACCATAATGGAATGGGTGATCTACGTGGCTAGACACGTGGTAGATGTGGAAGGTGACACGACCAACACATGAATGGTCGAGTTTTGTTCTTATACCTGCTTGATGACTAACACTCCTTTTTCTTGGTTCTCATAATTCATCGGCATCGGGAGGAATTTGTTTGTTTTTTGCTTGAATTACATGGATCGTTGTCGACACCGATGGTCTATCGACAATTGACATAACCTTTTTTTACTCCGGGGTATGTTAACACATTTCGCCAACGATCAATGGCTTATTGAAAATCGACGAAATCTTTTCCACTTCAACAATGTATACAATTTTTTCCCCCGATCTTGATTATCGACAATCCTTTTTCCCTGATCCCTTGATGGGTTCATCGACAGTTCTTGGAAAAGGTTGTGGTTTTGCTTGTGTTTGAATCCTTTCTTTGGGTTTTCTATCATGATGCAAAACATGATTTTTTTTTTTGTATTTTCTTGAGGTTTTAAATGCAAAAAAAAAACAAAGGAGAAAATTGCATGAAATTAAAAAAGTATAAATATGCAACCTATGTGAAGCCAAAAGAATAAAATGTAAGATAACAAAAGGAAAAGTGGTACCCAAAAATTGAAAAATTTAAGGGGTTTTTGGGGACTTAACAAATGGAAATTCATTGGGAGAAACCAAAATCTCTGCTTATACCTTCTATCACTACCAAAAATTTCTAGTAATATAGTCATAGAACAGGAAAAGAAAACATAAACCACCCATAGATCCCTCTATATGTAATTTAGAAAACATTCCTTACCTTGTCATGGGGTTTTTATTCTCACCAAACACAAAAGATAATTCCTTTCAATCACTGAACTGGGCTTCGAGTAAGAAACCAAATTAGATCTTACTTATAGTAGTAGGGTATTATTTTGTCCAATATATAGGTAACCTTATCACCCTCCTAGTGTTGCTCTGCTGCCAACGAGCGTCCATAGCCTCGATGTAGTCACCTTGATATCATAGAACTTGATCCACTGTGAGCGAGTGTCCATAGCCCCGACAGAGATATCTATGTTCCCTCCTTGACATCATGATTTCCTTTTGAGTTATTTTCATACCTCATCACTTGTTTATTTTATTATCATAATGTAAAGCATATGAACCCATTACTATATATATATATATATATATATATATATATATATATATATATATGTTCCCTCCTCGACATCATGATTCCATTTTGAGTTATTTTCATACCTCATCACTTGTTTATTTTATTATCATAATGCAAAGCATATGAACTGATCTAAAAATGAAGAAGACTTGTATTCTTGAAAATATTTGCAAGTAAAATTTATGTGTTAAAATGAAAATGGATCAACTTTGCAACACAACTTAAATAGGATTTACTCATTCAAGATGCATATAAACAACAACATAATCAGTGAACATAAAACACATAACACAACAAATGATAAAGGAGTTCACCCCTCTCTTGGGCTACATCTCCTGGTCCAGCTTCCAACGGATCATTTGTATTATTTTCTCAAAGTGCTCAAAAATGTGCTTTACAATGCTCAAAATTCCAAATAGACTGCTCCAATGGCTTCAGAACGTCCAAAAACCCCTAGCTGGGCTTTTTTGACACCTTGTTTGGCCAAAAAATGAAGAAGATAGGCTTCCTGGAAGTCCCCCCTTCAAGCTTGTTATCTCTGCATCTACAAAACACACCTCCCTTGGCTCAACCTAGCCCACATTCATTTTAAAGTGTAACAAATTGGCACTGGGTGTAACTGTACAACCGGTCCAAACTGTCGAACGGTTACGCGCCGGCCTTAACTACCAAGGCCCATGGGCACATGGTCACCACATGACCGCGCGCTATTACACACTAGGGCTAAAGTTTCAAACCGTTGACATAACCATAAGGTTTAAACCCGTGCGCATACATGTTGGTCACATGTTATATCAAACCGTGCACATTTCAAATGGTTACAACATATATTACGGTGGGTCTAACCACCCGTATCACCGGTCGTATGCAGTACAATATATAACCATGGTTCACGCCCCAACACACATTTTTACAATGTTAAATATATTACAATGCACATGTATGTTAAGTAACATGTGTGGGCACACCGATTGGGCGGCCTTTCCCAAAGCTTTACCCTGCCCGGAGGTCACGGGGTCGACTCCTGCCAAGTGCAAAGATTTTAATCCAATAAATAGGTGACACGTGGCGGCCTTTGATTGGGCCACGTGTCTCCATCCCATTCGCTGCCAACAAACCATGTCACATGCCAACTGTCCCAATAACTGACTGCCACATGTTGTACGGT
>JASDQU010103245.1:46825-59845 GCA_032191745.1 Picea mariana | reverse complement strand
AAGGATTTCTTGTGGAAGATGTATTTGAGTCTAGGAGGATGACATCTGTTAGTGAAGAGATGAATCAAGCCCCAAGACTTTTAAAGCTTACCCATTCTAAAATAAACGAGACATTCAACAATTTCTCATTCATGATTTAGATTATGATTTCTAGAGTATATGAATTTTTTGGTTTTTATGTTTGATGACAGTCATTTCCACCACCGACAAAGGATTGTATTTCTTCCAACTCACATATAGAAGAAACTATAAGTACTTTTTGAATTCCCCTCCTACTCACTTTCAACTTACCTTAATTTTAAAAAAATTAAGGTTTTTTAGCAGAGAACGAGAATATCCCGTTTCACAGACAAGAGGATGAGCACTCAACACCCCAAAAAATTATTTATTGGAAGAACAAAATCAAACATGCAAACAAAAAAAAACCAATAATGCAAAGTAAGAGCCATGAAAAGAACAATTCCTTCAACAAACTAAAGAAAAATTAATTTATTGTGCAAAAACAAAACTTTTTTTTTTATGAGAAAAATTGTTTTAGGGCTTGGTCATTGATCGGGAGAGTGTCAGATTCCCCCCTTAGATTTTGCAAACGGTATGTGCCAACCCCAATCTTCTCATCTAATTGAAAAGGACCAAGCCAAAGGTTCTGAAATTTCGAGTGCTTTCCTTTGGGTTCATTCATCTTGTCCCACTTCAAGACTGGATCTCCTACGTCAAAGATTTTGTCTTTTTCTTTATGCTATGGGGAAAATCCCCCTAATCTGGGTCTAGTGACTAGGAAAAGCCTTGACACCCTAAAATACATAAAAGCTTCTATTCTACCCAAACCAAAACACAACCTTGCAATAATTAAGGGAAGAGAAAGAAGATTGGAATGTGTACGTTAAGTCCTTACGACTGTTGTCGATCCCTTCTGGTTATTGTCCGTTCCAAGATTGTAGGCCTCCTCCCAAAGTTGGCCTGAAAAAATGTTATAGAACAAACTATTCTTAATTATCAATATTATCTAAAGGTATTCATGAAAACATTCATAAACACAAACACATAGACATAAATATATGGGACACAAATTTTTCTCTTTTATTAATAACAAAATTGGAAGTTACAACCTAAATTTTGTTGGCGTCGCTCCAAGAACCTCGCCTAGGTTCCTCTACTTTGTCTCCAAGTGCACTATTCCCGATATACTATCCTCACCACCAAAATGCCATTATAAGGGAAGAGGATGGATTGTATAAGGAGGATGGATGGAAGGGAATGTTGAGGATGAAACTCAGAGCGGAATGCAGAAGGCTTGGAATACAAGGGAGAAAATTTGGTAGAGTTCTCTTACCCCTTGTTTGATATATCCAAATAACCCCCCTAGGTCCCTATATATATGATCAAATGATGGTTAATTTTTTTCCATAACAACTACATGAGGTAAGATGGTTTCAAAACCTAAGATAGCCCGTAAACTCCTCCAGAAAGCGCAAATTTTATATTTTTTTGTCACTTTTTAGAGTACATGCGTGCTTTCGATAGTGAAACAAGAATATGTACATAGGATTTTAGGTATGCAACTAGCATATGTACAGACTCTTCATATGCAACAGGGTGTGCATTCCATACAATTTTTTGTTTTTGAGTATAACTCAATCAAAATGGGTTGGTAGATGTATGAATGAGTAGGCCAACATCAAGGATGCATAGAAGTGGAATTTTGATTTATAATAGATTCCCCATAATGTGTGAGGTCAAAAGAGAAGCTTATGGTTGAAATACATTACAATATTCTTAATAATGTGGGAAAAAAATGGGGCCGAGTAAACCCAAGCAAATATCCATGAGTGCATCATATGCAATAATATAATAATAATCACCGAGGTGGGAATTCCCATGCTCAAGAAAAACCAAACATGGCTTCCAATCAAGTACACTGCAGATCCGTGTCATATATATAGTAATCATGGCTCATGACCAATTTGTATGCCAATATAAAGTGTATTCGTGAACAATACAAAATGGATCTACGCCTCAAAATCATCATAAGATATACAATGTCATAGGAATCTTCAAGAGGTATTAATGCCTACGGTTGGAGATGATGAATTCATAACTCGAGCAATAAATGAAAGATATTCAAAACTCATGTAGGAGTATAATAATAGTATAAGACTCACTACTCTGAGGTCTTCTACATGCCGTCATGGAAATACTGGAGGACCTTTAACATCAGGCACATAACTTCATTGATTCTGAATGTGAACTTGACAAGACTCTTGGGATGGATGACTCATGAATGTCAAAAGAATTATCATAGAATGGCCAAATCAGGTTGCAAGACCTCCCCTTGGACAAGAGAATGATATATGAAAATACTCATGTAACATGTTATTGAAATAAGTATGTGGCACATGAGGCACCACAAACTATCCATGTGTTTGGAAGAGTAACCAAATAGAGGAGGACACAACTCTATGTAACGAGAATAAATTCCTAAGGCCATACTAGATCCCAATGCTTGCAGAACAAACAGAAGGATGTGCTCTATCCAAGGGTGACTAGATTGCTTCCAATAAAAGAGAATGTTTCCCCGTCCCCTCTTTTTGGAATATTTGATTTTTTTTGTCTTTTTCACGTATTTAACGAGATTGAAAAAGAATAAAATAATTCTACATTACAAAGGAGGAACGAGTGTCATGGGAAAGAAAAATAGTTTCAAGCACATGGAACATACTGATGCTTAGTGCAAGGAGACATGTGTAGGATAAGGACACTCGGGAAAATTTCTCCATGGGTCAAGGTGTCAGATTGGAAGGGAAAAAATTCTACAAGGATTGTACTTAAGGAATGCTCTAAAGGATCACCAATAACAACATGAAGCCGACATTAGGCCAAAGATGTAAGGATGAGACACGTGATGTGATTACAACATGACACAACAAGTCTCCTTCCATGTAAAGTTTTACAATCCCAGAGAAGGTAAGATGAATGGTTTTTCACTTTTAGAGTGTCTAAAAAACACTAAAAGAAGATTACATAGTGATGTTTTTCGTAAGGTTAGTCTCCAGGGCCCGAAAAAGAATAAAATCATACCAAGGAGAAATATTCTAGTCACTAGGGCCAGCGTATTCCTTTTTCTTACTTAGTCTAGTCGGCCTAGAAAAGGGTTAAAATTATCTGAATGGAAGTCTCTTCAAAACCATTTTAACGAGTGTGATAGAGGCAAGATCACTCAACTATATTTTCAATTTTAAGAAGTATGAAAATAGCTTAACTATGGACTCACTGCCTTTTTTGTAATTTAGTCCCCTGAGCCTAAAAAAGTATAAAACATAACTTAGGAGAACTCTCATGGCGCGACATATCTCCCGAGGTGTACCTTTTTTCTGGGTAATCTATTGGTCGGAAAAAGGGTTAAACTTATGCCAAATAGATATTTCTTCTGAACCAATTAATGAGTGTGAAAGGAACAAGGTCACTCGGTGATACTTTATTGTTTAGGGAGTCTGAAAAGGGATTAAAGAAGAATATAAGGGGTTCCCTTTTTCGTAAATAATATCCAAGGCCTGAAAAAAAGATAAACCAAAACGAGGGAGAATGGCCCTTTTTCGCAAATTTAGTCCCTCAGGCCTGAAAAAGGGTTAAAATTACACCTGAGAATACTCTCCTAGTGAACCGTAGCTCCTGGGGTGTACTATTTTCATAAAACTATCCATCCAAACCAAAAAAGGGGTAAACTATTGCTGGACAAATGTGCCTTCAAATTTCACTTTGACGAGTGTGAAGGGAAATGAGATCGGTCGACAATCTTTTCAATTTTAGAGAGTCTAAAAAAATCTTAAGGAAGACTTCAAGGGGGATCGTTTTCATATGTAATCTAAGAGAGGCTGAAAAGGATAAATAATCTCTTGCTAGATGTCACTTTCATAGTTTAAGTGAGCTTGAAAGATGACAAACCATGATCTAGGGGAGTTCCATGGGTATAGGAAAGAAAAATGATGAAGAAGAAGGATGAGGCTTCAACACAAGTCATGGCGGGAATAAAAAGGATTCTTGTGTCTATGAAGTACTTCGACATGGGAACCAAATGGAAAATAATGATATAACTAGGATGCCCATGGAAGGAAGGTTCTACCACATAAATTACGACACACTTATCAATAAGGAAGGTTAGTGTCGCAATTCAGTGGGGTCAATCAGAAGGCCAAAAGAACCAGGAAACGTATAATGAAAAAATGCAAGTAGGGAAAAATATAACCTATATGCCAGTTTCAAGGTCAATTCCTATCATAACAGATCGATACGATGAACAAATGTCAAAGAAAAAACGTCTCCAAAATCCTGCTTATAAGGCTAATAACACTCATCCAAAAGTTAATAAATCCAATATAGATAGGAACTTAAAAAATAAGAGGTGATACTAAATAAAAAACGTGAAAACAACAAACCTGGACTGTACAATATGGTACAAGGCACCGCACATCCTTATGACTCCTACATAGTACTGATTCAAGTAGAGCCCGTTGCTAGGCTCTGACGAAGAGTCTCTTCGATAGTTAACCTATAAAGTCTCCCAAAAGGTAAGAAAACACAAGCCACAGTGTAAGTCTTCCCACGATATAGAAACCGTAGTCATGGCTTCAAGGATAGCCTCATCCAAAGGAAATTCAATATCCAAGAAATAACGTGAATGAGGAGGATCGACGATCCTAAAGGGCGAAGCAAACTGACCATATTCCATATGACAATGGAGGTTCTGGTCAGGGTTGGCAGAGTCTATCAACAAAGAATCATACACACAAAGGCTTGAGGATCTATAGATAACAAGATTAGACTCATAAGGAAAATCAAGATCACTTGAACCAAGAGGGGGAATCAAGGGCTCCCATGCCCCCATTGAATAAACTAATGGATCAATTGTTGAGACCAAGTCTCGAGAAGGAAAACATGAGTGAACATGTTCCTGCTAAGGAGTAATTGAACATCGAGGATAATACACCACATAATTTACCTATGGTGGGGTAGAGACTACATAGATACTTGGAACATATAAAGGGGAAGCCTAAACTAAATCTGAATTAGGATGGTGATTATCATATGCCAGCTAGTCAATAGTGACAATGCTTCCATTGTGAGGGAAATGCATCACCTGGAAGAGTGTAGACACCACAACGTTCATATCATATACATAATCACACCTAAGAAGAATATTGAAATCTAATGAGCCTTGCACCATCATAACATCGACAAGGACAATCTACCCACCTAACGAGATAGACCACTGAGGAAGAATCCCCAAATATTCACTAGGACGTCTATTAAAATCCAACAAATCATGCGAAACAGACACAAGCTTGGGATAACCCAAAGCTTGCCAAGCCAAGGAGAATAAAATACTTGTGGAGACTCCTTCATCCACAATACATCGGTAAATGTTTTTTGAATTCACTTCAACCCTTATTTGAAAGGGTGAAGAAGAAGGAAGACGAGGCTCAACAAGGTCATTCCAATCAAAGGAAACCATCCTAGGACTTGGAGGGGGTGTGCTCGAAGTGAGCGGAATGCCCCCTTGTTCTAAAAGTACTGAACTAGAAATGATAAAAACATAGTCGGTAGACACATCACTCCCCATCAGAAGAGTGGGATTATCCAAATATTGCATCGGCGTGATCACTTTGGTAGACTCAACACTCTCCAAGAGAAGAGTGGGATCGAACGAAGATTGCTTCGGCATAACCACTTCCTCAACCACTGGTTGAATAGACCGTGAGACAACATGGTTTGAAGGTGCATCACCCCCCAAAAGAGGAGTGAGATCAACCAAAGATTGCATCGACACAAACACTTCATCAACCAAAGGATGAATATATTGCGGGGAAACCGAAGAAGACTCAGAATCAGAAGAAATTGCAGACATGGACCACACACTTTGTGCCTTTGGAGTTCCAGGAAACAGATGAGTAAGGTGATCTCCCTGCAAATCTTACAAGGGAAATTAGGCTTATGTCCTATCCATCTAGGTTTCTCAATAGAATCAATGCCCCCAACATGATTACCAATTGATGGTTGCTTGTCCTCAACATGACTCACATAGGTTTTTGACAACTCTTCAACATGACTAGAAAAGGTTGGTTGTTGAAATCCAATATGAATCACAGTGACTAGGTTCATGCCCCTAGGATGACTTGTAGTGGTTGTTTTCACATCTCCAACATGATTTTCAAAGGTTGGTGATTGGTCGATAACATGACTCACAGAGGCTCAAGACCTATTGCCAATATGACTAGTAGTGACTAGATTTTTTCCCCCATCATGACTTGCAAAGGATGGGTGCTTGCCCCCAACATGACTACCAGAGGATGGGTGCTTGCCCCCAACATGAATTGCAAAGGTTGGGTGCTAGTCTTCAACATGACTTGCATAGGTTAATGACTTATCTCCAACATGACTCACATAGGTTGGTGATTTCTTCTTTGTATTCTTCCTCTTTCTATTTCATTTAGAATTCCAGTTACTAGTAGCTATACTTTCACCAGAGTAGGAAGAAGGAGGAGGAGAAGACTTTGTTGACGAAGGAACATCAACATGATTCCCATCACATAAGGTGCTTAATTGAGAAGTGTCAAGAGAATTAGGGACATTTGGAATGGTACCCAACCAAATAGGTAGTCCCACATTCAACCAAGGAATGCAAAACGTGGCCATCAAAGGGATACCAACGTTTCCAAAGAAAGGAAAAACATAAGAATTTCCTTGCAAAGGGGTTCCTTGGTTGGTATCATCAATACATTTTTCGATGGATATCTCATGCACATGTTCGTTCCTTGCAGAATCGTTCAAATCCATAAAAGTCTCACACACTGACTTTGGTAAATCAGTGGTATAAAAATATACACCTATAAGGAGACGACTCCACGTTTCTAAGTGGAAGACACAAAAGTCCTCACGACCAACGGAGTGGGCGGTCTACAACCTTAGGTTAGAGACCCAAATAAATGAATGACTAACTCGCTATGGAAAAATTGGGAGCACATAGAACACCACTAAAAAATTTCCTAAAGATAAATCAAGCAAAAAGGTAGAAAGAATAGTTACACTAACCAACACTAGAAAAACTTACCGGTGCAAGTGTAACTCGAACACAGAAACACCCTTCGAGTATACTCTGCAAAGCGTGGTCCGAAGTCTATCCTAGGTACCATTATATTCCCCCACAGTCACTTGTGTAAGTGCCTATAAAAATGAAACTAAGTTTCCAACTCCCATTCAGTCACCAGACGGGTACATTCGATAGTTGCGTAGATCATATGATAAAAATAACTATGTCTGAATCCTTTCAAGCATACCGAAAGAAAATGGTATGGAATACAACCGAGGATCTCGAATGTATTTGAGGTCCATGAATCTTTGTAGTTAGATTTCATCAACAGAATTCCAAGAATGACCCTCAAATACGATCCTCACTATGCTTGGTCTGGCTTTGGAGGGGCTATCTCCTCTACCTTTCCTCACACGACCTTGTGTTTAGCCCCTGGGTTAGAGGGGGGTCCTAGATAAATTTTACGACATTGGACTTCCACACTTGTTAACTCAGACTCTTAAGTTTTTTTAACAGCCTTGGAGAGTTTCCTCTCCACACCTAATCCAAGGCCCTAAAGCCTAGTCTAATTGGTGTACTCTACAAATAAAAAGGTCTAATTGATTTTAAATTAAACATTCATTTTAGTGGTTTTTTTTACTCAAAGGGTTTGGAAGTGAAACTGATATTGTTTGAGACTCTTGAAAAAATGAAACTTATAAGAACACTGGCAAATAAAACTTTACACTATTCCTTCAAATGAAAATAGTTTCAAGGAAGAAAAAACATGAACAATCCTTCAAACTTAAAGATGAAATCTTTTATCCTTTCCATGCAAAATGCACAATGCAAATTTCGAGTGAAAAAAAAGAGAAAATTAAAGGATTTTCTTTCTTATTTTTCTTTTGATATTCTTTCAAGATGAGAAGAAAACAAAAACCTATTCTAATTCCTTTTTGTTTTTCAAATAACAATACAAAGCAATGCAAAGAAAGAAAGAGACATAACTAGCATACAAACTAGTTTTTATTTATTATTTTTTTATTTTGTTTCAATCAAAGAAAAACTAATGAAAGATGCTAAAAGAAATTGCATAAATACAAAGAAATCTATACAAGAGCATTTATTTGCAATTTCATAAACAATCTGAGCCTTGAATCTAGCCAAACCACAACCAACAAAGGCCTCTGGAACTCAGAAAGACCCGAGGAACCAAAGGTTTCTTGAAAGAAAAGAAAATCTTTTGAAAAAAATCTTCAAAGTGATAGGCATGTGTGGTGTGCACACTCAACCTGCATATGTACACAAGCCGTGTATAAAGAATAACGTGTATGTACACAAGCTGGGTATAGAACAAGGAGCGTACACTACTGGACATTTTCAAAAAAGAGAAAGATTCAAATAGAGCACCCAACTCAGGAAAACTGGTAAGCATCTGTAAGGTGACCAGAGACCCAAAAAGACTTAGAACACTTAAAAAAAAAAAGAATTCAATCCAAACAAAGATCTCCTAAAAATACCCTAGAGATACACCCTAGTGGAGTTTCCAATTCGTCGTAGGCTAAAGATTCTACAAAATCAAGATTTTTTCCGGGGATATTTGCCTAAAATCTGGCGAGAAATTGTTGGATTCATAGATTTAAGTGATTATTTATGTAAAATCCGAGTGCCCTGGGAGTTTTTCAGCATGTTGAATCCATTTTTGCATTCAAAAATGGATTCTGAACAACAAAAAAGAGTGATTTTTGTAAATTTATATCGTCGGATTCTGAGGGAAAAAGCAAAATTTCGTAGAACATCTAGCCAATGCCTTTCCAATTTTGCTATGGGAAAATCCTCTTAATTTGGGTCTAGTGACTAGGCAGAGCCTTGAAACCTTAAAAGACAGAAAAAATTCTATTCTACCCAAACCAAAACACAACCTTGCAATAATTAAGGGAAGATAAAGAAGAGAGAAATGTGTACCTTAAGTCCTTATGGCTATTGTTGATCCATTACGATTATTGTCCGTTCCAATATTGTAGGCCTCCTCCCAAAGTTGGCTTGAAACAATGTTACAGAAAAAACTATGACAACATATGCTTAGTTATCAAGATTATATAAAGGGTTAGTTATTCATGAAAACATTCAAAAACACAAACACATAGACATAAAGATATGGGACAAGAAGTTTTTTCTTTTATTAATAAAAAAATTGGAAGTTACAACCTGAATTTTGTTGGCGTTGCTCCAAGAACCTCGCATGGGTTCTTCTAGTTTGTCTCCAAGTGCACTATTCCTGATATACTATCCTCACCACCAAAATGCCAATATAAGAGAAAAAGATGGCTGGTATAAGGAGGATGGATGGAAGGGAATGCTGAGGATGAAACTCATAGTAGAATGTAGAAGGGTTGGAATACAAGGGAGAAAATTTGGCAGAGTTCTCTTGCCTCTTGTTTGATATATCCAAATGACCCCCCTAGGGCCCTATTTATATGAGAAAATGATGGTTAATTCATTCCTAGAAGGGATATAGGAGGTACGATTGTTTCAAAACCTAAGATAGCCCATAAACTCCACCAGAAAGTGTGGATTTTATATTTGTTTGTCAGTTTTTAGAGTACACATGTGCTTTCAGTAGTGCAACAAGAGTATGTACGTGGTATTTCCGATATACAACTAGCATATGTACGTGCTCTGCATATGCAACAGGGCGCGTATGCCATACAAAAATTTGTTTTTTGAGAAGAACTCCATCAAAATGGGTTGGCAGATGTATGAATGAGTAGGCCAACATCAATGATGCATAGAAGTGGCATTTTGAGTTATAACACTTTATGTTTATCAAACCATTTTTTGACCAACTGTTGATGAGAGGTGAACTTCTTTCTATCCTTTTCTCTTTCTTCCTCCAACATGAGTAGGGTATCTATTCTCTACACATGTTAGATGATGATTGACCTCTTGATTCCTAAGAGAGTTGTAAATATGGGAAATACAACCCAGTTGGGAGGATGGATTCTTGTCTGTATATTAGGAAATATGGAGAATTTCCCAAGGCCTCTTTGGGTGTCACCCTATCATCGCTTAAGGCATTATAAAGTGCATTATCTCAATTTCTCTAGTTTTATACGACAATCCATTTAAGGACTCTCACCAGGTTCTTGTTAGTTGATTCTTCCACCCCATTCCCCTGTGGGTAATAGTTCACAAAGCATTTTATGATGATTCCCTTCTCAAGGGAAAACTCCATCAAGAGTGTGGAAGAAAAGTAAGCAATGTTCTCAAAGAATAGTACCAAAGGTACTCCGAACCTTGTTATCAAGTGTTGTTCCAGGAATTGGATCACTACCTTTTCATTAACATGAGTGAGTGAAATGGCTTCTGACCATCTTATGAAATAATCTGTGTCTGTCAGTATATATTTATGCTATTTTAAAGAATTTGGATTGATTTCTCCTATAACATCTATTCCCCATTGTTCAAAAGGCCTAGAGATGGTGAGTGGTTGAGGTGGGATCAATGCTTTCTTCTCTTTCCCAAGGCTTAGTTGACAATTTTTACATTTTCTTGCGTATGCGTGAGCGTCTCTAAACAAAGTGGGCCATTAGTACCCTACCCTTAAGATCTTATGAGCAGTGGTTTCCCCTATGAAATTACCAGTTGCTGGTGCATCATGAAGCTCATTTAATACCTCCTCGACATCCTCCTTCTTAATGCATATAAGTAGTACTCCATCATAATTCATCCGAAACAACACAAAATTTATGAGCCGATATTGAGTAGATTTCAGCCTAAGGGCTCTTCTTTCTCTAGGGTTTATATTTTCAGGGAATTTCCCATGATGGAGAAAGTAAGACAGGTTTTCATACCATGAGTATTGACCGGGTGGTAAATACAAGACTTCACTACACCATAGCAATAATTCATTTTCCCAACCGGAATCTTTTGAATCAGCTTGGTCCTGAGCTTCTGTGGTGAGTTTGCACAATCCTTGACCTTTGACTTTATTGGCCAGTTTTATATCTAGGTTGAATTATTACATGACAACCATCCAATTTCCCCTTATCTCACCCATTTCTTGTTGTGTGAACAATGATCAGACAACGGGATGAGGCACTATGAATTTAGTGTATTTCTTTAGGATATAGGATCTAAAATTTTTGACTTCTTTGTAGATTGTATATCCTTACTTGTCTATGGAGGGGTAATTTAGCTCTGGCCCTTGCAAATTGATGCTCATGAATGAAACTGGTGCTTCATTGTTTTCGTCTTCCTTTTGAGTAAGGACTGTAGCTAATGATTGATCCAATGTGAAGGTGTAGAGATAAAAGTATTTACTGAAATCCGGGTTGCATATGACAGGGGCTTGTGATATGGCAGTTTTAATTTTTTCGAAGGCTTATTTTCCCTCATTCGTCCACTTAAATTCAACGTCTTTACATATCATCCTCTACATGAATTTTACTATCTCTATGAAATTCGGGGTGAACTTTCTTACGATATTGGATACCATCCCTATAAATGATTTGGCCCAAGAGTTTACCCTCCTCTACTCCAAATATAGTCTTTTTTTGGGTTTAAATATATCCCATTCTTCCTACATCTTTCAAAAATATGTGTGAGATGGTCAATGTGGTTGGCCCTATTCTTGGAGTAGACAATAGCATCATCTCGGTACACTACCACACATTTGTTAATCAATCCTCAAAATGCCACATCCATGTCTCTTTGGAAGGTGTCCCCTGCATTAATTAGCCCAAAAGGCATGAGTTTGTAAGAGAATGTTCCCCATTTCACTCTGAAGGTTGTTTTCAGTCTATCCTCTTCTGATACTAGAAACTAGTTATATCCTGAGAACCCATCCATGAATGAGAAGATATCTACTCCCGATACGGTCTGAGAATTTGTTCCATAGGAGGGACATGATAGTTGTCCTTTGGGAAATCCCTATTTAAATTTATGAAGTCTACACATAGGTGAATTTCCCTCGACTTTTTCTTAACAAGAACCATATTGGATACCCATGCATACTGCCTCACATGGAATATCGTTCTTGCATATAAGAGTTTCTTGAGTTCTTTCTACATAAAGGGTTCGAGAGATGGGTGAAATTTTCGTAACTTTTGTTGAAAGGGATTGAATTCAAGTGTTAACAAGATAATGTACTGAATGATTTTGGTGTCATACATTTTACACTCCTGATAAGACCATGCGAACACGTCCTGATACTATCTGAACAATTTGAAGTAAGCCTTCCTTTCTTCATAGGACAATGATCTTCCAAGGTTGATGTTCTTGGGGTTGTTAGTGGTTCCCATATTTATGACCTCACAAGAGGGACAAGAACTACCAGTCCTAACTTTTTTTGGTTTCTTGAATATTTCTTGCAAATCGAACAGGTTCTCAAGACTAACTACTCCCCGAGGCATAATGTGAAGCTTGGGTTGAATCAGTTCATTAATTCTTGTTGCATAAGGGCCTTTATTATCTTGTTCTATCATATTGTTTTGAAAAACCTCATCATCAATAACCAACTCTAAAATTTTCTTCATTAGTTAAAAATGATATAATTTTTTCATCTCCCTCAAATACCCTCTAGTTAGTGATGTTATCTGGAATCAAAGGCTTGTATAATAATTCTATGGTGAATCTAGAGGTTTCATAATCCTATAAGGGAGACAACCTTGAGGCGGTAGTGGCCAATGAGTTAGCTAAGGTAGTTTTTTATTGAGGTATAGTGGTGATGTTGAATGCTTGGAAATTTTCTATGAGCCTATGAACCTCCTGCTGATAGTTTGTCATATGGGGGGAATTACAATGGATCATGTTCCTTACGTGTTACAATGTTTTTTGAATCATCGAAAACAATCAATTCCTTGATGCCCAAATCAGTAGCCTTTTTAATTCCTTGGACTAGTGCCTCATATTTGGTAGTGTTATTAGTGCACTCAAATTTCAATCTACAGGACAAA
>JASDQU010103245.1:28358-41856 GCA_032191745.1 Picea mariana | reverse complement strand
AAGAATTGGATGGAAAAATTGCAGTTACTATATCTTCTATATCAGGTTGTTCATTATGAATATCCCCATCATTGCGAGGTGATCTTGCCTCATCTAAAAGATGATTTTCATGTTGTGGAACATTCACACTAACATGGGTGTCATCGATGGTTGTGTCCCTTCTTTTTGAACCCTGTAATAGTCTTTCTTTGGCCAGGGCAGTCATTTCTCCCAGATCTTACTCATAGGTGATAGGTATCGGGACTATGTGAGTTGTTATTGAATCATCATCATCATCATATATGGTTATTAAATCAATAAGTACCGGGGGTAAACCTGTTCTGGCTAGTTCCCTTGACAATGTTTGTGGCGTTCTAGTTATTGTGGATTGCTCCATTTGTGTTTGTAGTGAACCTAGTTCAACCTGAGAAATGATACCCTTTGGTGGAGTGGTTTCTGTAGTGTATGGCCCTACTACACGAGTCACTATATCAACTGGAACAATCCTTAGAGGTTCTAAGATTTGAAGAAAATGTGTCTGACCCACCGCTTGCATAACCCTTTCTACCTCATCTAGGAGCATTGTTCCTCTTTTTACTACATCTGCTGCTTCCACTGCTCTAATTTCATCTCATGCTCTAATAGTGGCCTCCCCTGTATGATCTACCATTGTAATTTGTTCTTGCACTGGCATAGATTTAAACTTGGTAAGTTTTGGGTTGGCTTTTCTTTGAATAACCTCTTCCCAATATTGAGCATTTTCAGTGAAGAGATCATCTTCATAACTGTTGTGGGAATAAATCCAATGTGACTCCACTTGATGCCACTTGCCCTGCATGCTAGGGTACTAAGCCTTTGGGATCATGTCTTCGAAAACAACCTATAGGGAACCTGTACTCCAAATGGATCAGACCTTCTTGCTTGGCATGTGTGGTATCCTTGACTCTATAATACCTGATATTGAAACCTAGGGTATAAAATCCCTCTTCTTATCCTTCACTAGAGAGGCATTGAAACCCTATAAAATGGTCTCGTATCATATTTCACCCAACACCAAACGGTCTCAGACATAAGCGAGGAGAAAATGTGAAGCACTGGTAGCTCCAAAAACCCTAATATAAGTGTTCTTTTCTTTCAGATACCAATGACCTACTTTGGATATCATTTTCTTGGATGCTATTGAAATCCTTGGACAATCTTGCCTTAAAATAATGAAATGTATCATGGCTGAGAAGACATTCCTCGCACATATCACACCTAGCAAGAAGGATTCCATGAAAAAGGATGGCGATTCACCTTCTTTTGTCTCTTGATCCTGTTGAATAGTGATGCTCAATTTCTTTGAAATAATGCCCCCCCAGTTGAAACTACTTACAGAGACCGCCACTGTATATTCCAGGGGGATCCATGTTTATGAAAATATTGACCAATCCTTTTCTCCATACAATTGGAAAATTAATGCCATTAAGTATATGTATGGTTCAATGAGATTCGCTGTGTTATACCAGCCATTGGTACTGTTCAAGAATTCATTATCCTCCCTCCACTTGGAAGCTAATAAATGGTTGGTATTATGTTACTAATAGAACTTAACCACAAAATCAATATTCAGTCTTTTTTTTGGGTCTCTGAGCTTGTAATACTTTTTCACTTCCATCGGAAGGAAAAAACTGACACATTCCCCTTCCACACTATTGATTACACATTTATCGGTCTCTGTATGATAAAATATCCACCCTAGGGTTTCTATACAAGGAGAAATGGGAGTTCGACATGCAACCTTGGGTAAGGATGACCGTCTAATGTTTGGAAATACTCAATCATCTAAATCCCTGACCCCTGATACAGTATGAGGTGTAAAATTGGGAAAATATTCCTGATGAATGTTTTTGTAGAGGTCACTCTAAGGTGGGAGAAAAACCTTAGATGTGGTGTTTTCCTCTATATCTCTGAACGCTGGTGGTGATGAACAGCTTCTTGGTCAATATTCGGATCACAGGTTCTGCTCTCGGTGAAAATTTCAACTCTCTTGCTACTGTTGGGATCAATCCTTTCCCATGTTTCATCTCTTTCCCTTTGGGTGTCCTCGGTGAGTGCCTGGTTATTGAACTTCGAGGAGGCATCTTTCCTTCTTTGTAGATAACCTAGTATTACTAGTTTTTTCATGAGACGATGTTGAAGCGAGCTTCTTGGTAGTTTTTCTCCTTCTTTTGATTGAGAGGCAAGATTCTTGATGGAATGTGAAATTGGGAGAACAAGAAAAAATGACATTACATATTCAAATTTCTAAATCCCTTAGACTTACATTGTCATGTACAACATTAAATTGGAGGGTGTACAATGTATTTTTTGTAATCTTCAGAAATCAAACAAAAATCCGCGCCATGCTTGGGATTTACATGCATTGTGAGTTGATGGTGCGGGGGACCATTGTTTCTAGTTCATTGGCAATTATTGATTTAGATTTTTCTCGGTGCACAATGTCAGAGATCGAGGAATTCTTTAAGTGTCGCTTGCCTTCGACCACATCTTGCTGACACTGATGAATGTTTAGTGAGGGATCCTTAACCTGATTATTTGTATTTTTTGGGTTTCGATGGAAATGGTATGGTGAGGAAACCAGTGTCCTGTGTTCATTGGCAACCCTAACATTTTGACTTAATAGTTTTAGAATTGTTTCAAAACTTGGCGGCAATCCATTGCACAAGTTATTTTAAACATAATCCCCTTCCGATGGATTAGATTTGTGCTTGAATGGATGGATGACTCTTATTGACCCAAAAGGACGGATGATCCAGACTTCTCTGTAATATCGACGTCGGAAAAAATGCGTATGTTACATTCTTTTTATGTTCCAAATTTGTCAATGGCCAATGTGTGCATTGACATTGGCGATCCATTCTAAACTTTACGCTTTTGTCTTATTGGTAGAAAAAAAATTTGATTCTAGCTTTCATTTTCATACAGGATGACATAATGTGATGACGTGGTCGTTGATGTGAAAATTGGGTTTCAGAGGGTGACGTGTAAGATTTCATGATGGCACGGGTGATCTATGTGGCCAGACACGTGGCATGTAACATGGTAGATGCAGAAGATGACATGACCAACACATCAATGGTCGAGTTTTGTTCTTATACTTGATCGATGACTAACACTCCTTTTCTTGGTTCTCATAATTCATCGGCATCAAGGGTAATTTGTTTCATTCTTGAATTACATGGATCGTCGCTGACGTCGTTGGTCTATCAACGATCAACGAAACCTTTTTTTACTCCTGGGCATGTTAACACATTTTGCCGACGACTGATGGCTTATCGAAAATTGGAGAAATTATTTCCACTTCAACAATGTATACAGTTTTTCCCCCGATCTCGATTATCAACAATTGTTTTTCCTCGATCCCTTGATGGGTTCATTGCCAATTCTTGGAAAAGGTTTCGTTTTTTCTTGTCTTTGAGTCCTTTCTTTGTCTTTTCTATCCTCATGCAAAGCATGATTTTTTTTTTCGTATTTTCTTGAGGTTTTAAATGCAAAGAAAACAAAGGGAAAAAATTGCATTAACTTAAAAAAAGGATAAATATGTAAACTATGTGAAGCCAAAAGAAGAAAATGTAAGATAACAAAAGGAAAAGTGGTACCCAAAAATTGAAAATTTTAAGGGGTTGTTGGGGACTCAACACAAACTAATTTTATACTTTAGGTAACAACCCAAATGGCATTGGAAACTTTCTAGTGGCCATTAATTTTAGTATTCTCTCTAGTTTTATGTAATATAAGGCATAGTTTGTGTCTCAAAAACCTATGAATGATTGTAAATTTTTTCTTCTTTGAAATGTGAATATACATAATGCAGTGGAGAGAAACAAAATTTAGGCTATATCAAAAAATATCGATCAATGATGGATGTACTAGGTTCTATCATTTAGGAGATATAGGAAGGTATAACCTACCTAATATTTACAAGAATCATATATTACTGCACGGATTCTCATCCTTCCATCTACTAGAAACAATGTTTTTAGTTGATTTGTTCTCTAAAATTTACCTTAAATTTTTGTTTTCTTAGTTTCTATGCTTGATTCTTTCTCTGTTGATTTCAAATATTTTGTAGTAGATAAATTGGGTATTGGGGAATTGAGAGTGATGTTATAGGGGGAGGGGCCATATGAGCTCCCACCTTCACGTGGTTGGCCTTGGCCTAAACCCTAAACCCTAAACCAAGAAAAGCTCATTCAGGTTTATATCATCATCTCCAATTTTAAATTTCGTTCATATAAGAATTTTCAAGGTTGTACATTTACCAATTAGTGGAAATTATGCTTTTATTTGACCCCACATTGAGTGACCTATGAATGGGGCCAACGCTGATTTTTTTTTTTTTTTAACAGTTTGTGCTTGTATGCACTGAAATTTGACATGGTTATAGTAGATTCATGCGTTGACAGTATGGGAGGGTTTTGAGACTCAAATATGACTCACACAAAGAATTCAAAAATCAAATGAAAAAATTATAACCTAACTATGAAGGAGATGAAATTATCCATCATCATATTTTTCATCATCATTATCATCCGATTTTAAATTTCGTTCATATAACCATTTTCAAGGTTGTCCATTTACCAATTAGTGGAAATTATGCATTAATTTGATCCCACATAGAGTGACCTGTGAATGGGGCAACGTTGAATTTTTTTTTCCAGTTTTTTCTTGTATGCACTAAAATTTGACATGGTTATAGTAGATTCATGCATTGACGGTATGGGAGGGTTTCAAGACTCAAATACGACTCACACAAAGAATTTGAAAATAAAATGAAAAAATTATAACCTGACTGTGAAGAAGATGAAATTGTCCATCATCTTATTTGTCATCATCGTTATCATCATATTGCAACGAGGTTTCAATGAACATGTTTTTCGGTCGTATATCATCTTCGTTGGAACTTTCCAGAAACAACAACTAGTGAAAGGGGCCAACATTGAATTTTTTCAAACTATGCTTCTCCAAGTCATGGACATGGTATGAGGAGGAACCATAAATGGATTAAGGCATACAATACACTTTTAGGACTCCCAAACCATTCATAGGGTTTAAAACCACCACATATGCCCTATAAATGAAATCTTTGGCCTATGTGGCATATTGGCACCATTTCAAGGTTTTATGAACTATAGATGAATCTTAAGGTTTTGTACATAGTATATGGATAAAAAATTAGTATTCAAGGGCCTAAAGGATGATTATGAGCTCATCTACCCCGCACAAGGTTTAAAACCAAGAGAAGCTCATTCATGTTTATACCATCATATCCAATTTTAACTTTGGTTCGTCTAACAATTTTCAAGGTTTTCCATTAATTAATAATTAGTGGAAATTATTCTTTAATTTGACCCCACGTAGAGTGACCTATGAATGGGGCCAACTTTGAAATTTTTTTAGTTTCTGCTTGTATGCACTGAAATTTGACATGGTTATAGTAGATGCATGCGTTGATGGTATGAGAGGGTTTTGAGACTCAAATATGACTCACACAAAGAATTCGATAATTAAATGAAAAAAATATAACCTAACTATGAATGAGATGAAATTATCCATCATCATATTTGTCATCATCGTTATCATCATATTGCGATGAGATTTCAATGGAAATGTTCGTCCTTCCTATAGAATCTTTGTCAGAACTTTCTAGAAACAATGATCAATGAAAGGGGCTAGCATGGAGTAACATCCAAACTAGATTTGATGTAATCACTTATGAACCTTGAAGGATCAGGATGACTTGAAGATGTTTTGAACTTTTGATGGATATTTTCTCTTTTGAGAATGATAAACAATATGTCTTTAATCAAAGTATACAAGACATTTTGGGCCGACAAAGGAGTACAACCATAAAATGAGACATTGACAACATGGTTATTGAATCATCTTCAAAGGTTTTGTGTTGATCAACATTGTTTTGGAGACTTAAATTCACCACATTCAAAGTGGATTATGAGAAATAAAAAGAAAGGTTGAACTCACAGTACGATTTCACTATGTGTTCACTTGCCTAACCGATGGGAATTTTCATGGGTTTTCTAGAACAACCACTTGGGTATGTGTTGTTCATTTCATTGCTTATCCAAAGTTTGATGGCCATCACTCTCATTCCAAATGTAGAACATTTCTCTTGATATTCATTAGACTATCACCATTTTGAGTACCATCTATTTGGAGACCTCAACATCCTCTTTGTTTCTTTATCTAGAGGTTTGTCATTGTATGTGTATGGGTTCTTTTCCCATTTTTCCACCTAAGTTGAATGAAATGTTGAAACATGTATTATTTTTAGAAATGGGAATGCTTAGAAATGTCACGCCCCCTCCAAACGGGTAGGTCGAGGGATACATGGTGTGTGTGTGTGTGTAAAAATAACAAGAACAAGAACAAGAACAAGAACAAGAACAAGAACAAGAACAAGAACAAGAACAAGAACAAGAACAAGAACAAGAACAAGAACAAGAACAAGAACAAGAACAATAATATGATTTTAAGGCCACGACCAAGAAAAACACCAAATTGGTGTATGAACCCATTGTTTGTGGGACAAGGGACCCCCTCCACACAACCATTTGACTGCTAAAGTATACATAGGTATACATACCCTAACCCCCTATGGATTTGAACTTGTGACATCTTAGGTGGAAACACATGTTCTTAACCATTGTCATGATCATCATAATATCGTCATCATCGTCATTTCCATTGTCATAATCATCATCATATCGTCATCATCGTCATTATCGTCATCATCATCATCGTGAGTACAATTCATAGGTGAGTAAAAAGTATCATATTCCAATTTTAAGCTTCTCCACATAGGTGAGTACAAAGTATCATATTCCATTCAACAAGCTAATAAATATATCACCTAGAATGCATGAAAATGATATTTTCCATAATCATCTTTAAAATCATAAGAAGCTTGAAGTAAACAATTAAAACCAATATCCATAGAGAAAGAGAAAATAGGTAGGATGCAAAAATATGGCTTTTACAACACTTACTGCATCAAATCTAGCTACGTCTTTAGAGACAATATATCATCAAATATGTAAGGATAAATTTTACTTATTTATAATTTCCCATGTATCATCTTCCTTAGAGTAATATTACAAATGAAACCTTCCCTGGTATATTAATCTATTATATATATGTTGTTGTTTAGTCCCTATAATCATTAGGGGTTTAGTATGGAATTCCCTAGTGTCCTTGATATGTATATTATCAAAGTCCCTCCACAATGGTATTCCATATTTTTCTAAATTATAGTCATCATATCTCCTTCCTTCCTTTACAATCCAATTCTCCTTTCTCAAGAAGGATTTACATACTTCCTAATACAACTTGTTGTACTTCGCAGGTGCATGTGATTAAGATAGAAGGTCAACACTTTGCAATCCGTTGACGTAGGTGTGATTTGGGACAGAAGGTTGACACTCTACAACTTGACACTATGTGATTGGGATAGAAGGTCGAGACTGAGACCAAGGGCCATCCAAGACTAAGACTGAGGCCTGTGTGCAAGAACATCAAGGGCCATCTGAGGCTGAGACTGAGACCTGTGGGTGATATTGTCGAGGGCCATCCGAGACTAAGGGAAAGGAGGGGAACACTGGTATGTTATTTAAGCTACCCTAACCTTTATTTTAGTTATATCTGGCATTGTTTCATTGATTATGTTTGGGTGATTGTTGATATAAACCCTTGTATACATAGTGCCCTCAAAATTTCCCATGATTTTAGAAAATAAATAAAAAATACCTAAAATAAAATCCTAAGGTGTCCCCTAATAAACCTATTCTACCCTAAACCTAACCCTATACTACCTACATGCTCCATTCTCCATTATTACACCCACACACTTGTTTGACTAACACGATAAAATTTTGGTAGAATTTTCACTATTAAATGACTCATCAAGCCAAATTCATAAATCTACCATACACCCAAAGTTATTGTATCCCTGATTAATTTGAATGTTCCTCATAGTTAGAAATCAATGAGACTCTTTACTCATTTCTCACCATTAGAAATTAATGAGACTCTTTACTCATCATGAAAATAACTTTGTTGAAGCGATTTCTCCACTGCTCGACCTTTGGACATACATATATACATTGTCAGACACATATAGTCTACATTATAAGTTCCATACTTGTTTCCAACACTTATTCTCCTCCTGAAAAAATGAGTAAGAGACTCTTTCATGAGAAAAATACATTACTGTTATACACATAATAACACTCATAAAAATGTTTTCCCACTTATAGTTCGTCCTGAAATCAAGTGGAAATCATACAAATAAAATGCAAATTTGAATTTTATTATTTGATTTTAAATTGATAATAACATTTATAATGGCCATATTAGCCTATTAAAATTCATAATTGAGTTATAAAACTAAGCCGTATCATCCATCTCACTTCTAATTTACCCGGATTGATTTTTGGGCCACTTGGGGTACATTTTCAGGAGATAATTTGGTGCAAACAACTTGTCATTTGCCATTTCTTCCTTGTTTTACACACATGAACCTTAGTAAATCAATTTGTTGTAAGTTTTATTATCATAATTTCCTTTTTTCTCAACAAGAATCCCTTTAAATTTTACCCAACTAGTTAGCCTAGACCCCATTTAACTTTGCAAACATTTTCTATAACATTTTCCAGGTGTATAAGAACATAACATATATAACATATATGTTACAGATGATATAACATATATAAAATATATGTTATATATGTTAAAACATGTGTAACATATATGTTATATCGACCCTCAACACTTCTTGCAAACCCACACATAACCCTTGACATAGACCTTGCCTGCAAACCGTGGAACCCTAGACAAAGAGCGACAACATGAGACATAGTGACCCCACCAAAGAGACACATAGATAGAGAGTGATAGGATCCAAAGTGATACAAAGAGCGATAAACTAAATAATTTATAGAGCTAGCTAACAAGGAACAAAACCAATATGAGGCTAGACCCACCGAATTTTAAAGGAATACCCTCACTAAAACATCACCATGATTTATGGAATGAATGTCACACATTGTTAGTAATTGATCCATATGCCTTTGAGAACTTCCTGAACCGTCACTATTGAATATGGGAAGACATCCTTGAGGTAAGGTTTGTATCCATTGTTGTTGTCCCATCAAAGCTAAAGGGATCATCCTTGACCTTCTTCTTGGATTTTGTTGCTAGTCTATGCCGTGTGGTTTCTCACCCTTAGGTATTTATCTATCTACTATTTCAATCTCTTTTCCTCTTCTATGACTATCAATTGGTAACATATATGTGGATAAGAAGGAAGGTGTTCTCAAAAAATTCTTCACTGTATAAATTTCACCTTCAATTATAAGTTCTTGATTTTGTTCAAGAACTCTTTTTTAAATTTTGGTGAGAACTTCTTCAAATTTATCTAATGTTCCCGTCATATCATCACGTCTTATAGATTCAACTAAATATTTACCACTAGGAAATTAATTCCAATAAATTTGAGGTGCTGGCCTTACCACCGAATTTTCTTCTTGTGCAAGAACATTCCAAGAATACATGAGCTTAATGTGGTCTTGAGTTTTTTTTAGAGTAAGATTAAGAAATTGATTTAATATGCTACTTTGATATTCTAAGCCAACATGTAAGTGTGGTTGTTTTGGATCTCCATGTGACATCTTGTCCCCAATGGAGTCACACAAATGTTGAGTCATTTTCCTTTTGGGAAGGGGTCAACGTTAATGACACTCTTTGAGTTTCTTCAGTATTCCACTCATTGTTGATCCCTTCCCAAGAGGAAAAGGATTCAACACCTATGAATACGATTTCTCACATGATTTCTAGTGTTTTGGTTTATATTTATGTCCTTTGTTCTATTTGGAGTAGGCGCGTGCTTGAGGAAAAGAATCATGGAGATGCCTTGTTTATTGACAGAGTCACATTAAAAAGTAATATTCTCATGATCTAGAACTTTAACCCATCTAAAATTATCCCACTATAAGAGCACGTTGTTTGGGATACCTTGGCTAATGTCAGTCTCAACACATATTCTAGCATATGTGTAGAAACCCAATTGAACCCACTCTAGATCTATGTTTATGTAATTGCCCCAAGTATTTCCAATATCTTTAAAAGTTGATAAATGGAAAAATGAAGGGGAAAATTTTGGTGTTGAACCTAAATGGGTATTTTGGATATAGACATAGTGGTAGGATTGAAAAAGGGAAACAATGGAATAACAAAAAGACCCACTCTACCACAAAACGAAGGGTCCTCTTCTAATATTTTTTTATAATCAACAAGATTGGAAAAATTAACAATAAATAAAACCTTAGCTTAGAGATAAACCTCTAAATTCTCTAATCTGTATATGTAAATTATTTTCATGTAGTAAAATGTGTCACTATATGTGTTGCATTTGTTCCCACACTAGAGAATTGGCTAGGGGGAGTTATGAGAATGGAGTCCCCCATTGTTTGTCTCCTGCTCCTTTTGCACATTGTAGATATTTTGTTGGGAGGCTAGAACATAGAGTTGGTCAAGTTGTGTGAAATACAATAATGTCACCATCGTGGCCTTGTATCCCTCCACATCAATCCCATAATGACAAGTTTCTACGACTTATACATGCTCTATGAAATCCAGAAGCCGAAAGAGGATGTTAATCAAGGTAATTATTGTTTGGGGCCCACTATCCTAGATGTTGAACTAGCTAATGATAGACAAGGCCCTATATGCATAAATAGGACAATCCCCCCTATCCGCATAACTAGGAAAATCCTCCTCATGTGCGTCTCATCACAAAAACACAACCTACTTGCTGTGAAACTCAACAATAATCCATTGTAATCCTGGTGAAGTTTTCTCATACTCTAATCATTAGAGTTTTAACAAGGTTCATCTGTAAGTGTGTGACTAATTTAATCCAGAGAGATATTTTGACAAACTAGACTTGGACCAACATCTTTACAGCGTTGGATATTGTTTGTGGAGCCTCATTATCTTCATGATTCAGAGGTTTGTTTTAGCCATGTTTGGATCCCATTTCCTGATGGAGGGGTGTGGGGGGGATTCCCCCCCCACTATTGTCATCAGGGGGGTCCAGGTGGGGGGAGACGACAATTAATGGAGCCCCCCTGGCAGGGGATTTGAGGGAAGTGCCCTTGAAGCAAATTCTTGGGAAAAATTACCTTGTAAAATATTGTAATTTCGTAGTCAATTTGGACCATTCATTACCCTGTTTTTGTATGAGGGAATTGTATTGAAGCTGGGGATGATAGTGAATATTGTATTCTAAGGGAGGAGACTATGAGAGAAATAAGAGGAATTTACAACGAGTGTGTTGTAGGTTGTATCCCTTCATTTGATGGATAATAATAAAGGAAGGACCTGGAAATTCTTTGGTGGATGTAGCCCATATTGGGTGAACCACATATATTTGTGTCTCTATTGTATTATGTATCTTATGTGTTTTATTTCTGCATTTTCTTTATTTTATTGCTCCACAATCCTGTTTTTCTAACATTGGAAATCCAAAGTCCTATGTTATCATAAATTGAATGCATTCATTCCAAGGTTTTATTCAATGCATATATCATATTATGAAAATAGTTCCATAAGTGATTTGAAATTCACTTCTTAATTGTATGAGTTGGTCATTAAACCTAGGTGCAAGGAAGAAATAACAAAAGATGTGCACCATGTCCTCGGGTTGTTGAGAATAGTACAAGCACATTGGAACTACTAAGAACTAAAAATGCCTTTTACTGTGTAACTAATTTAGTAGACTGTTTAGGCTATACTTGTTAAGATAGGTTTTTTATGCTCTATAAAATTTTGGCTCCAAGTGGCTTGGCTTGAATTTTTATTGTAATTTTCCAATGGCCATTGGGTCTAGATTATGGTGCCTATGTAATTGTATCTCCAATATAAATATGAAGCAATAACTTTCCTTTGTTTGTTTTTTCTTGTGACCATATTAATATAAACACATATATTTGGCCATATTAATATAAACACATATATTTTCATCAATTCAACAAGATTGTGGGAACATATTGCAAGCTAGGTAAACTGGGAAGAGATTCTTAACTAGACCTTTCACCTTTGAGTCATTTTGACATCTATTGTTTACAAAATTGAACTCCCTGTAGATGCTACACATGAAGAGTCCATTGAAGAAACTTCCCAATTATTTCCTTCTATAGAATGGAGACTTGTTTGTCTCCTTGAATTACCTTGCACATAATGCCAATTAATGGAGTCAATTGAGTTATTTGTATTCATAAACTTGTTTTCTTTTTTTAAATTCCTAATATTGGCCCCTTTAGAACAACAGAGTGTTACACCAATATAATTATTGTCAAATCTAATATATAGTGAAGGTTATAGGATTTACCAAATTGTAAATATTATTTTCTTACATTTTAGGTTATAGCTTCTAATTGGGTGATACTATTCTTTGATGATTTCCAATTAGTTAGGTGCACTCACCATAGAAAACGTAATCAAGATTTTGAAGAACATGTTTAGGAACTCCTTTTATATAATTTTAGAAGCTCATATAATTGCCAAATAATATGTAGGTGAAAAATGAAAATAAGCATGTATTGCAATAGACTCATGAAATGAGACTATAAAGGGATATTGACATTTGGATGTTATCCAAGGAAACAATATGTCAAGGATAAAACATCAATTTAGGGGATTGGTATCTTTCTTGAGTTTATAATTTTACACTTTTGAGTGGCATGGAGAAGCTGTATAATATACACATAATTTTATAGTAGTGAAATGGAAAAACAAGAGATTATCTCACATTTTACTAATGTGACTTGAGATCTCATCCTATCCTTGAGGATAACACTTCATATGGTTATTTATTTATAAACAAGGAAATGAAATTTTTCATGAACATTGTCATGGTAACCACAATAAATATGTAGATTGCCTTTCTAGGAAAGTTGAAGAGAGTTGTTTCTAGTCACAAAATCAATGAATGTGTGAAACTATGAATTTTCAAGTTTAAAGGTTTTGTTTAGTTGTCTTATAATCTTCTTTATATAAGAATATTAAAACTAAGAAATATAGCTAAGAAATATAGTATGGGTCCTATCAATGCATTCAAGGAGTTTAGTTGATAGGTATAAATGCATTTTGTGTTCAAATTTGTTTATATGGTGATAAAAAAGGAATACTGGCTTTGATCCCACATTATCGGGATCCGCATATAGATACACTAGATTTCTAAAAATTCAGGATTTAGAATCAAGGAAGGGACACACATACATGTGTCTATGTCAAATTCTTTATTTATCATTTTTTTTGGAAATATTAGTGGATGCCCCTCAACTGTATTTACTAATAGTTTTATTAGTTCTCTCATATGTTGGATTCCCCTCATATTATGTATCATCATGTGGACACATTCTAATACAAGGGTCATAGTTGTTATAGCCACCTCTTTAAA
>JASDQU010103245.1:0-14307 GCA_032191745.1 Picea mariana | reverse complement strand
GTATTCCATACATATGTCTATTCTATTGGGACCTGGTGCTAGCCAGAATCTAGATCAATCTTACTGAAGTATTTGGCCCCCGTGAGCTGATCAAGGAGGTCATAAATTTAGGGAATTAGGTACCAGTTCTGGACTGTGATTTTATTCAAGTCCTAGTAATCAATGCAGATTCGCCAGGGCTCATCTTTCTTCTGCAGTAGCATGATTGAGATCCCACAAGGAGATGAGATGGGATGGATGTGCCCCTTGTGGATCAGTTCTTGGATCGACCTCTTGATCTCCTCATTTTCTAACATATAGTGGTGGTAGACTGACCCATTGGGTAGCGGTGCATCGAGGGTCAAATTGATGGGATGCTTGGCCTGGCAGTGCAGAGGTACCCTAGTAGGTGAGGAGAAGATATCTGAGTATTCTTCCATGACCTTATCCACTTGCTTTTGTTGTGTGGAGAGATCAATCATGGAGGTCCTGGCTGTGGCTGCAATATTTCTCTCACTCTGAGAGAGAATCACGAAGAAGACAAATTTCTTGGTTTGAGAGATGAACTTCCTGCATTTCTTGGAAGAGATCAAAGAAATAACACTAGGTGGGACTACCTCGGGTATCCTGTACAATTTCCCGTTCAAAGTAATAATAACAATACGAGGCCTAGAATCATACAGAACATGAAGTTTCCATAAATAAGGTTTTCACAAAATAAAATTACAAACTTTGAGAGGAGCAACATAACAAAATACCTTGTCTTTGAAGGGCTTGATGTCGTACACCAATCGAAATTGTTGGCTGACGCATAGATTTCTTCCTTGGAGGAGCCATCCAATGCTGTAGGGATGCGGGTGTGACATTTTTGGCAGGGCCAACTACTTGACGAACTATGCTAAGATGAGTTTCTTATGGATACTGCTATCAACGATGAAGTGCAACAAGGTGCCTTTTACCCACATCTATGAATGGAAAAGGTGCTTACCTTCTTCTGGCTCATCTGGTTCATCAGGATCGAGATTGGTTGTAGCAACGGTGGCACTAGGTTCCACATCAATGATCTGTCTTCCCCTTTCTGGTTCTAACTCAGAGTCGGAACCCACATTTTATTTAGAGGGTTTCACTTCAGCCACCAACAACTTCTTTGAGTGATAATCAATAGTGTTATGCCAATCGCTCTTATGGAAGTCGTACCACTTTCCAGTATCTTTATTTGTCTTTCCGGTGTCCTTCTTTGCTTGCGGATTGGACTAGTTTTCCTGATACCGCCCATATTTTCTCTGTCCTTTTTTCTATAGGTTGGGGCCTCCCTTTCATGGATTTTTTTGTGAGGGGTTCCCAAGACCAAATTTCTGCGTCTTTTGTTTGAGCTTCTCCTTGATTTTGATGACATATTGATAGGAAGAATCCAAGGGTGAGATGTCCAGAAATTCCATTTCAGTCTGGATGTATCTATGCAGAGAACCATGATACTTGAGCACTATATTTCGTTCTGAATATTTGATACCCAAGTTGGTGCACAAGGTATGGAAGATATTTGTGAACTCTGGAACTGCTTGGTCTCTTTCTTGCCTCAGTGTGGTCCATTTTGTATACAAGTAAGCATAACTTCCAACAGGGTAGTATTGTTCCTTAATAGCATCCCTGGAGGATTCCCAGGTGGCCATGACTGTAAATAATGAGGGTTCCTCTGTTTCCTTTTGCTCACAAAAATTTTCCCACCAATCTTTGACACGGGGAACGACTTTGAGGAGCACAAAAGTAATTTTTTCTCTATTCGAAAAGTTATGGATATAAAAATACCCTTCTAGTAGATTCAACCATTTGTCTACAACATTTGTGTCTATATGAACTTCTAATATAGTAATATCAAATTTTATTTTTTACTTGAAAGGGGCGGTGCCTTTGCTTGAGGAAGATGCGTCGCCTGTCAGTAACCGTCGAAGGATTTGCACAAAACTATCCATCATCTCGTTCCTCTATTGCATGAGGGATTCCTCAACCAACATTTTGAAAGGATCTCCTGTCCCATTTTCCTTATTTTTTTCCACCATGAGAGGTCGCTTGGGCATGCAAGATATTTTGTCCTCAAGATAAACAAGCTCGAGACCCAATTCTTTGTACCTTGACCTTGTTGGGGACATGGATTAAGAACGACAAGGAGCATACCGCTTTGATACCACTGATATGGATTTTATGAGTAGAATGAAATGAATACATATTATTAAAATATGATTAACACATAATAACATATATATAGTAAAATTGGTTTCTATTAAATAAGGAAATAAGTTGAAACTGTAAAATGCAGCAGAAAACAAGCTTGTTAGAATGGTGGCGACTTATCTCTAAGAAGAGATGTGACGACTGTGCTCATTCGCAAGAAGATGATTAAAATGAGGCTTTGAAGGCCTTTTTACAATAAACATGAACGCCAAAACCCTATACATCCAAAAACCTAACCCTAGGAGATGAAGTGCCAAAATTCATGTGGGCCCCGTTGGGGTAAGCTAGTACATCAACTTATCGGGGTCGTAACTTTTTCATACGATCTCTGTTTTAGGCGCACAATATCCTGTTCGAAAGGTATACCTGAGGAATACACATGTTTTCGACATAATCTAAATCAGTCTACAATCTAATTATGGAGATCCCTAAAAACATTGTTTAGGGCCTCAAAACGGTCCCGAAAGTCAGGGACCCGAAAACTAGGAAAAAACTGGCAAACTGGAAAACTGACAAAATGAACCAGTTGGAATAGGTGGGAGGCCACCAACATCCATACAGATAAAGTACAATGTGATATAATCTCTTATTTTTCCATTTCACTACTATAACATTTATGTATATATTATACAAGTTCTCGATGCCACTCAAAAGTGTAAAATTAGAAACTCAACAAAGATAACAATCCCCTAAATTGATGTTTTATCCTTGACATATTGTTTCCTTGGATAAAATCCACATGTCAATATTCATTTATAGTCTCATTTCATTAGTCTATTGCAATACTTGTTTATTTTCATTTTTCACCTACATATTGTTTGGTAGTTATATGAGGTTCTAAAATTATATAAAATGAGGTCCTAAACATGTTCTTAAAAATCTTGATTACATTTTCTATGGTGAGTGCACCTAACTAATTGGAAATCATTAAAGAATAATATCACCCAATTAGAATCTATAACCTAAAATGTAAGAAAATAATATTTACAATTTGGTAAATCATATAACCTTGACTATATATGAGATTTGAAAATAATGATATTGGTGTAACACTCTATTGTTCTAAAGGGGCCAATATTAGGACTTTACAAAAAGGAAACAAGTTTATGAATACAAATAACTCAACCAATTCCATTAATTGGCATTATGTGCAAGGTAATTCAAGAAGACAAACAAGTCTCCATTATGTAGAAGGAAATAACCGTGAAGTTTCTTCAATGCACTCTTCAGGTGTAGCATCTACAGGGAGATCAATTTTGTAAAAAATAGATGTCAAAACGACTCCAAGGTGAAATGTCTAGTTAGGAATCCCTTCCCTGTTTCCCTAGCTTGCAATATGTTCTCAAAATCCTCTTGAATTGATGCAAATATATGTGTTTATATAAATATGGCCATGAGAAAAAAAAAACAAAGGAAATTGTTTGCTTCATATTTAGATTGGAGATATAATTACATAGGCACCATAATCTAGACCCAATGCCATTGGAAAATTACAATACAAATTCAAGCCAGGCCACTTGGAGCCAAAATTTTATAGAGAATAAACAACCTATCTTAACAAGTACAACCTAAAGAGTCTACTAAAATAGTTACACATTAAAATGTATATTTAGTTCTTAGTAGCAGTTGGTGACCATTTTTTCTTTCACTTTACGTTTATTCTAAAAAAGTCTCCATGATTGCTAGAATTTCTTCAGGAGCATGAAGAGTTTTAGGACTTTGTGCCATCCATTCCAGTGTGCTTGTGCAGAAGGAGCAGAAGATGAACAATAGGGGAATACCTTATCATATCCCCCCCAACCAATTCTCTAGTGTGGGAAACAATGCGCCACATATAATGACACCTTTTACTACATGAAAATAATTTACATATACAAATTAGAACAATTAGAGGTTTATATCTACTCTAAGGGTTTCTTTACTGATAAGTTTTCCAATCCTGTTGATTATCAAAAAAATCAGAACAAGGCCCTTGGTTTTGTGGTAGAGAGGGCCTTTTTTTTATTCCATTGTTTCCATTTTTCTATCCTACCACTATGTCTATATCAAAAATACCCATTTAGGTTCAACACCCAAATTTTCCCCTTCATTTTTTCATTTATCAACTTTTAAAGATATTGGAGATACTTTGGGAAATTAAATAAACATAGATCTAGAGTGGGTTCAATTGGGTTTCTACGCATATGCTAGAATATAAATTGAGATTGATATTACCCAAGGCCTCCCAAAGAACATTCTCTTATAGTGGGACAATTTTAGATGGGTTCAAGTTCTTGATCATGAGAATATTACTTTTTAATGTGACTCTTTCAACAAACAAGACATCTCCATGATTATTGTCCTCAAGAACGTGCCTACTCCAAACAAAACAAATGACATAAATCTAAACGAAAACACTGGAAATTATGTGACCAGTCATATCCATAGGTGTTGAAGTCTTTTCCTTTTGGGAAGGGCTCAACATTGAGGGGAATATTCAAGAAACTCAAAGAGTGCCATTAACGTTGAGCCCTTCCCAAAAGGAAAAGGATTCAACATTTGTGTGACTCCATTGGGGACAAGATGTCACATGGAGATCCAATACAACCACACTTACATGTTGGCTTAGAAAATCAAAGTAGCATATTAAATAAAATTTTTAATCTTACTCTAAAAAAAACTCAAGACTACACTAAGCTCATGCATTCTTGGAATGCTATTTCACAAAAATAAAATTGGGTGGTAAGGCAAGCACCTCGAATTTATTGGAATTAATTTCCTAGTGGTAACAATTTAGGAAAATCTATAAGAGATGATGATATGATGGGAACCTTAGAAACATTTGAAGGAGTTCTCACCAAAAGTTAAAAATATCTCTTGAACAAAATCAAGAACTTATAGTTGAGGGTGAAATTTATACAGTGAACAATTTTTTGAGATGAACTTTCTTCTTATCCCCATATCTATTACCACCTGATTTTTATTTATTTATTTATTTTTCCACAGAGAAAACCAAATTAAATATAAATAAGTAAAGATCCCTTGAGTTTTTAATAGTCCAACTTAACCAAGTTGATAACTGTTGTGGGATCACCTACATACTTCCCAAGACATTCTACTTATCTAAATCTAATCTAGAAAAACTCTGCCTTGTTTGAATAACCCATTATACAAGGATCGAGGAGCATGCTGTCACTCATGCCAGATGAGTCAATTTAGCCTCATAAAGAGGAGGTATCTATTACCACCTGATAGTCCTAGAAGAGGACAATAGATTGAAATAGTAGATAGAGAAATACCTAAGGGTGAGAAACCACATGGCAGAGAGTAGCAACGAAATCCAAGAAGCAGGTCAAGGATGAGCCCTTTGGATTTGATGGGACAACAATAGTGGGTACAAACCTTACCTCAAGGGTATCTTCCCATATTCCATAGTGAGTACAATTCAGGAAGTTCTCAAATGCATACAGATCAATTACTAGAAATGTGTGACATGCATTCCATAAATCACAATGATGTTTTAGTGAGGGTATTCCTTCAAAATTTGGTGGGCCTAGCCTCATATTGGTTCTGGTCCTTATTATCTATCTCTATAACTTTTTTTAAAGACCTATAGGATATGCTTTTAACCTGCTACATCAAGCCAATCGATTATTATAACCTAACACTATTGGCCAAACCTCAAATGCAAATAAAATAGCACCAAGGAAACATGAGATCCAATGCTTTGTAACCGAATCTGAGAGGAATCAGAACGCCTCGCATCCACCATCACAAATGCCATATAATATTGTTGACAATATTAATAAAGTGAAAATTACTCTCCTTTTCTTGGAAGTGGCCAAGATACCTCGACAGATGGAAAATATTCTTTAAACCCTTAATGCAGGTATGAGAAACAAACCAAGGGTGGATGCCTTCATTAGTAATGATTATTATCAATAGTTTTTATCATTCTAAAAGAATGTCAAAAAGGTGAGAAAAATTTACCTATTTGGACGAAATTTTTGGTCTAGGTGGGTTCCTCTATCACTATCGCTCTCTGTCTCACTGTGGCTCCTGTCACTCTCGGTCTCTCTGGCTCTTTGGTGGGGTCACCGTCTCTCCTGTTGTCACTCTCTGTTGAGGGTTCCACAGTTTCAAGGAAGGGTCTTTGTCGAGATTTCCGCAGTTTTCAAGCAACGTTGAGGGTCGATATAAATATGTCGAGATTTCCACACAGGTTTGCAGGAAGTGTTGAGGGTTGATATAACATATTTCTTATATATGTTATATATGCTATAACATATATGTTATATAGATAAGAGGTAGTGGTTTAAAGGTTATATCATTTAAGAATTTTAATGATTCAGGGTTATATTTTTTACAAGGGTTAGGGAATACATGTTATAGGGGTTAGGTATTAGGTATTATAGGGGTTTAATGTTATAGGGGTGTTGAAAAAAAAATGTTCATCTATGTTTTCCCTCTCTTGGATTCATAAAATTATTGATATCAAAAGAAGAATTTTTTTTAACTTTTATAAGTTCATTCTACAGTCCTCAGTCTCAGCTTCATCACACATTTTTTGGATCAATTATCTATTTCCGTATGCCTACGTTACTCAAGATCTTGTCCACAGGTCTGATTTTGAAGAATCTTTCTAAGTATCATGTTCTCCTCTCCTCTCTTATATTACAATTCTACCCTACTTATATTTTATTTCGACTTCTTTTCCTCACACCTCTTCTCTTTTCTTTCATACTCAACACTTGGAATTTTCACTCAACATATTTCTCTCCATACTTTACCTCAATCTTCTCCCATACACTCCAATATTCTCCACACTTAGATGTTTTTGGGACTCTTCCCTCATCTCCTCATTGGGTTTGTGGGTTGGTGGACTCATCTCCTTACTTCCCTCACCTTCCCATCCCCACAAACCCACCATGCTCCTAAGTCTACTGCCTACACTTTACCTTCCCACATACATCACCCTACGTCACCATTATCCCTTCGCCACCTAAAACTTACCCCCGCCCCCTCTCATATCCTTACCCTCTCCCTACTTAATTTTTTTTTAAAGTAATATAGCTTGCAGGAGGGTGGACACTAGTCATCCCTCATTCCCTTACTCACCTCACTCCCCAACCCGCTAACCCGTCCCCACAACCTACAAACTGCCCCCTCGAATTCTGCTACCCACAATCTTCCCTTCACCTACCCTTGCATACATCATCCTATAATTAAATTATTTTCTCAATTTTCATTACATTACATTCCGAACCAATAATATCCTTCCACATGGCAACACATAGTTTGCGACACATGGAGGCATATTATTGGTTATATTTGGCATCTACTGAGTTTCAGATACGTAGGATATGACTAAAAAATAACTCAGTGATGACTCAGTGATGACTAGGCATGAGGTGGATCATGACGGGGTTCCAAAAAATTATTATTTTATTCAACAATTTTCCAAGGGCTGAATCCTCCAAGCTCCATAATGTCTTCTCTTCTTTGTTTCTTGCTAAGTGTATGAAACAATTAATATTGTATACCATGAATATTTGTAATATTCCAATAAATGTGGGATAATATTTATGAATAAAAATTCGAAATTTCAAAGAGGGAGAAATGAATTTGAAATCAAAAGCTGAGATTGCTCCAAGACATTAGATCGCTGATGGCTGAGTCACAATCTTGTAGAGGCCATAACTTGAGCTCCGGGTGTCGGAATCACGCAAAATTTATACTGTTGGAAAGGTATTTCGATGTAGAAGATGGTGGTATAGGTTTAAAGTGCTGAAAGTTAACACATATTTCTCATAAATTAAATTATCAGTCATATGCATTTTTAATGCTCCTGCATGACAACTCAACTTCACGACCTCACATCTTGAGATCCGAGAGATGGATTTGGGAAAAGTTTATATCATTGGAAAGATAAGATGATTATGATCACATAAGAAGTGGTTTCAAGGGATGAAAATGTTAATTTTTGAGCTATTATTAGGTTTCTTTTAAATATACTAGATAACCATAGAATAGATAAGATCACTGAGAGAAACATAATCACAAGATACACAACATTTATCTTGGGAAACCCTCATGGGGGAGAAAACCCCAAAAAAATTCCTTAATATAGATAGACAATAAAATGCCAAGACAATAAACCAAAACAATAGAGAATATCCAACACTAAGAAATGTGCCTCTCTCTTCCTTCTTCTCAAAATTGCAGCTACCAAACTTGCGCACTTGATGAGTGAATGAGTGAGTGTGATAATGAGGCGTTGAATTCCTTTATTTATACAAGTTGGCAGGCGTTGGAAAGGTGTCTCTTCACTGGGCAGGGCCAACTTGTCTTCTTAGTGGTTAAAACCACTTTAATTAGGCCCGGGGGACGACTTCTTAATTTACATAATACAATTAGAGTTTGACCAATCCGCAAAAGGGGATTTGGTCAATTACAATGCCCGACATGATCAATCCACAAAATGGGATTGTGGCAGGCGTTGGAAAGGTGTCTCTTCACTGGGCAGGGCCAANAGGGGATTTGGTCAATTACAATGCCCGACATGATCAATCCACAAAATGGGATTGATCTAATGAATAATGACTCAATAATAAATAGAATACTCTTTGTAGTTACAATATTTCAACACTCCCCCTTAACAAGAAGGGTATTCTACAACATCATTAGAAGAAAGAGAGAGAGGAAGCAACATCAACAACATCTGGAACACTGACTGGCATATCTATAAATCATCAGAATTTTTTCTCATCATCAATATCATCATCCACAACAAGGAGATGGAATGGAATCAATATCATCTGCATCAACATGGATTAGTATAACACTAATACATCATCATCATCAATAACAACTAATTCAGCACTAGGCTAGCATCACAACAACATCAACACGAAGCTGAAAATCTTCAGCACAAGGCTGGCATCAACACTACTCCCCTTTTCAAGGGAGGTCCTTTCAGACTACACCACTATTGTCTTGAAAGTGATCAAAATTTACACAAGACAGAGGCTTGATCAACACATCTGCTACATGTTCATTCATGCCAACATAATGGGGCTTTATAGCTCCTCTCTGCATCATATCATGAATGAAGTGATACTAGATCTCTATATGCTTTGACTCATCATGGAACACATCATCTTTATACAAATTTGGTAATCACATAGGATCATGGTGGCTTCCATTTCCAGATCAAATAGATATGTCAACAACATCTGAAGTCATATGGATTCACAACTGGCGGAACATGCAACAATGTATTCTACTTCTGTCGTGCTGAGAGAAATACTTGATTGCTTCCTACTCTGCCATGAGATCATGGATGACCCCAGGCTGAAATAACATCCTAAGGTGCTCTTTCCGACAAAGACACTTCCAACCCAGTCTGAATCGGTATATCCACTCAATCTGAAGTCATGATCTCTGTTGAGGAAAATATATGAAATGATATTACTCAAGAATTTTCAGATTCTGCTTGGCTAAAGAAAAATAGACGGGAATATCACCTTATGTTTATAGCCATCAGAATTAATATCCTAACTCACAAGTATTGATTACAAGTGCTTAGGCTAGTCTTTTTAGAAATCAAAGCTTGCTGGAAAATTCATTATTTATATGATTTTCTGAATATAACAATTTATGAAATAAATATAGAGACAGAAGTAAAGACACCAAGTCGATAATCAAGACAGATGAGACATATAGAAATCCTTTATTTCATTCCAATTCATCAAAGAGTCATTCTCTTTACAAAATTTTGTGAAGAAGTTTTGGACCAAAGTCAAACTTAGACGTCCCCGATGAAACATACAAAAGGACCTCTGACAGAAAACCAAAAACTAAACTCTAAAAGATGGATTATCTTGCTACATATTGTTTCCCACTTGACTCTGCACAATATCCTTTGGCAGTCATGAAAACTAATTCACAAACAGTCAAGTCGACATAGACTATCAAAGATAGATCAACACCTCTGAAAAACAAGTGTCTGAATGATGTAATTCAGCCCGAAATCTTGTTGTTTACAATAAGACCTTGCTATCATAAAAAATAATTAGGCCTTGAATAAATTAAGGAATGAATGAAAACTGAACTATCTCAACACAAACTCAAGGAGAAAACCTTAGTGTGCTTCTCCTTCTATTCTCCTCTTGTTCCTCCCTTTACTTTTTCCTTTAAGCAAATTAGAATTGGTTGAAGTAGTTGGATTACTTCATTAGTTAATTTGACAAAAAAATCAACCAAGTTTTTAGTTAGGGGGAAAAGTAATAAATCATAATAAGGGTTTTAAATAAATAATAACTAGTAGGTGAGATCCCTTGTGACTCCCCTTTATCTCTTAACAATCATAACATAACTAGTCAATTAAACAAAACATACCTCCTTGTGACTCCCATCATCACATTCATATTTGACAATTTATCTCATTGATATTTGAAATTATTTTCAAAAATATATTACTCATATATCCAAAAAACATGCTGTCCAAAACTTTTGAAGTCAACTATTATAAAAAATAAAGAAAAAAAAATTTAAAACCCATATTTTCCACTCTGAGATGCAATCCTTCCCTTGTTGTTGCTGTCACCTTTTGATCTTTCTGAATTTTCCTTTGGCTGTGCTGAGCCTTTAGGCCTAATCTCATTGATCACATGAGAACAATTGTCCCTCAAATGCATCTAGGAGGACATTGACTTATTAGAGCCATTGGAGGGTGAGGAAGGGGCAACAATGGCTTTTCCTTTGTCAGGGGCATGGTGGGCCTCGGTTTTCAACCTTTTGCTAGCATGTGAGGACTGCACTAACGAGTGGACATGGGCATCTTAGACAATCTGATTGATAGGAGGGGGAGCAGGTAAAGACAAATTGGGCCAGCCACAATGTTGGGAGACTGCTGGGTGGACAATCTCTTGCCATCCATCATTTTTGGGAACCTCAGGTTGCAATGAGACATGAGGGGGAACGAGAATACTAGGGGCTTGCAGAGCTTGGAAGGGAGGCCTTTTAGGCCTAGGTTGGACCACTCCTTTCCCAATCCAATTGAAAAATCCAGCCTGAAATAACTGGCCTAAGGCTTGTGAGTCAGCATCAAAGTGAATGGAGAATCTAGGCCTTCTAGGGCCCTTGTTCCAATTACCTCTTCCTCAGTTACCTCTCCCATGGCTACCTCGGCTGAAAAATCTCATTCCTGCATGCATGATTGATTATAAAATAATTCATTTAACAACCATACATGACAACTCATTAAAAATATGAAATAAATCTTAGCTCAACAACATATCAGACTCATGCAATCCAATCCATACAAATTGCTTAATTGTTGTCAATGAGCAGGGGGTGAACAAAAGGTTCTGGGATATGCGAGGGGTTTGTATTGAGAAAAAAAATTTAAAATGAGGGGGAAACGAAGCATGGTTACTGCTCACTGAAAACACACAATCAACTATAATGTAAACCGAGGAAGATGTCATTGTAATCCATCCAAGAAACTGCGATTTCAAACTATTACAATACAAAATTCTCTTAATTGTAATTAAATTTTAGGAACATGGAGTGAAAAATGGATATGGGAAGGCAAGGGGATTGTAATTAGTGAAAAGTGAAAGAATGGTAGGGAAAGAGAGCAGATATTGTTCATAAAATTAATTAAGTAATCCATAAAACCATTATCTATCAAACGCAAAAGGTTCAACACCAACCAAATAATCGATGTGCTCAATTAAACAACCACTGTGTATAATTCAATCAATTCTGTGTATTAACTTGATCATTGTTCGCAATTAAATCATTAACACAATGTCATCAAAACAAGACAATATGCCTTCCACAAAAACCTGTAGAAGAGTTCTGTTTCTTCTCATTTGTCCACTTAATGTTTTAAAACAATTCCCAAATGAACACACAGTCACTTATTTCCACTCTATTCAACATCAAAACATCAACCATTGTCCATGAATTATTTCCTTAATCAAACACAGACACAAAAGCATGCCCGATTTCATCCCTCAATTTCATTTAATAATTAAATTGTAATGAGACCATACTGTCACATAACCTGTGCCTATCTCTGCTACGATGCATGATATTTATCAAACATACATAATGGACAGTCAAACACAATCATCAATATTTTAATTTGCAAAAATACCGACTTGCCATTTAAACACATAGTAGCAACAATCACCATTTCAAATCATACGATGTTGTGGGATACACAGACCATTCAACAAAATGCAAGAGCATTTCTGTGACTATACAGGCCTAATTACTCTGAATCAAAACATCAACGATGCTGAGCTATCAATCCAATACAAGGAGGAAACAACAGTATGCCCAATCCCATTTCTCAAATCGATCAAATTGCAACAAAACCATATTGTTTAAAAACCCATGACCATATTTGATGGTGCAATCAAACAATATCCATAGCATATATAGTGGATAACTGCGCCACAACTATCACAATTGCAATAATCCCATTTGAAAGTTTAAAACACACAGTCACAACAACCATCAACTCAACCTAACATGCTGTAGGAAGCCCACACATACCAACGCATCACCCACAAAGCATCACTGTGACTTAATCAATTATAAACTATGCTGGGTCAAGAATTCAATAATTACAATTCAATAATTATAAACTCTCTGTTGAGGGTTCCACAGTTTGCAGAAAGGGTCTTTGTCGAGATTTCCGTGGTTTTCAAGCAACATTGAGGGTTGATATAAATATGTCGAGATTTCCATGCGGGTTTGCAGGAAGTGTCGAGGGTCGATATAACATATTTCTTATATATGTTATAACATATATGTTATATATGTTATAACATATATGTTATATAGATAAGAGATAGTGGTTTAAAGGTTATATCATTTAAGAATTTTAATGATTCAGGGTTATATTTTTTACAAGGGTTAGGAAATACATGTTATAGGGGTTAGGTATTAGGTATTATAAGGGTTTAATGTTATAGGGGTGTTGAAAATAAATTGTTCATCTATATTTTCCCTCTCTTGGATTCATAAAATTATTGATATCAAAAGAAGAATTTTTTTTAACTTTTATAAGTTCATTCTGCAGCCCTCAGTCTCAGCTTCATCACACATTTTTCGGATCATAAATCTATTTCCGTATGCCTAATTTACTCAAGATCTTGTCCACAGGTACGATTTTGAAGAATCTTTCTAAGTATCATGTTCTCCTCTCCTCTCTTATATTACAATTCTACCCTACTTATATTTTATTTCGACTTCTTTTCCTCACACCTCTCCTCTTTTCTTTCATACTCAACACTTAGAATTTTCACTCAACATCTTTCTCTCCATACTTTACCTCACTCTTCTCCCATACACTCCAATATCCTCCACACTTATATGTTTTTGGGACTCTTCCCTCATCTCCTCATTGGGTTTGCGAGTTGGTGGACTCATCTCCTTACTTCCCTCACCTTCCCATCCCCACAAACCCACCATGCTCCTAAGTCTGCTGCCTACACTTTACCTTCCCACATACATCACCCTACGTCACCATTATCCCTTCGCCACCTAAAACTTACCCCCTCCCCCTCTCATATCCTTACCCTCTCCCTACTTAATTTTTTTTTAAAGTAATATAGCTTGCAGGAGGGCGGACACCAGTCATCCCTCACTCCCTTACTCACCTCACTCCCCAACCTGCCAAATCGTCCCCACAGCCTACAAACTGCCCCCTTGAATTTTTCTACCCACAATCTTCCCTTCACCTACCCTCGCATACATCCTCCCATAATTAAATGATTTTCTCAATTTTCATTACATTACATTCCGAACCAATAATATCCTTCCACATGGCAACACATAGTTTGCGACACATGGCGGCATATTATTGGTTATGTTTGGCATCTACTGAGTTTCAGACATGTAGGATATGACTAAAAAATGACTCAGTGATGACTCAGTGCTGACTAGGCATGAGGTGGATCATGATGGGGTTCCAAAAAATTATTATTTTATTCAACAATTTTCCAAGGGCTGAATCCTCCAAGCTCCATAATTTCTTCTCTTCTTTGTTTCTTGCTAAGTGTATGAAATAAGTAATACTGTATACCATGAATATTTGTA
>JASDQU010103244.1:615373-628790 GCA_032191745.1 Picea mariana | reverse complement strand
TTTATGGGTGACTTCCATCACTCTATTCTACATGGTAAGAATGATTTGTTGGGTAGTGCACTATTCCAGGGATCTCTTCATCCTATTTATGGGTGACAGGAGCTTGAGCTATGCATGTACTGTATCTGCGTGCTGCTTTGCTTCCTAGAGTTGGGACTCCAGTTTATTCAACTTCGGGTATTTAGATAGTTGTTCATATCTATGCGCGCTTCTGCTACTTAGTTGTTTACATTCTGAAACAAGTGTTTTAATCCTCTCGACTACACTCTGAGCATTCAATTATCATTGGTCGTGCACTTCTTATGGAGTTTGTGGTATGGTCTGAAGCTCTAATTCCATGACCCTTTGTTGAAGTTGCTAAATAACTTCAACCAGATTCATCACTTGGCACTCTATGGGCTCCTTGACCTTCTACTCTAAGCCGGTCACAGAGAGAAATTCTTTGTTGACTACTTCTTCAATACCTATCTATTTTGTGAGCAACTTCTCTTTCTCTTTTTGGATCTTCGCTCTGTCTTCTTCAATTTTTTCTTGGAGAGCATTCTTCTCTTGTTGCATGACTTGGCGTTGTTGAATAATTTCTTCCTGTGCTCTATTTATGGCCTGGGTGGCCTATTCTTTTTCTTCCTGAGCATGTCGAAGGCATACTTTGAATGTGTCAACAATCTTGCAGAGCTGAAGTGATTCATCTCCCACTTCTGTTGTTCCTTCTGGAAGAGGTGAAGTAGATATTTGTTGGCTAGACTGGAGTACTTGTTGTACTCCTTGGAGTGCGATCTCAGTTTGGCTATGCATTTGTTCCTGCTTCGCCTCCTTCTTATCTATGATTTCCTTTGAATCATCATTGACTGCTGCAACAATGAAATCAAATTCATCCAACATGAGGGTAGTTCACATCTTGGTTACGGGGGTTCTTGGTTTCTTTCTAGCTGAAGATTTCAGAGGTGATACCTTCCTTTTCTTTGATGAGTCTTCTTTTTCCTTAGGCAATGGTACTTTGAATTTCTATTATTTATTTTTTGTACCTTCTTCGTCATCACCTTCTTCATCTGGTGTAATGGAAGCCGTCCTTACAGATAGGTTGTTAACATCCTGGACTTATTCAGTCTTCTTCATTATTTTTTGCTTTCTTTGTCTTACTGGGCCCAAGTGTATCCTGCGCAGTTCTGGGGCTGTCGATGTCATACATTTCTGCGGGGTCTGTTGGAACAAGGAGGTCCACCAACCATTCCTTGGTGATCTCTTCCAGGTATTCTTCTGTCAGCTTATAATAGGACTGAAGTTGTTCTTGGTGCTCATCAGTGCATGGGGTTAGGTATATAAAGTGACGGTCCGCACTAAACTTTATCAGAGGTCGAAATATCTGTAAATTATTCTGGGTTATGAAAGGTTCACTCCTTATGGCTTCTTTCAGTTGGTTATAGTAAGCATGGGAAATGACATTTGATTACCATAATGTACTGAACTTTGCGGCTAGTGGTTCAAAGGGGTCAAGGTCTGAGAAGGTTGCAACTTTTGGTAGCTCCCATGCCACAAAAGCGATCAACATCAAGAGCCAGCTAAAATGGAATTCATGCCCTTGATCCTGGGCTTCTCTGTAGTCAATCACCAGTTGATTCACCAGGTACTTCACCTAGTTCATCTGTAGTCCCTTTGCGCACTTTACTGTGAGGTCAACTACAAAGCCAGATACTTGTGTTGGTCGATTCTTGTGTACCAACTTCCCTGTGATCAGTTGGCATGCAAGGTGCACAACACCACTTTCAATAGAAGCTACCTTGTAGCCTCTCACGCCTTTCTCAACATCGCCATAGTCTTCTTTGATCTTCTACACAAGAGCACGGTCTGCGGTCTTTCTAGGATAGTACTCATGGGGATCAGGGCCCTGCATGCTAAGCCCGATGATCTTATTTATCAGCGTTGGATCAACACTTATGTGATGGTCTAACCACAGGTATCCTCTGTGGTAACTTGCTAGTATCAATTTTACATAAGAATTCACCTTCTGGTGTCTGCCGAAGTGCAGTATTTTCATAACATTGAGAAAAGTAGACTACGTGAGGTTCATCATCCATTGTTGAGGAATGAGCTTCAAATTATTTCCCTTAGTTCTCGTCAAGTACTTATACGGGGAGAGCATACTGTAAGCTTTACGGTCCCCCAGGTTGAAGTCACAAAACTTCAATGCTGTAACCTTGTCTTGATCTGCGCGATAGGTGCGTACTTCTTTCGGTAGATATGTAGTGACTAGGGTGTATTAAAAGTCTCTAGTGACATTGTCCCTATTAATCTCACCGCTCAGAGGGGGTATGTAAGCTGGTAGGATGGATGGCACTAACTTCATGTTGGCTATGTCATCCTTATGCTTAGTTATTCTCTCTGCACTAGCTCGAGATGTTCCTACTCAAGCAGTCGATGAGGAGGCTTGCACTCCTCCCACCGATGATGCTTGGACTCTGGTGGACATTATTATTTATGACATGACTCTCTCAATCATTAAATCAAGAAGGACCTCTATAATAGATTCCTCAAGTGCAGTGAGCTCATCGGACATACCCAATTGGGAAAGATAATCAGGGCCACGATGATCTCAAAATAATACACTAGGATGAACAATATTCTTGCAATGATCACTGTAGACAATCACTAGTTCTATAGGCTTCGAATTTTCAGTTGGAAAAAGTGTTCTTTGGGCACGGCGTGATGAGCTAAATAGGAAATTCGTCAACAGTCTACTTGCAATGGGTATGAAGCTTCTGTGAACCTTGATCCATCCATTATGTCATGGTCCAAGAGTCTGGTGGCGATCCTTTAATTATTTATGTCCATTCGGGGCGGAAGTCAAACGGTTATATCAATCCAATGGCTATATTTCTTTGCAACGACGAAGTGCCATATGTCGATGTTCTGATATCCCAACGAAGCTCAATTCCTGTGATTTTTCCTTCTGCAAAGTTTCCTCTGGAATCTTCTATAACTTTTCAATCTTGGTTCTCTTCTTACTTAGCTTCCTATCCTTCTTCCCAGTGAGCTTCGTCTCAATCATCCTTTTTTCTTTTTTATTCTTATCTTCTCTCGACATAGTCACTTCACGATGCTAAGATTCTTTCTTCAGATCCAAGGTTAACACTTCTTCATCATATGGATTAGGTATTTAGGTCTTCTGTGGTTCCTCTAATGCTCTTATAGCTTCGACATCCAATTCACTGGTGTTCAATATCTTAGATCTGTTATCTTGTTCTTCCATCAAGTAGGCAATCCTTCTAGTTATAAATTCCATGAGTTCTTGCTTCTTCTGTTCTACGGCTTCCTTTTCTTCTTTTCTCTGAATATGTTCTTCTTCAATACAGATCTTGCCTAAAAAATATGGAAATGGGGCACAGTCCTCAATAAATTTAATAACTTCAAAGTATTCCTCTATTGAAGATCCATGGGTACTCATAGCTATCTAGGTAATCCTGCCACATAAGGTTACCATTTTTCCTTTAAATAACCCTATTTTTCCTAGTGAAGGAATCATAGCATGCCTTCCTAGAGTTTCCCAAGTACTTTATGTCATAATGTTCATTTGTGTTCCCTCATCCAGAGCACAGTCAATGGCGGAGTCTCCTATTCTTACTTCGATTTTCTCCTTTTCTTTGAAGATCTTTGACAAACTGGCATCTTTACATTCATCCAGGGTTTCTTTCATTTTCAGTAACATAATCTATGATTCTTTCCAGGGTTCTTCTATAATCTTAGTCTCTTGATCTCCTACATGGTTTGCTTGCTCCATATTCACATTTTCAAGTCTAGCAATCATTCTAGGGAAATCCAGTACTTCATGGTCCATAGCCTTACAACATAGGCAACTAGGGTTTCTCCTAGGGCATTCCTTAGCAAGATGTCTTGGTCTTCTGCAATTGTAACATAGAGTAAATCCTCTCTTTCTCTTCAATGATCCCAAACTTTTCTTGTACTTCTTGCTAGGGTTATAATGGCTAGCCTGCAAAAATTTCTTTCTAGGATCCTGCATCCATTGGTTAGTTCAAAAATTCTTTCTATGCATAGGTATAACATATATTTCATTATTCTTATCAGATCTATTCATATCAAACATTCTTTCATCTAATAATTCCCTAGTTTTCAATCTAGGACAAAATCTATCAAGCATACCTAAATCCATACTTTATAAACAAAAATTTTCACTTATTTTACTTCTTCAGGGCACAAAGCTTCCAGATCTAGGAAATTTTAACTATTCGTACCTTTATCAGAGAACATAGCTTACAAATATTACTTCTTTTCTTCAGTATCAACCTCTTTTCTTACATATATGACTTCTTTCCTTTAGATCTCTCCTTCCTTCTTCAACACATAGATTTTCAGATCAAGTGGATCACTGCACACTAGGGCATAGATCCATGCACAAAGATTTCATAATTTCAGGACAAATCTTTTCACAAAGCTTCTTCTTCTCAGTTTCGAGCAATCACAGTTTCAGGTCCCAACGACAGAACCATTTGTTGACACAGGGGAAGACCCAGGGTTTAATGCTACAACAACACACCAACAAAACCCTAGCTACCGACCCTTTCAGCAACACCTGTGAAGCAAATGAAGTCTCACCCAAGGTAGAGGTAGGGGTGGTTGCGAGACTCCGGTGTTTGCAACCTTAGTTGGGACACAAATCTATGATTATAACACTTAGCAATCACCTAGCATAGATTATTCATCAATATTCAACCCTCATAACACAAAGGATTGCAGTATGTACTTAGATCTAAGATAATTCAACACTTAGCCACAACAACATATATTAGATTTGGAAGATCAAGCACTAAGCATATTACATACCATATCTAATATTCATTCATATCTCAGAATCAGAAAGAATAAATAGATCTATCTAAACACATCAAATCACTTAGAAAAGGAAGAGACAAACACATCACGTCAAGGCACAGAGAACAACACACATATTTACCATGGTTCACCCCCACCCTGGGGCTATGTCCACAAAGTATTCTTCTTTATTAGCTTCTGTTAATCAGGTTATAGCATGGAGCCATCCAAATCCCTCTTTGCATAGGACAAAAGATATGTGTAGATCGCTATATCCTTCTTCCTTGCACTACAACACAAAGCCTTCTACAGTCTCTCATAGGGACTTGCACTCGTCTCTACAAGACTTACACAAAATGCACAAATCCTTTATCACACATATTCAACCCTTGGAAATTAGCCTACATCACATATATATATATCATCCACTCCTTCTCTATATGGCCTAGAAATCTATATATACATACAAAATAAGCCTAAACATGGGTAAACCCATGGGCCGACATCCCAATCCCATTGCATTATCCCCCAAAACCCAAAAAGGGGTCTAGCTTCCACAATTTCCACTTCGCATTGCGCTCCATCTTTGACAAGTTTTCGAAGTCCCTAAAACGGTCAAATATGACCAACTATTCCTCAAAACTTGGTTAAGGCCAATAGTCCCTGTTGAGTTTAAGGGTTGGAAAGGTGATATGAATGGGTCTGTGAGTCCACCAACCCACAAACCTGACAAACTCGCAAAATGGCCAAGTATTGAGACCTTTCAGATGAACTTATGAAAAGGAGGTACAAAATTGCATGTACACGAGTCCACGTAGATGGAAAAGTGGCTAAGTGTTGAGACTCTTTAGACGAACTTATGAAGGGAAGGATTATTCATTCGTGAGTCTGCGAGCCCTCATATATGGAAAAATGGCTAAGTGTTGTGACCTTTTCGATGAACTTATGAAGAGGAGGTACATAATTGTACATCTGGGAGTATGTGAGTCTTCATAGATGGAAAAGTGGCTAAGTGTTGAGACTCTTCAAACGAACTTATGAAGGGAAGGATTATGCATTCGTAAGTATGTGATTCTGTGAGTCCTCGAGCCCATGTAGATGGAAAAATGGATAAGTGTTGAGACCTTTGTGATAGACTTATGAAGAGGAGGTACAAAATTGTACATTCGCAAGTCCATGAACCCATGTAGATGGAAAAATTCCCATGAACCCATTCACGAGTCCACCAACCCATGGGCTAAACCTTGAGTCTTTAGACAGACTTACGAAGGGAATGATTATGCATTCACGAAGCCATGAACCCATGTAGATGGAAAAATGGCTAAGTGTTGAGACCTTTTAGATGGACTTATGAAGGGGAGGTACAAAACTATAATTCTGTGAGTCTGTGAGTTCACGAAGGAAAAAGAAGCTAAGTGTTGGTGGTAGGTTCGTGAAGAGTATGAATATATACCATGAGTCCATAAGATTGCCACTCGTGAGACAGTGAAAAAAACAAGGCTTCTAGGACACCATTAAGATGGCAGATGTCCATTAATAATAGGACGAAAAACTAAGTGGGGTTCCATTGTGGTAGGCTAGGCTAGTGCCACATCAACTGGCATGAAAAATGAAACATTATGTGGATTCTACATGACAATAAGAGAGATGTTGTCTATGGAAAAAAAAAACAATAACTTTGGGACGCCATAACTTTCGTTCCAAAGATCAATTTTGAGCGAAATTATTGACCTTGTAAATCTCTTGATGAGAAGAAGAGGAGGGAGCTATGACAGAGAAGACTCAAGGTTGTTAAGAGAAGAAAACATTTAATACCCCATCCCTTAAAAGGTACTTAGGGGGTCGGGTATGTTACAAAGTGGTATCAGAGCATGCTACAACACTAGGCCTATATGGGACAAATATTATTCATAGGACTAGTTTATCATAATTTAGAGGAGCCTGTTCAAAGGTGTTTCTACCTTTAAAGGATTATTTTTTATCTACACAAGTCCCTCGAGGATGGAGGACATCATATTGAAATTGCACCTTGGAAACCCTGGATGAATTGCAACAAGGGAAAATATATTGTCCCTTTTTCAAATTGATGACTACTCTTACACAAGTAGGAATATGTCAATAGGAATTATTGGTATAACCTAAATGAAAATGGAAGAGGTAGCATAAATTTTGCTACAAAGATTCCTGAGTCCAAACAAGGGACATGAGCTGGTTTTTTTGGTTAAGTATAATAATGTATATCTGCTAGGGCAGGAAAAGTATCTTGTAATTAATATGGTTGATTATATAAGGGTTAAGACCCTTACGAAAAATTCCCTGTGCTTAAAAGAAATTGGTATTGATTGATAGAATCTGTAGCAATAATAATTACTGCTTTAATAAAATATTAAACTTTTTATATGTGTATTATCCCTCATGATCAGAGGACTGATGGAAAATTTGTAAGGTCAATTTTATTTGCCCTATAGTGAATGAATAAAATTTTTGTTGGAGAATAACCCAGTTGAGCAATTAAAAAGGACTCCTTTGGATTGTTGCTAGACCGCCTAGTAGAGGTAAAGAGATATGAACACGTGACCAAGATTACGATTCTCATGGCTATAATAAGAGAAAGTATATACTTATTAATCTAAGGACATGTATGTGCATATGAATACAAATGGCAGATAGTTGGAATGCATCTGCACTGTAAGCATGGGTAAAGTGTTTGGGGCACAAGGTTATGTTGGAATGCATATTGAAAAGATTGAGCATGCGTATAACATGCATATAGGCTTAGTATAGTCTGTTATTTGATGTAAAATATGGTGATGTCATGGATCATATGGCTAATGATGATCTGGGTATAGCAACATAAGTAATATGATGATGACAGTGATTAAATATTACCTTATGAGAATGAGCTAGAATGGTTAAGGAACTTGTTGATTATGTATGTAGTAAAGGAAGTGTTGGGACATCTCTAGATGACCAATGAGTCAGACTGATGTCCATAGGTGGATGGTAGCCATAAGAATATGGCTTGGTGTGCTTAAGTTGTAGTGAGAGGGAATATAGAAAAAGGATTCCCTTGATAAAAATGTATGTTGAGCAAGAATGGTATGAGACATGAAGAGAAGCTTGAGATGTTGTCATGTTGACTGGGGCACTGTTTAAATTTCCCATATTATATTTCTGGGTCATTACATACTTCTATAGAAGTTCAGGTAAGAGTGTTATCTTGTTGGTTGTTGTCATATGAAAATGGAAACATAGTTATTAATATGTCTGTGAGACTTTCCATGTGAATATCATGTATGTGACTGTAAACTCTCAACAGAGAGGGCAACATGGTGTTGAATATTCCTATGAGACTTTTCATAAGAATGGTTGTAATATCTCTGGGAGGAAGGATGTGGAATTTTGAAATTCCCATGTGTAAGAATGACATGGAAAAAGGTGCAATTGTGAGCTTGCATGTTGAACATCCATAGATGTAAATAGATGCTTGAGTACATGAATGGAATGCATTATAAGGTTTCCTGGTATGAAGGAAGAAATGAATAGGTTTGTGAGAATATCCATGAGGGTGGATGTAAATTCTCTTTAAATAATAATGATAATAAGACCCAATAAATAGGGATGAATTAGGTAAAAATGTGCAAGTGATGTACCTACATATACATGCTTAAAGGCATGATATGAATGTCAGAATAAGTGAAATGTGAGGCAAGATTTGTACTTGCGAGATCTAAATAATACCATGGATGCATGGATGATCCTATAATGGAAGGGTCTGATTTTTCTTGCTGAAATAATAACTTGAGGGGGATGTGTTCCATTTTTCCTTAAGAAAAGATAATATACATTGATGGAAAGGTAAATGAGCAAGGATTCTATGTTTCCATTATAAATGGAAACATGATTATTCTTTTAAAGACTGCATATGAATGGTCGTGAACAATCATGAACCAATTAATTTCCAATAGATAAGGAAATGAAACATTAAATTGTTCCTATGGTGGAAACCCACACCACGTGCTAAGGCGTGTGATTAAAGTACAACTAATGAAAATTGATGGAATAAACATGCATGCGTGAATGCACAATTTAAATGCATGATTATAATTCCTCATGGAATATTAGGTAAGAATCTAAGATGACAAATTTGAGGCTAAATCAAGAATTGAGGTCATGTAAGACCATTTGGATATGCAACAAGAGAGTTTCATGTTGAAGAGGTTCATGTGGGGGGGACTGTGTAAATAACTTTGCCAGAAGAACATAGTTATAACCTTAATGATTATTGAGAATGGGGTAGCAAGATGAAAAACCTATTTATATAAGAATCCCAGATTGSATTTTAAACTATCATGCATGAGTACAAAGACATCCAGACCAATGAGGACCAATTTGATCTTTGGTTGGGAAATGTGCAGAGTGCACAAGTTCACGATTCATTATGAACAAGAAACTTGTGGATGTAGCATGTTGAATTATCCAAGAAGGTTAAGGTGAACATGACTAATATTTCTCAAGAGATAGAACAAACAGATCCTAGGAGGGATAAATTGTAAAATCAGAGAAGGAGAAAGTGATTAATACTTCTCTCACTATGAACCTTTGAACAATAAGACAAAGTTGTATGCTTAAAAAGGACAACTGTGAAAATAAGTACAACTAGTAACTGAAAGATACAATATTGAATGTGTTTAAATGAATGAGCTTAGTTAAGATATAGCGTGAGAAGGAAATGAGGCCTTGAAATCAATTCAGATAGGCTGAAAATTCCCTGATGGAAGAATCAGTTAACTCCTTTCTTGTTGTCTATTACACTTATGTGGGATGAGAAACCGATATGCTGATGAAGGTAGATATTTTGGCATGAGAATATTGAGAGTTGCAGCTAAAATTTGATTGTGGTTGCACTCATGAAAACATTGAGGACAATGTGATGTAGTGCATATAGACATGCTAAGGCATATATGAAAATGTTTTACTGAAATAAATGTTATGGTACATGCATTTGATTTTACATGACAACTAACATGAATTTTGAATGTGGTGATGTATGCCATGTGTAGAAAAGATTGGAATTGTTAGGGAAGGACAACTATCAATAGTAAACAACCTCATACAGAGGTGAATTCAAGAAGGTTTTTGATAAAATAAAATTGTGAAAGGGATTTTAGAAGTCCCTAGGGAGCACCATGGAAGAGGTAATACCAAAGAAGGTGCTGGAAACTAGAACATGTATAAATATTGTTTGCCCATGTGGCATGATAGGTAAAAGGGGTTTGGGTAATAATCCCTTCTAAATTAGTCTATGTTTTAATGACATGCATGTGATATGAATGGTTGTTGTATTCAATTGATACCCAACTAGGGTATGACTCAAGGAGAATAACTTGGATGGTGGAGGTGTGAACCTCTAACAACTGAGGATGATTGAAATCCTTGGGGGAAAAAATGCATGGACAAATATGTGACATGAATACATTGCCCAATCAAGGAGTGATTGGGAACAAAAGTTCTCATGGATAGCATGATGATGTAATGCATTAAGTAAATGCATGTTTGCATGAGAGGGCAGGTAATGGACCACCCATTATGGAAGGAGGACCTTCCAATACTCTATCAAAGTTGTAGCATGGTAAAGAGAAAAATTGGGTGGCCATGGATGTTGGCACCCTGGTTACCAATAAAGAAAGAATGTTCGAATGCATTCATGTGAAAATTTTAGTTTCATGTATGTTGATTTGAGGTCATGATCAGTTGAATCATGAAAACACAGTCCTATTGTAAAATAAATGTGTATAAAGCAACCATGTGGTAAAATGTTGGTTGAGTTCCAACCCACCAAGGAAAAATGCCTAACATGAAAAGTAATAATCTGAAAATCAATATAAGGGTACATTGTGTGTGAATGTGGCGATCGATATTGGCACATTGGTTAGATTTATTTTGATGTTTGATTGCATTTTTAAAGGAATGGTATTTCATTTTTGAATAATGAACTTGATTGTTAATATGCATAGCTCTAAAATTGTTTGTGAACCACTACAAGTGTGTAATGAAAATATAATGTGCATGAGAAATAACAATTTGTTGCTTGATTGAAGAGGAAATTGCAAGAAGAAAGGTATTTGATGTGGCAGTGTTGTAAGTCCATGAAGAAGACCAATGCATATTGATTATAAAAGTGCCAAATTGCTATGAGAAAGATATCTCATACTTGTGAATCTAGTTCTATGTGGAATAGATCTGAAAATGAAAAAGTAGAATTAGAAATCTGTGGATAACAAATTTGAAATTTTTAATGAATTGATGATAGTATCTCATGGATTAATATATACATATGATACAGATGATATTAAATATCTATCCTAAGGGAAAAAGGAATATTTTCAAGATGGAAAGCATGGTAACATACTATTGTTGTGACATGAGAACCCTTTGATAATCCATCATCCCCATAGAATGATGTATTGTGGTGACACATGTCGAAGGGACGCTTTCGGGAGAGAAAGTATGAGGGATGCCTCAGCTATAAGACTCAAGGAGTTCTCATAAATACTTCTTGTGTGAGAAATCCCTAGAAAGGAAAGATAGATCACCCGAGGGATTGTATAGCAAAGAAGGGGATGCTTAAGACTAGGCCTAGAGGGTGAGTGACTGGAAGGAAGAGGAGACTCCAATATTTTTTGTAATATGTTGATTTTGATCATGCACACAATGGGTATGTCAAGGAAATCAATGAGCCAAGTTAATGAGATAGCCATATGGATGCAGATACATGAACTACACATATAAGGATTGTGCTAACTTGTGAATATTTCCACTTGAATTTAAACAACAATAAAATGTTTTTCATGAAATGATAACTAATATGATTGTTGTTGAAAATTGTTGTAGGAATGTTCTAAATGCCAAGAGTCTGGGAAAGGACTGGACAAAGAAAAGGAAAATGATTTTGATGCAGCTGAAAGATGAAGTCATGGTAGGTGTTTTTGAGAAGAACACTGAGGACAATGTTCCTTTAAGGGGGAGGGGATTGTAACACCCCTGTTTTCCCTAGCCTATAATTAATCGTAATTTATGATTTCTATGTAGTGGCTTGAAAATATTGTAAATGTATTATTGTTTAATTGTAAACGTCGCCAATTGATTGATGGGTGAAGCTTTACAGTATTGGTCAGGATATCACTAGAGGAATGAGGGGAGGTTCTACTAAGTTAAAGGACCCCAAGCCACCTTGTAGAAATATTAATTCGAAACATTCAGATTATTTACCCTTAGCCCAGATAATAAGACAAGTCAGTTAATGAGGATGCGTTGGTAGTTGAACAACCAACCACCCCAAGGAATGGAAGTATGGAGGGATATCAAAAGGGACAGGAAGCAGTCAGCTATAGGATAGTAGAAAATATCACCACGGGTCCCTAGGATTTATGACGAGTTTCCTTCTAACAGAAGAAACATAAGGACATATCGAGAACCTTCCTCAGTCACACGTGCAAGAGAAAACACATAGAGAGAGAGGGAACGAGAAGATTTTGGGCCTCTTAGGAAGATAACTGTTGAAAACAATGCACGGGGGAGTGCAATAGAAGATGAGAGAACCTGTAGAACAGTTGGGAGTTGGAGCATATAAGACCCAAAAACCTGACTTGAGCTAAGAGGATCGCGAGCGTGTTACTGGGAAGGAATCTGATAAACCTTGAAGAGGCCTGAGCTAGGTGGGTGTATGGAAAATCTCTACCAAGAGTAGAGTTAAGGAGAGTAACCTTCAAATCCTACTGAGAATCTGAGAGAGATTCCCTAGTGGCATCATGGCTTAGCATGAGGGTGGACAAAATGCTAAAAGTGAATGCATCTGAGCCTACATTTGGGTGGAAAGATGAACACCCATAGTTAGTTGGTCAGCTATTAACTGTAATAGATAAGTATTTCATAGACTCTATGTAATTGAATTGAAATGCGTGATTGAACACTTTTGCTTGCGCTATACATATGCATATTTAATTTATAGTGATGATGCTTATTATATTTGCAAACTTGTGTGTTTAAGTAATGGTAGGATGGAAAGAACAGTCCATGCCCTGCACAACTGAATATAAGAATTATGTATTGTTCTGAGATAAAAAGAATGAACTTAATTTTACGATTCATGTGTGCTCAATATATATATATATATATATATATATATATATATCCATCGTTGTGATGGGAAATCTGTGAATGCAAACTATGATCATGACTCAATAGTTGAATGTAACGAAAAGAGCCCAAATAAAAATCCTTGAATTGTCTAAGTCTTGAATCGGATGAAAAACCATGTTTTGAGCTTGAAGGAATCAGAGTCGTTGGCTCGGCGGAGTGAATAAATATGGACCCTTTATCAAAGCAGGCTACCATGCCTTTAGAGAGTGTACCCGAGTTAATATGGACTGTTAATTAGGGATTATGTAATGACTCTAAATTAATTATAACAACCATTAAATTAGAACACCACCGTAAAATTTAGAAATTACTTAATCTACCACATTCGAAATCTAGTTTTAAATAGTAATAAAATTTAATAACAATTTACATCAAAACAATTCATAACTCT
>JASDQU010103244.1:559220-585376 GCA_032191745.1 Picea mariana | reverse complement strand
ATCCCATTATTAAATGCCTTATCCCATTTACGGGAACGTAACTTAAATTAGTATTATATTTTTATTATTAACCATTAATTTAATACTTAATTAATTAATGAATTAATTAATAATTAAATCAATCATTAACCATATTGATTAAAGAGTTAATTATACTTAAATTAATCATAATCAAGAATAACTAATTAATAACAAATAATTAGTTAAGGTTATTTTAATAAATAATTATAGTTCAGCTAATAATTTTTTTTTTAAATTAATTATACTTATTAATCAAGGGTTGTTACAGATTAGACCAGAATTAACCTCTGTCATATATCATTGTGGTCTTGTTTAAGCAATATTTGGGGAAGAGGTAATGTCAGCATTATGTACCATGCTAACCTAGAACACCAACGTGTCCAGAAGTTGATAGGTGTTAGCTTGTGAATGGCAATAGTTAATTGGTCAGTGGGCCATAGTGCATGCCCTTGGGTGAACTGTGTGTTATATCTTTGTTTATCCTTGGACGTCGGATAAAAATTTTGAAATATCTCAATCATTGATTAGAGTACATATGGGATGTGATATTGGTCATTGATCAACGTGGAATCCCTTATATGTTGATGAGAGGAGGGGTGACATCATGCTAAAATTATGTTGATGCCACAATCCTACGTGTATGAGAAATCCATGTGGAGGAATGTAATTTTTCGAGGTAATAAGGAGTGGGTCCCTATCAAGTTTAAGGGTTGGAAAGGTGAGATGAATGGGTCTACAAGTTCACCAACTCGCAAACCCGACAAACTCAAAAAATGGCTAAGTGTTGAGACCTTTCAGATGAAATTATGAAAAGGAGGTACAAAAGTGCACATCCACGAGTCCATGTAGATGGAAAAGTGGCTAAGTGTTTAGACTCCTCGGATGAAATTGTGAAGGGAAGGATTATGCATTTGTGAGTCTGGGAATCTGGGAGTCCACAAGCCCGCATAGATGGAAAAATGGCTAAGTGTTGAGACGTTTCAGACAGACTTATGAAGTTGAGGTACATAATTGTACGTCTGCGAGTCCACGTATATGGAAACGTGGCTAAGTGTTGAGACTCTTTGGATGGACTTATGAAGGGAAGGATTATGCATCCATGAGTCCAATAGCCACTGTAGATGGAAAAATGGCTAAGTGTTGAGACCTTTGGGTCGAACTTATGAATAGAAGGTGTAGAATCGTACATTTGTGAATCTATGTGGATGGAAAAGTGGCTAAGTGTTGAGACTCTTTAGATGAACTTATGAAGGGAAGGATTATGCATTCGTGAGTCTAGGAGCCTGCATAGATGGAAAAATGGCTAAGTGTTGAGACCTTTCGAACGAAATTATGAAGGTGAGGTACAAAATTATGTGCATGCGAGTTAGTGAGTCTATGAAGGAAAAAGAAGCTAAGTGTTGGTGGTGGGTTCATGAAGAGTATGAATATTGACCATGATTTCATAAGACCGCCTCCTGTGAGTCCATGAATATAGCAAGGTAGCTAGGATGCCATTAGGATGACATATGTTCATTACTAACAGGATGACAAGTTGAGTGGGGTTCCACCATGGTAGGATAGGCTAGTGCCATGTCAATACTCGGGTGTTACCATGTTAGTTGGTACGGACAAGGTAATGTTCCATGGATGCCACATGACATTAAAAGAGATGTTGTCTATGAAAAAAAAAACAAGAACTTCAGGAGGCCATAACTTTCGTTCTAGAGATCAATTCTGAGTGAAATCACCAACCTTGGAAAGCTCTTGGTGAGCATAAGAGGAGGGATATATGATAGAAAATACTCAAGGTTGTTAAGAGAGGGGAAAATTTAATGCACCATCCCTTAAGAGGTACTTAGGGAGTTGGGTCTATTACAGATAGACCAATTTTGGTCTCAATGAATGTTAATCATCATCATTCGCAACATCAATTAGATTTTAAATTTCAAAACAAATGTGCAAATTCATGAATCTCATATCAACATCCAACTTATTCAAAAGATGGTTTAAAAATTTATAGAGAAATATTGATACATATGTTGATCTATAATATTTTGATACATTGTTTTATTAAATTATTTTGTATCACAAATTTCTTTTTTAAATAGCTACAATTTATTGAACAATAAAAGGTGATAATTAAATCCATATTCTTTTTTTTTAACCTTGGGAATTTGGTTACTCATTAAAGTGATCTGGGATAGGTCCATGAATGCCACTATAACCCAATAGTATATACTAACTTATCAAGAGTATAGGAATCCCACCCCGGGAGAATAACAATCATGCTACCCAATGACTCAATCACCCGAGTTAAACCCATGCAACATACCTCCATTTAATCCATATTCACTAACTACAATCATATGTAATCATGGTCTCACGAATTTAGGGTTAGGTGAAGGGTACCAAGTAATGAACCCATATGAAAGTGGACACATTATTTATTATTTTTCAATTCTCCTCACTTGGATTCAATTCCTCGGTGAAATATTTAGCTCATTTTGTTGAAGTTTAGAAAAGTAGACATCTTTTTACACATATCAACCCTTGCTAAATCATAACTTTTATGTTAAAAAATAGCTTACAAACTGTTGACACTAACCCAAAATTATAATTACAATTAACCAAATTTAAGCTTAAACCTCACAAAATTTAATGATGGAAGGCACCTCTCCTTTTGAGTGTTGACATATGATTTTGTGGTTACATTTTAGTAAATCTAAAATAATAGATTTCAATGTAGTTTATATACAACAATTTGGTGTTTGTCTTGGTCGTGACCTTCTTTATATATATATATATATATTACTCATTGAGTATGGAATTACACATCTCTCTTGCACCAATAAAAATAAATAAAAATTAATGATCTTATTAATTGAACATCATAATTACTATTGGAGTTGTTTTAATCATTCATTTGAGGTTAAAATTATAATTCATAAAGAATCTTTATATACTTAGAGATTACAAAAGTTATTCAAGAAGACCGATGTATAGTAAAATTGAATTCCTCCCAATAATAATTACAAAACATGTACAAATAGCGAACTAATTATCAAATATTGGAACTATAACCTCAGGATCTTTGACCTCAGGAACTATGACCTCGAGAACTTTGATCTCAGTAACTATGACCTTAGGAACTATGCTCGCAAGAAATTTGATCTCAGGAAATTTGACATCATAAACTATGACCTCAAGAAGTTTGACCTTAGGGACTATGACCTCGGGAAGTTTAACCTCAGGAAGTTTGATCTCAAGAACTATGACCTCAAAAAAATTGACCTATGGAATTATGACCTTAGGAACATTGATCTCAAGAAATACAACCTCAAGAACTACAATCTAGAGATATTTGACCTTAGGAACTATGGCCTTAAGAACTTTAACCTCAAGAACTATGACCTGAGGAACTATGACCTTAGGAACTATGACCTCATGAACTTTGACCTCAGGAATTATGACCTCAAAACTTTGAATTGAGGAACTATGACCTGAGGAACTTTGACCTTGGGAAATTTGATCTCTGGAACTATGACCTCATGAACTTTGATCTCAAGAATTATGGCCTCGGGAACTATGACCTTAGGAACTTTGACCTTCAGAACTATGACCTAAGGAACTATGTGATCTACAATAGAAATACTTAGGAAATTAACTAGAATAGGAAACAACAATACTCACACCAAACTGAGAGAAAAATGACCATCACTTTATTTAGAATAGGAGGTGAGATTATATAAATGCATGTTATTACATGATGGCTTGAATGGGTCAATATGGAACTAACTTTTAACAACTAGTTAGTTAGATCTGATCAAGTACTTCCTTGGGACTTGTTCCCAACTATTCTTGTCCTCCAATAAGCTAAGAGAGTGAGCCTTCCAAGAATCCAACTAGTTGAGGGAGTGCGCCTTCCTTTGCATTCATGTGGATGTTCGTTGAGTTGAATAATTCCTCACTATTTAAGCTCATAAGTGTCTCCAGTTATGTCAGTAAATGAGGAAAATGCTTGTGCATGAAAGCTTCCGAAAACCATTTAGCCTGAGTGAGATTTTTTCATGTGCGCTCAACAAGGAAAGAGGTACGTTTTTTATTATAGGTGGTGGTATGGAAAGTGTCAAGTAAGGTGTCTTGTAGCAAGGGAGACTAGAAATCAGGGATTAACTTGATGAGATGAGAGATGGTGACATTATCTTCTAGAAATGGGGGTTCATAGTGTTTTAGACTATTCACATTCACCACATCATGAATTGCTAGTTGTGGTGGGAATTAAAGGTGATATTCATTGTTCCCAATATGTTGGAGAACAATATAATGGCCGTAGCGGAGAGGTTTCAGTTTTTGATGAGGTTGGGATTTAAAATGTTGGTGTTCCATGTAAAACCATACTTTATCACCAAGAGTAAAAACCATAGGGGAACGATGAGCATCATGGTAGGCTTTGTAGTGTTATTGGGATGCCTTTAGTTCTTTATAGAATTGGGAATGTTTGTGTGCTATATTATACAAAAATGAAAGGGTGGGTGTTTGTTCTTTCTATTGGTGTGGAGTGCCAGAAGGATGCAAGGTGAGAGGAATTTCATAAGGGGGTAAAGGTTGATATCCAAAGTAGGACTCAAAAGGAGATATCCTAGTGGAAATATGTACAACATGATTATAACTATGTTGAATGACATGGAGGGTTGTATCCCACTATTTGGTTTTTAAAAATTGAATGCGAAGAGCATGGATGGGGCTAGGTTTAACTACCTCGGTTTGGCCATCTATTGGGGGATGGAAGTTGGTAAAATATTTGATTTGAAAACCCATTGAATCCCATAATTTTTTCCAGAAGGTGTTGATAAAGTGAGTGTCATGATCATATATTATGATAGTAGTAAGGCCAAAGTGTGGCCAAACATTATGAAATAAAAAGTATGTGGTTTGGGTAGCAATAGTGGTCTTATTCCAAGGGATAAAAAGAGCCATATTGGAGAAACGAAAAACAATAAACCAGATAGAATCATGTTTTCGTAAGGTCATAGGTAAAACACTAAGGAAATCCATGGAAATAAATTCCCAAGGGTGGGAAGGGAAAGGAAGGGGTTGATACGAACCAAATTTGTGATTGGCAGGTTTATGCTGACTACACAAGGCATAAGCATGAATGAAATGATCCACTTGACAAGTCATAGAAGACCAAAATAAATATAGTTGCAAGTGCTTAACTATTTTTAGAGACCCAAAATGGCCACCATAGGAGGAAGCATGAACCTCTTTAATCAAAGTAATACTATCTTTAGAAGCTGGGACACATAACTGGCTGAGTTTATATAGCCACCCTTCTCTGATTATATAATCCAAAAATGGTGTTTGATTGACCTTAGTGGGATGTTTCACATCGGCCTGTATCTCTACAAAGAAGGGATTAGAAGCATAGAGAGGCTTCCAAACCTCCTAGGTAGCACAACACACAACTAGGAGTTGAATTACATGTGTAGGGGGGCAGCTCAGGAAATCAACCATCCAATTGGATGTGCATTTCTTGTATTTAATCACAAAATGAATATATTAAATATAAGTGGCCCACTTTAAATTATGTTTCTCTTGTATCTTAGTTTGAGAATTGATGAAAATTAATAGATGATGATATGTGTGGAGGATTTTTTTATTTCCCTAGGATGTAATGGTGCCATTATTTCAATGCTTGTACCAGACTATAGAACTCTTTGTAATAAATGTTATAATTGTATTTGGCATGAGATGATGTCTTTGAATGGTATACAATAGGGTGTCCTCGTTATTTAAGAACCACGCCAATAACATATTGAGAGGTGTCTATCTCAATCTCAAAGGGAGACTAAAGATCAAGTAAACGAAATACAAGAGCATAACAAAGGGAATTTTTGAGAGCCTAAAATTGTTTTTGTGCCAAGGGAGATCAAAAAAATTGATTTTGGCTAGAAAGTCGATGAAGAGGGCGTGCTAACTGAGAGAAGCTAGTAATGAACCGTCGATAAAAATTAATGCCACCCATAAATCTCTTGAGTCCAGAGCTAAGTGAGGCACTGGACACTGTGCAATAGATTGGAATTTAATGGGATCTGGGATAACACCATCAAAAGAGACAACAAACCCTAAATATTGAATTGAAGGTTGCCCAAAAGAAGATTTACGATGTTTCACATGCAGTTTGTGAGTGCGCAATAAGTCTATAATAGTGTGTACATGGAGCGAATGATCCTCCCAAGTCTTGCTAAATACCAATATATCATCCAGATAGATCACCGCAATTTTTTGCAAATGTTCTTTGAAAATATAATTGATTAACCTCATGAAAGTGGTAAAGGCGTTAGTAAGACCAAAGGGAATCACCATCCATTCATAAAGCCAAAATTTGGTTTTGAAATTTGTCTTCCATGTGTCTGTTGTATTCATGCGAACCTGGTGATATCCTATTGTAAGATCCATTTTGGTAAAGAAGTGAGAACCCTTCAAATGATCTAGTAAATCATCAATGTGTGGTAAAGGTTAATTATTCTTGACTATGGCCTTATTAAGAGCCTGATAGTTCGTGAATAATGCCATTCCTTAGACTCCTTAGGATTGATGAAGGTAGGAGAGGCACACAGGGAAGAACTCAGTTGGATTTGACTGGTATTAAGATGTTGTTGGAGATGGCATTCCACTTCCTTAGCCTCAGGAGGAGCAAGGTGATAATATGGAGCATTGACAAAAGTGGCTCTAGGAATAAGATCAATGGAATGTTCAATGGAAAAAATAGGGGGTAGTCTAGTGGGAGAAGAAAAGACATATTCAAAGGATCTGAGGAAAGTGTCCATATCTGAAGGAAGGGCATGAGAGGGGTTTCCTGGTTTAAGAGGTCACACCAAACAAAGGGAAATGGACTTGTTGAGACTGATTGGATGAAAAAAGCGTTGGCTGAAAATTAACGTAGGGGCTTTAAGAGAGGAAGAGGTGAGGACATAGGTACAACCATATTTATGAAGATGATACTAATGATTGCAAGCATGGTATACAATGTGACAGAGTTCCTAATGGGTAATACCTAAGAGCACATCTATGCAAGATTACTCTTTTATAGAGTAGAGAGGAATCCATGAAGAGGTTAGGATCTCACCAAATCAAGAGAGGTGGGTGAGATCCACATTGATCGGTAAACAACTCATCATCAAAGCTTCTCTTCTAGAACCTTCAAGAATCTCTTATTTTTCCCAAGTACGAAAGATTTTTGCACCCTTATATCTAAGAAAAAAATGACATTGTCGCACTTGGTAATGATGCAGATTGTGACAAGTAGATTTGTCGCATCTTGCTAGAGTGAAACCAATGATAATTCTTTAATTTAAAGACTTGTTAGAGTTTCTTGTTTCCAAAATACTTCTTCCCAACTCTCCTTCCAAATTATTATGCTTTTAAGGTGTCAAAGAATAGACAATATAAGCAATTGCGACAAAATGTTGTGTAACAGAATGCCCCCCAAATTATGAAGTTAGAAAGTTTGATAGTTGAAATACTTTTCCTGATGGGTATTGAAACAGAGAACACGCCAGTTGGAGATCTGTCAAAACACATGGAAAATGTAGTACAATATTTTATCATCATTGAGGTAAGCATCCCCATACTCAGAATATAAGAGACTATAAGCACGGATGTCAACCAATACATTGTATATCCTTGATTATCATTTACTAATGATATGGCCACTAAGAATACATCGCGGATCCATATCGCCATGATTTAATGAACTCATAGCCACCAGAATATACATTGTGGATCTATGAATTACGACAAGAAAATAGCCACAAATCAATACAATGTGGATCTATGTGACAACATTACTCTGAATAATTTGCATCACAACCTGGGAAATTAAAATCAAAATACAATCCCCCAGGGTCTTCACCTCATTCCTATATTAGTAGTATGATTCTCACCATGTGAATAGATGTTTTTGGAATCAAACATGGTAGAAAACACTTGATTACCAGTCATTAATGTATACCGTTAACAAGTGTGAGAGAGATCACCATTGATGTTAATGACTCTCAAGGTACTTTAAGTACAATCCTTTGAATGTGAATTTATGAGTTGAATTTGAAAATTCAAAGAAATATTAGGATCAGAGGTCAATGAAAAAAACTCCTATCAAAAGAGAGGATACTTGCCATTAGGGCATGCAAGTTACTAGTGTAGTTTCTAAATCAGCTTCATGAATAATGATTTGGCATCGATAAGAAGTGATTTGTCGTAATAGGGCCTTGATGTATCCCCCATCAACGACATAAAACATGACTCAAAATAATTTCTAGTGATAATTCAGAATAATGTTTTAGGACTGACTCAGGGATGGCCAATGAGATCAGAAGCTTAAATGAATGCAAAGAGGGGTGACGCAATAGAAGGCTTAGGTTGATTTTTTATCGAACATTGACATAAAAAAGATTTTTACAGCACTAACTTGATGAAGATCACAAGGTAAGATATAGATTCCCAAGACATGATCGACAGGAGACAAGCAGATTTCCCAACTTCAACACAAAATGGTAGAACATTTCATGTTCGAGAGCGACTGTTGTCATGAGTACGAATTTAAAATATAGATTCCCTTCCCAATTTCCCCCCAACATGTTTGGTGAGTACCTCTTTATTTTTTAATGAGATTGAGGAGGATAAAAAATGCTCATGTATAAGCTCATCCTTTAGACAAGTCCCTCAGAGTATGTTTAACGAACCCTAGGTAGGAGTGGTTTGGTCCCATGTGGGTCTTCCATTGTATATTTTATGAGTCCAGAGGAAGTAAACTAAGTGGTTTTTCATGGTTAGAGAGTTTGAAAAACACTTAAAGAAAAATACAAAAAGTCCCTTTTTCGTAAAGTTTAGTCTTCCAAGTCCGAAAAAGTATAAAATAATCTAGGAGAGAACTCTTCTAGCGAATATAGATGTACTCCTAGAGCATGCATTTTTCATATTTAGTCTAATGAGGCCGAAAAAGGGGTAAACTACCACTCAAAAGACGCCCTTTAAAACCTTCTAACGGGTGTGAAAGGAAGCAAGTTCGCTTGGAAATATTTTTGTTTTTAATAAGGTTTCTAAAAGATCTTAAAAACGTCGCTTTAGAATTTGTTTTTGTATTTTTTAAAGTTTTTTCCTCAAAAAACGATAAAAATAATACATCACCTTAGTTCCATGTTCTGTATGAATGTCCATGGTTGAAAAAAATCAAACAAAAGTATTAATATCACTTGGAACTATACAAAAGTGGTTAATCATATGAAAATAATATGCCAAAGAATATTCTCTTAGGTCAAAAAGGGGCAGAACTCATTCATTTTTACCATTTTACCATTTAACCACTTGGAGTTGGAGAAATAGTCTATTTGTGATGAATTTTCAAGTGTTGATTCCAAACGATCCAGGAAACCAAATTGATCAAGTTGGATATCGGTGGCCACCCACCTTTTCCAACTGGATTAGAATAGTTTTCTGGCAATTTTGGTAATTTACTTTTTTTAGCAGTTTTTAACTTCTGGGGGCATTTAGAGGGCCCAAATGAAGGTTTTTTGGGATTGAGATTCTAAATTATATTCAAAGGCTTTAATTGAGCCCTCAAATTAAATCTCATCGACAATACCTTTCCAACAAGCTATCGTGTGCCCCAAACAAAGATCGTATGAAAAAGTTATGACCCCGAGAAATTGATGTACTAACTTACCCAAACGTGGACCACATGACTTTTGGCGCTTCATCTCCTAGGGTTAGGTTTTTTGGATGTCTAGGGTTTGTGACATTCCATTTTATTGTAAAAATGTCTTCAAATCTTGATTATAATCATCTATTTGTGAATGAGCGCATTCGTCACATCTCTTCTCAGAGATAAGCCGCCACCATTCCAGCAAGCTTGTTATCCACTGCATTTTACAGTTTCAGCTTATTTCCTTATTGAATAGAAAACCAATTTTAGTGTATCTCTTTTATTATGTGTTAATAATATTTTAATAAACTGTATTCATTTTTTTCTACTCATAAAATCTGGATCAATGGTATCAGAGCGGTCTGCTCCTTGTCGTCTTGATGCATGTCCCTAACGAGGTCAGGGTACAAATAATTGGGTCTCGAGCTTGTTTCTCTTGAGGAAAAATATCTCACATGCCCAAGAAACCTCTCATGGAAGGAGAAAATAAATATGATGGGACAAGATATCCTTTCATAATTTTGCTTGAGGAATCCCTCATGCAACAGAGGAACGCGATGATGGATAGTTTCACGCAAATCCTTCGACGACTACCAACAGGTGATGCATCTTCCTTGAGCGGAGATGCCACCCCATTCAAGGTACAAATAAACTTCTATATTACTATATTTGAAGGTCATATAGACGTAGATGTTGTAGGCAAGTGGTTGAATCTACTAGAAGGGTATTTTTTATGTCCATAACTTTTCAAATAGAGAATAGATTACTTTTGTGCACCTCAAAGATGTTCCCCATGTCAAAGATTGGTGGGAAACTTTCTGTGAGCAAAAGGAAATAGAGGAACCCTCATTATTTATAGTCACAACCACCTGGAATCCTTCATGGATGCTATTAAGGAAAAATACTACCCTGTCGGAAGTTATGATGAGTTGTATACCAAATGGACCACACTGTAGCAAGAAGTAGAAAGAAGGAGACCAAACAGTGCCAGAGTTCACAAATATATTCCATACCTTGCAAACCAAGTCAGGCATCAAATATTCAGAGTGACATCTAGTGCTAAAGTATTGTGGTGCTCCACATAGATATATACAAACTGAAATGGAATTTATGGACATATCATCCTTGGGTGTGGCCTACCGATATGCCATCAAAATCGAGCAGAAGCTCAAGCAAAAGACATGGAAATTTGGGCCTGGAAACCCCTCACATCAAAATCCAGGAAAGGGAGGCCCCAACCCACATAACAAAGGATAGAGAAAATATGGACAGTATCAAGACAACCAGTCCAAGCCACAAACAAATAAGGATACCAGAAAGATAAAGAAAGATATCGAGAAGTGGTGTGACTTCCATAAGAGCCCTTGGCATAACACTATTGATTGTCATTCAAAGTAGTCGTTGGTGGTTGAAGTGAAAGCCTATGAATCAGATGTAGGTTCTGACTCTGAGTCAAAACTAGAAAGGGGAATACAGATCATTGACGTGGAACCTAGTGCCATTGTTTCTACCACCAAGCTCCAGCCTGGCGAACCAGACAAGCTAGAAGAAGGTGATCACCTCTTCCATTCATAGATGTGGGTGAAAGGCACTCTGTTTCAATTCATCGTTGATAGTTGTAGCCAGAAGAACCTCATCTTAGCAGAGGTCATCAACTGGTTGGCCCTGCCAACAATGCCACACCCACAACCCTACACCATTAGATGGCTCCGCCAAGGAAGAAATCTTCACGTCAACCAACAGTGTCGACTGTTGTATGGCATCAAGCCCTTCAAAGACGAGGTATTGTGTGATGTTTCTCCTCTTGAAGTTTGTACTATTATTTTGGGCCAACCTTATTTATGGAAACATCATGTTGTATATGAGTCTAGGTCTCATATTGTTATTATTACTTTGAACAAGAAATTGTACAGGATACCCGAGGCAGTCCCTCCTAGTGCTATTTACTTGATCTCTACCAAGCAATGCAGGAAGGTCATCTCTCAGACCGGGAAATTTTTCTTCTTTGTGATTCGCTCTCAAAGTGAGAGAAATATCGTAGCCACATCTAGGGCTCCGACGGTTGATCTCTCCACACAATAGAAGAAAGTGGATAAGGTCATGGAAGAATACTCAGCTATCTTCTCTTCTCCTACTGGGGTACCTCTACACTGCCATGTCAAGCATCCCATCAATCTAACCCTAGGCGCACCACTACCTAATGGGCCAGTCTACCGCCACTCCCTATTAGAAAACAAGGAGATCAAGAGGCAGATCCAAGAATTGCACCACACGGGGCACATTCGGCCCAACTCATCACCTTGTGGGAGCCCAATCATGTTGGTGTAGAAGAAAGATGGGACCGGGTGACTTTGCATTGATTATCGTGCCATAAATAAAATCACAGTCCAAAACCGGTACCCAATTCCCTGAATCGACACTCCTTGATCAGCTCATGGGGGGCAAATACTTCAGTAAGATTGATCTAAATTTTGGCTACCACCAGGTCCCAATAGAATAGACAGATGTATGGAAGATCGCCTTCAAGTCAAAAGAAGGTCTTTTTGAATGGTTGGTCATGCCCTTTGGTTTGAAAAATGCTCCAACAACTTTTATGAGGATGATGGATGATATCCTACGACCTTTCACCAATACTTTTGTAGTGGTGTACCAGGATGACATCCTCATCTACAACAATACTTGGGCAGAACACTTGCATCATATTCAACAGGTTCTGCACACCCTCCGACAACACAAACTATATGAAAACTTGGAAAAATGCTCCTTTGGCATGGACATGGTCCATTACTTAGGCTACATTGTTGATCAACATGGTGTACATGTGGATCTAGCCAAGATCCAGGTCATCCGTGACTAGCCAGCCCCAGCCACACTCATTGAACTTCAGAGATTCTTGGGCCTCACCAATTTCTATTGCAGGTTCATGTTGGGATTATCTCATATAGCATGGGCCCTCAGCCAAGTAACCAGAGGTGGTGGTAAGGAAAAATTTGTGTGGGGCCTATCCCAAAAATAATCCTTTGAGGACTTGAAGAATTGTTTTTGCTCATCCCCAGTACTTTCATTACCAGACCTACAACATCCCTTTGAGATCAAGATAGATGGTTCAGACTATGTTGTGGGCATCGTTCTCACTCAACATGGCCACCCCGTGGAATATCAAAGTGAGACACTATCAAATGTTGTCCATAAGTACCCTACATATGACAAAGAAATGTACTCCATTGTGCAAGCCTGCCTCTGGTGGAGATATTACATTCTTGGGAAGGAGACAATCATCCACACTAATCAAAATACACTATAGTTCATGCAGACCCAAGGAAAATTGCAGAATGACCACCATCAAAATTTGTCCACAAACTTACAACAATTCCACCTCTACATCAAGTATAAAACATGAATTACCAATTGATTTGTTGATTTCCTCAGTTGAACTCTAGTCACGACACTCACCATGGTGCTATAATCTTGTGGCCATGAGACCTTTGGATGGCCTCACCTCTACGAGACAGACCCTGACTTCTCCACCACCTACCAAATTTTGGGTGCCAACTTAGTGGTCGCTAATTTCCATCTTCACGAAGGGATGTTGTGCCATCTGGGCCATCTCTGTGTTCCATCAAGCGATTGTGAAAATATGATTTGGGAAGCTCACTATAGTCAGGTGGCAGGACACTTTGGCATTGAAAATATAGTGGCAGTGTTGCAGAAACATTTTTACAGTTTGAAACGTCGACAGGATGTCTACAAGTATATCAAGTCCTGCACCACCTACACTATTGCCAAACCAACCACAAAGAAACAGGGCCTATACACCTCTCTTCCTAATCCTAACAGTCCATAGGAATCCATCTCAATGGACTGCATGTCGGGATTCCCATCCACCAAGAGGGGAAATCACTGTGTTTTTGTGGTTGTTGATTGCTTTTCCAAGATAACGATTCTAGTTGCCTGCAAGAAGAACATCACAGCAAAAGCCACTGTGATAGTCAATTCCTCAACACATTTTGGTCAAGCCTCTGGTCACTACTAGATACCAAGCTCACCAAATCCACTGCCTTCCACCCCTAGATATATGGCCAAACTGAGGTCGACAATCAGATGATCGTACATATCCTGCTCATGTACAATTCAAAACACCCGTGCACATGGGATGAGATTCTTCCATATGTCCAACATAGCTACAACTGATCCCTACATAGCTCAACTGACAACATCCCCTTTCAGGTGAAGTTGATATTCCAACCAATGGGCCCCATGGATGTTGCACTACCCTTGGCGACCATCTTGACCGACTCATCCCCTACTCCACCAGAAGTTGAAAAAGACACCCGGTTCATTGAGTGGATCCAACACATCCACCAACAAGTTCAGGATATTCTACATAAGTCTAATGCCAAGTACAAGCAACACCATGATCAACATTGGGTGCCACATAAGTTTTAGGTGGGCCACAAAGTTTGGTTGCACTTGTAGAAAGAACACTTTACAGGGCCCCATAGGAATCTTCACCCACTCCATTATGGGTCATACACCATCACCAAGGCCATGAGTAAAAATTCATTTGAGTTCAACATTCCCCCTTTCCTTGGCCTGCAACCAGTCTTCAATGTGGCTCTCCTTCGACCATATTTCCCACCATTATTGGACACCTTAGATATAGCAGAGAAGTTGACACCAATAGAGCTCAAACTTGAATTCATGAAACAGGCATCCAATGATCATATTTTGGACACACAGAACAAGGTTACTCGACAACAAAAGAACTAGCTTTATTTAGTCATCAAAACAGGGAAACTCCTACACCAAGGCAAGTCGCTCACCTGGGGCCAAATTCAGCAGAAATTTCCTCATCTGATGGGAGAAATCAACGCATGGAGACCATTGATTCCTAAGGAGGGAGGATTGATCCAGGGGGATATCGATGGCCACCCACCTTTTCCAACTATCTCAAAATAGTTTTCTAACAATTTTGGTAATTTATTATTTTTAGCAGTTTTTAACTTCCAAGGCCATTTTGAGGGCCTAAATGAAGGTTTTTTTGAATCAAGCTTCAAAATTATTGTCAAAGGCTTTGATTGAGCACTCAAAATGAATCTCCTCAACGATACCTTTCCAACGAGCTATCGTGTGCACCAAACGAAGATCGTATGCAAAAGTTACGACCCTGGGAAGTTGATGTACTAACTTACCCAAACGGGGCCCACATGACTTTTGGTGCTTCCTCTCCTAGGGTTAGGTTTTTTGGATGTATAGGGTTTTTGAAATTCCAGTGTATTGTAAAAAGGCCTTCAGAGACTCATTGTAATCACCTTCTTGCGAATGAGTGCAACCATCACATCTCTTCTCAAAGATAAGCCGCCACCATTCCAACAAGCTTGTTATCCGCTGCATTTTACAGTTTCGACTTATTTCCTTATTGAATAGAAAACCAAGTTTACTGTATCTTTGTTATTCTGTGTTAAGGATATTTTAATAATTTTTATTCATTTCATTCTAGTTATAAAATCCGTATCACAAATCCAGTTTTGTTTGTTCAAAGTTGGTCCTCTCTTCCTCCCCTTTCAAATTTTATCTTTTTTAAAGCATTTTATTAAGAACATGTGGGCCTAATGGTTAAGAACATGTGTTTCCTCTTAAGAGATCACAGGTTCAAATCCAGAGGGGGGTAGGGTATGTATACCTTCATAGACTTTACCAGTCAAATTTCTAGGTGGAGGGGGGTCCCTTGTCCCACAAACAAGGGGGTCTCATACACCAATTTGGTGTGTTGGCTTGGCCGTGACCTTAAAAATAGATTATTATTATTATTATTTAGTCTCTAGGCATTTATGGGTTCTAAACCAAGCCCTAAATCATGCAGCAAGGTTGTCGCAGGAATCCTTTATCAAGGATTGTGAAAATGAATTTGTCACAGTCTTCTTTGTCCGGAAGAGTGATAATTTGATCTGTGTTTTAAAACGAAGAGTGACAAGCACAAAATCCAACATTTTCTTAAAAATAGGGTAAGAAGGACCCATGAATTTTGAATTTTGAGTATCTTTGAGGATTTTTTATGTTGTTTGCAGGTGTTTAGTTGAAAAAAATGCTAGGTACCTAACCCCTCACGTAGGTATATTAATATATTTCCATGTAATAGAGGTCAACATTAAAAGGGCCTAGCAATAAGGAAGAACAAGTCCAATGTAAGAAGACCTAATAGAAGCTTCTTCTTCTAGAAGGATCTTTCGCTTCTAGAAAGATTTTCCTCTAGATTTTTCTTTTGATAGACATATTTAGTATAAATAGGAGTCAAGGGTATGAGAATTTTTGTCTTGGATATTATTGTAATATAGCTCTGCTCTGTTGGAGGTTGCCCCCTCGAAGAGGCAAGTGAACATTGCTCTCAGTAATAAAAGTGTTATTTCTGGTGTTATTCTGGTATTATTGTGGTGTTGTTCTAGTTATATCATTGTTTATCTACCATTTCTAGCTAATTATTTATGTTCTGCATATTATTTAATATCTAGAATATCACAAGTGGTATCAGAGCACTTTCCTCGATAGAAAATTGTGGGTTAATTTTTTTCAGGGTAGAGACATATTCCGACATCTTTAAGCTATATAGATCCGTCGTTACGTGCATAAACTCATGGTCAGGGATTCATACATGTAGGAAATACAAGTGGTACTTAAGAGAAATTATGTTGGACACCCTTGTAACCAATGTGTGTACCCCTTCACGTGGTAGCGCATCGGAAAACACCTGTATATCGATCGACCTATATCCCTTGAATCCCTCCATAGATAAACCGATCGATCACCTGAGTGCTATAGTGCCATCGAGAGAAACACTTGGGAAGATACTCTCTAGTACCTGGGTAGTCAGGTAGTACGGTTAAGGGCATGATCTATCCTCCTTAGTTGGTGCCCTGAGATATTGGACCGAGTAGTACTGTTGGACCCCACATGTATATTAGAGAGCTATAGCACAGGGAAAACCCTTGTCTGTAGAACCCTTGAATACACTAACCTTTGGGACGGAAACAAAAATAGAAGATACAAGATCTATTTTAATTCAACTATGTCTCTTGCATTTGGGTTGCAAAATTACTATGCATTTCTTCATGTTAAGCATTTGTGTTGGAAATATAATTGAGATGGGGGGGTTAATCAGTTATAATATAAGCCTAAAACTTTTTTTTCTTTTCTGAATCTTTCTAAATTATTATTTAATGTGTTAATGATAACTTAACATGCATAGATAAACAGTATTTGATCCATCACACAGAATACACATAGACACAGATTTCTCATGAGGAAACCCCTAAAGGGAGAAAACCTCTTCTTCATAGGATGTCAATCAAGCTCCAAATTTCATGTACATCACATTCTTTGAGTTCCAACTCAAACATGAGGCTACAACCTCTGATATAAATCTACAACTTGCAGAGAGCACCAATTCTCAGATTTCTCTAGCACCAACTATATGAAAGCACCAACTCCCAGATTTCTCTAGCACCCACTAGAAGGAAGCACCAACTCCCCGAGTATATTCTAGAACCAAATTAAATTTAGAGGACTGCGATCCTCCATAGCACCACCCTACCACCCTGATTGAATCTTGCAAAACTTTACTTACTTGCTATGTCTCTGATATGGTTTGTTATAGCTCCATGAATCCTCTGCCTCTTGCAACTTCTATTTTCTATTCCTCTTATATCCTTTGTTCCGCTTCTATCCTTTGTTCTGCTTATATCCTTTGTTCTTTCTCCTCCTATGCACATCGATCCTATTTCACTTCTCTTTATTGGTTTTATACTCTACTACCTCTGCATGCTATACACTGTGTCTCTAATCTCCACTTCAGGTACTAATCTTCATCTCTGCCTACTCACTGACATGAATCTCAAACTCACACCAAATTTTCTATGTTCTTCATTTCATTCACACATCGAGTCATCTTCCTGATAATCATCCAAACTCTTCATCTTCTCTGGTCATTATTCAAGGTTCTTTGGCTTCTTTGGTATTTATCCTAAGAATATTTTGTTTCTTTGTCAGTCACAATTCTTTGTCCTATCTGGCAATTACAGTCGGTTAGTTTTGTCTCCTTTGACTCCTAAGCCCCTTCCTTCTCGTGCCAGTTGACTGTGACCTGGGGCCAATCACTTCAAGACTTTACATTTTGGGTCATCTTTCGTGAGTCACCCCGACTCTCCCAACTCCCGATCTCCCAAACTCTGAAGTGGAGCTTAGCGACGTGTTAGCTCTTCCCTTGATATGACCTTGGGTGATGATTTCATGTGACCATGTGATTGCGAGCGTGTCCATTGGAGATTTGATGGAAACGCACTTTTCACCCCGCAATTCACTACGAGCCTCCACATGTCCTTTCTCCAAAAACGTGGTTTTGATTGTGGCCCGCTCAAGAAACATTAAGACCCGAGCATATTCTAGCCCCACAATGTGATGGGACCATCGATCTCATGATCTTGAAGGTTCTCCTCAATCAACGGTTCTGATCTATTGTATTTTTATTCCTTCTTTCCTCCATCCACGCGTGATCCTTATTCTCAACGACCAAGTGACATGTCGCCCTCCAAACCAACAAACGAGATCAATTTCTCCTTTCGAGATTCGGGAGTCTCGATTCTCAAACTCCACTTGCTCATAGATCATTTCAGGAAGAGTCCTCGATCTAATGACACATGGTCTTATCGGATCAACAGTCACAATCCCTTCAGGTATTCAGGGTTCAAAAATCTCAACTTTCCAACCTTTCAACCTTTCTTTTCTTTTTTCCAGAGCTGACAATCCACTGACGTGTGTCCCCTTCGGATCAATGGTCACGATCCTTTCACGTCTCCAGACTTTGAATATTTCAACTTACATTATCCTTCCACTAGAGTAGATCAACGGATGAGAATTCTCCCGAAATGATCTTTGAGATCAGACGTCTCGTGTCCACTTCAAGAGTTCGACATTTGGGACTTTAGATATTTTTTCATTCGCTAGTGGTGAAACTCCCGAAGTAAAAACTCCCGGAGTGACGTCACTTACTTACATCACTTGATTATGTGTCATGAGCCTAGTAGCTACCACATGTCACTCATATTTGTGATTTTCATGTACCTAAAATGTCAAATCATCTTGGCACTTGTCATTGTCTCATTGCACCACGTTCCCTTGCTGACGTGGATCCTCATTCACTTTGGGACTTCAGGACTTCAGGTATTTCAAATTTTCAAGTCGCCAATTCTTTCAAAGTGAGAATCCCTAAAAAATAACCTCCCTGCAATTTTTAGACTCGAACTAAATGTTGTTCGTCGAGCATGTTCTCAGATCGACGGCTCAATCTTTCTGTGATGCTTCTTTTCTAGATTATCATGTCCTTCCACTTCAAACTAATCTGACGGTTTTCACTTACTCTGACTCTCTAGCTCTCCATCTCTCTGGCTCTCTGGACTTCAGGTTTTTCAAGTCTAAACCTAAAAAATCCTCGAAGTTATTTTCTCCGAAGTTGAGGATCATGTGCCACCTGTCAGTCTTGACAATGGACGATCCCTGCTTACTTCAGGACTTAGGGACTTTGACAAGTCTGCTCTCCTACACTCATCCAAAGGCTTATCCTTCGTGCATTTATTTTTGGATCCAATGATTGTTGATTCTTAGTGCTCAAATCCAACAAATTGGATCTGTACTTCTCCTTTGTGCTTCCTCTGGTCACTGGACATTGATCTAATGGTCATCGGGTATTCGGGATTGGTGATCAAACGACCATTGTCATTATTCCTCCTGAGCTTTATGATCTCTCTGACTTAGAAGGTTTTCTAAGTGTTCAAAGGTCATGACCTTTGCTCCTACTACGAATTCATCTTTTGGACCTCGAATGCACTATTGGAAAGCACAAAGCGTTATCTCTATCTCTTTTGAGCTTTGTTTGCTGCATACTCTCGAGGTTTGGTTTGCTACTTTTCTTGCCATCGATGAAAAGCACATTCTTCCTATTAAACCTGCCAACAATCTTCCTCTTTGGCATTGATGGAAACCCTAAAGGACTGCACTATTATGCTTGGACCTCCAACTGTAGCATCCAAACCACACCTTTTCTCCCCATTTGACATCAATGTAAAAGAAAAAATGCTCCCCCTGAGCGATTTCAGTATTTTTCGAAGGGATCAAATATTCAACCAAGACATACTCCCCCTGACCGGATGGACTATTTAACTTGGTAACATGGTCATGCCCAACTTCTGGCGTAGATACTCAAACTGAGATTTTGCAAGCGGTTTAGTGAAGATATCAACAATCTGATCTTTGGATGGAATATAATGCAAAGAAACAAGAGTGTTGGTCATTTGTTCCCTCAAGAAGTGATACTTGATGGGTATATGCTTTATCTTGGAGTGAAATACAATATTCTTTGACACACTAATTGCACTAGTATTATCACAATGGATTGGAATTGGTGCATTACACTTTGCCTCCAAGTCTGAAAGTGTCTGAATCATCCATAATACTTTGGTACAATAAGTGGCAATTGCAATGTATTCAGATTCTGTAGTCGATAAATAAATGGAACCTTGCTTCTTTCTTAACCATGCTACAAGAGAATCTCCTAAGAAGAATTCACCTCCACTCGTGCTTTTCATTTCATCCACGTAGTTAGCCTAATCAACATCTAAATAGACTAATAGTTGAAAATTCTGGTTTCTAGGATACTATAGGCCATAGTTCATTGTTCCTTTCAAGTATTTGAATATTCTTTTGACATCTAACAAATGACTCTGTTTGGATGCAACATGATACCTTCCTACTGTTCCAACAACATGCATTATGTCTCGACGGGATGTTGTGATGTACAATAGGTTGTCTATCATAAACCTATAGGAACTTTGATCAACATTAGGTGAGTCATCATCCATCCTTAACTTGAACCCAGTGACCATAGGTGTGCTCATAGGTGTAGAATCTTCCATTTGAAACCTTTTCAACATTTCTCTTATATATTTCTCCTGAGAAAGAAATAATCCTACAGACCTATGAGTAATTTGTATACCAAGGAAAAATGAAAGTTCCCCTATCATAGACATTTCAAATTCAGACTGCATGGCAGAGGCAAACCATTGTACCGATGAAGCATTATTGCTTTCGAAGATGATGTCATCTACATAGACCAGCACAATGAGAAAATAATTACCCTTTGTGTTTATATATAGATTGTTGTCAATTGTTCCTCTCTTGAACCCTTTGTCTTGAAGATACTTATCCAGTCTATAATACTAGGCACAAGGAGCTTGTTTCAACCCATATAAGGCTTGCTTCAGCTTGCAGACAAATTCAGACTTATCTGACAGTTGGAAACCCTCTAGTTGTTCCATATAGACTTCTTCTTTTAGATCTCCATTTAGAAAATCTGACTTGACATCCATTTGATATACTTTAAATTTTTTATGACAAGCATATGCAAGAAACATTCTAATAGCTTCTAATCTTGCTACGAGCGCAAATGTTTCATCAAAGTCCAGTCCTTCTATTTGAGCATATCCTTTGCAGAATAATCTAGCCTTATTTCTTACAATATTTCCTTGCTCATTTATCTTATTTTTGTAGACCCATTTGGATCCTATTACATTTTTATTTTTTGGCCTAGGAACGAGTTCCCAAGTGTCATTATTTTCAATTTGGTTAAGTTCCTCATTCATTGATTTTAACCAATTTACATCTTCACTAGCTTCATTGAAGTTCTTGGGTTCCACCATGGATATGAAGGCTATATGTGATTGCTCAGAGTCTTTGATTATCCTCCTTCTGGTTTGTACACCTTTGTCTTTCTCACCAATTATTTAACTTTTAGGATGATTCTCTTGAGTAATTCTGGAGGAAGGATTTGATGTTGATTGTTGTCCATACTCTTCTTGTCTGGGTGTCTCTTCTTCAACCGATTCATCATATTCTTGTGACTCTGGGGTTTGTTTTTCTTCATTTTCATTATTCTCGTCATCTTTTTCATCTAGCTTAGTGCTTATTCTCTGTTGATCTTTTACATGACTTTCTTCATCAATTTGAACATCAATATAGTCTATTAATTTATGAATTCTTTTGTTAAAGCATATGTATCCTTTATTGTTCGTTGCATATCCTAAGAAGATACCTTCATTAGCTCTACTATAAAATTTTCACATATGATCATCATTATTTTTGATATAGCATTTACTTCCAAATACTTTGAAGTGCTTAATGGATGCAGGTCGACCAAACCGCAACTCATGTGGAGTTTTATAATTTCAGCCTTAGATGTGCTTTGTTTAGAATGTGAACAACTATGTGAACAACCTCCACCCAGAAGGTTTGTGAAATGTCCCTTTCATTCATCATAGCCCTTTCCATCTATTGAACTAATCTATTTTGGTGTTCTACAACTCCATTTTGTTGGGGAGTACCTGGAATATAATATTATCTTTTAATTCCATGTCTATCACAGAATTCTTTGAAATATCTTTACATAAATTCTCCTCCTCTGTCTGAGCGAATTGCCTTTAACTTTCTTCCTGTTTGATTCTCGACTAATGCCTTAAACGTTCTGAAATTCTGAAACACATCATATTTTTCTCTCAGAAAGGAAACCCACGTACGTCTGGAGAAGTCATCAATGACCAACATAAAGTAGCATTCTCCTCCAATTCCTTCTTTTCATGATGGTCCACACAGATCCATATGAACAAGTTGAAGCGGTTTCTCTGAAGATGTGAAACTATTTGATTTGAATTGAGCACAATTCAGCCTCCCCATTTGTCGGGACTTGCATACATATTTATTAGGCTTAGATATTTTTTGAAGGTCTTTCACAACACCTTCATTATTCAATTTGACAATATGATCAAAATTCAGGTGTCCAATTCTTTTTTTCCATAACCAACTTTCATCAATTTTTCTTAAATGACATTTCTCCTTATCTTCCTTTAGAACATATACATTGTTTTCCGTTTTAACCCCTTTTGCAAGCAACTCTCCTATGTTTACTATATTTATTTTACAATTCTTGGCAGTGAAAGTGACTTCACAGTTTTTGTCACATATCTGACTCACACTGAGAATATTATGCTTTAAACCATCAACAAACAATACATCTTGAGCTTTTCTTATTCCATTTCTTAAGCTTACTAGACCTTTACCTCTGGTCTTTCCTAGAGCATCATTTCCAAATGTCACACTTCCTGATTTATTTTCCTTGAGTGATAGGAACTTACTTTTATCACCTGTCATATGACTGGAGCATCCGTTGTCAATGTACCAAGAGTCTTTTTGTTTTTGAGCTGATAACGCCAATCCACACTTGTTATCTTCATTCTTCTTCCAAACCTTGACGTTTTCAACTCTATGATTTGAATCTGGCTTATAGTTCTTTAAGCGACAATCTACAACTTTATGTTCATAATTATGAAAAATGTAACATTCTGGTTCATTGAACAAAGGATCATAATGATTATTATGCTTATTCTGCATATTTTTCCCAGCCATCACATGATTTGCATTATGTGGTTGTTTGTAACTTGGTTGTATTATTCTTTGTTGAGACATGTATTTATTCCTTGGTTGTCTTGATTGCTCATGTCTAAATTTTAGAGAACAATTTAGAGCTTTGTGGCCAAAGTTAGAGCAGTAAAAACAACATCCATAGAAAAAATCTTTGTACCTGGAAAATGGTTGTCCTCTTTGAACATGTCAATTTCTTCCATGCTGATGATTTTCTTGAGTGGAGAGTGTATTATTTATTTGTTCTTCAAATTTAGTTCTAGTATCTTTTCCTTCACTCCTCCTTGGCGGTTCATTCTCTTCCTTTGTTTGAGCAGGTTTGTTGTTGTTCGTAGTTGTAGATTTGACGAACTTGATGGATTCTTTGTTGCTTGGATGATCACTACTTGATCCCTCTTCATAAACCAAACCAATTTTCAACTTTGAATTCCTTTGTTGATTCAAAATGGAGGCTAATCCTTCCAAGGCTTTAATACTTGTCAGATTTTGATGATATAAGGCCTAAAATTTCTCTAGATATTTTATGACAATCACTACTTCAGCTTCCAATTTTTCACCTTTTGTTTCGGCTTCCTTCAATTGTTGTTTGAGGATGTATTCAATATTATTAGATTCTTCTAACTTAACCTTAAACATATTAATTTCTTCAAATGGTTCCTTGCATGTTTTCTCATACCTGAGCAGTAACTACTTTTGTTTTCTTTTCTTTTCTCTAAGTCTCTCAATCTCTTCCATGGCAATGACAAGTTCTCCTTCAAGATCTAATTTTGCTTCACAGTCAGTGAAATCACTTCCTGTATCTTTAGTGTTTAGATATTCTAATGCTATTAGAATGATATCATTTATTTTATCTTCAATAGAAGAGTCACTTCTTTCATCATCTGATGGATCATCATCATTGTTTACACAAAGCCTTTTCTTCTTAAAATTATTCTCTTTATAGACCTTTTTGTGTTTGTGCTTCTCTTCATCGTCATATGTATGATCCTTTATTTTGTGAGGACACTTAGATGCAAAATGACCTATCTTACCATAGTTGAAACATTTGAAAGACAGTTTACCTTTGTATTTGCCTGATCCTTTCTTCAGTCTTCTCACAAAATTTGCTTCAATATCATCTATATCAAAGTCTGTGTTTTTCTCTACTTTAAAATATGCCTCTCTTGTAGTGGATTTACCTTTGGTGATTCTCATTTCATAATCAGTTAGGGTTCCAAGAATTTGATCTAGTGTCAACGTTTTGAGATCAGTTATTTCCTCTATATTAGAGACCTTTGAGTTAAATCTATCAGGAAGAGATCTTAATATTTTCTGGATCAGAAAAGAATCAACTATAATTTCACCTAGCCCTTTCATAGTGTTGACAACTTATTCTATACATAAGAAGTACTTACTGATAGTTTCATCTTCATCCATCTTTAACTGCTCAAACTTCTATCTGTGAGTCTGAAGTTTTGCGTCTTTCACTTTTTCATCACCTTCATAACTATTTATCATCTTGTCCCACATAACTTTTGTTAAGTCATAGTGCATGACTTTGACAAATTTTTCTTCTGCAATCCCACTCAGAATAAAATTCATAGCTTTAGCATTGAAGATGAATTCTATCTTTTCATCCTTATTAGCTGGTACAACTAGCTTTACATAACCAGTCTCAACCACATCCCAGATGTAGGTTCTCATCCTAACTTTCCAGAAGGAAACATTTGTTCCATTTAACAGGGGGGCCTTATTGGTTGAAGTTCCTTTATGACTTGTCATGTCTAAGCTTATTGATCTACCTTTAAATAAAAGGAACCTACTCTGATACCAATTATTGGAAATATAACTGAGAGGGAGGGTGAATCGGTTATAATATAAGCTTAAATCTTTTTGTTCTTTTCTGAATATTTCTAAATCATTATGTAATGTGTTACTGATAAATTAACATTAATAGATAAATAGTATTTGATCCATCACACAGAATACAAAGAGACACATATTTATCATGAGGAAACCCATAAAGGGAGAAAATATCTTCTTCTTAGGATGTCAATCAAGATCCAACTTTCATGTACATCACAGTCTTTGAGATCCAACTCAAATATGAGGCTACAACCTGTGATATCAAGATACAACTTGCAGAGAGCACCAACTCTCAGATTTTTCTAGCACCAACTCCCACATTTCTCTAGCACCCACTAGAAGTTAGCACCAACTCCCCAAATATCTTCTAGCACCAACTATAATTTAGAGGAATGCAATCCTCCCTAATACCACCCTACCACCCTGATTGAATATTGCAAAAATTTACTTACTTTCTCTGTCTCTGATATGGTATTTTACAACTCCATGACTCCTCTGCCTCTTGTAGCTTCTATTCTCTGTCCTGCTTCTATTCTCTGTTCCACTTCTATCCTCTGTTCTTTCTCTTGTTGCGCACACTGATCATGTTCAAACTATCTTTATTGGTTTTATACTTCGTTCTACCTCTGCATGCTATACACTGCGTCTCTGATCTCCACTTCAAGTACTGCTCTTAGTCTTTGCCTACTCACCGACATGACTCTCTAACTTACACCAACTGTTCTGTATTCTGCATTTCATTCACACATTGAGTCATCTGCCTATTCATCATCTGAACTCTTCATCTTCTCTGGTCGTTATTCAAGGTTCTTTGGCTTCTCTGGTAGTTATTCTGAGAATATTTTGTTTCTCTATCAATCACAATTCTTTGTTCTCTCTGGCAGTTACAATCGATCAGTTTTTTCTCCTAAGCCCCTTCATTATTGTGACCGCTGGTTGTGACCTGGGGCCAATCACTTCGTGTTAAGAACCAAACATCAATATAGCATAGAAAAACCTTAGGAAAAGTACTCAATGCCTTGAAAAAGAGATAATTTCAGATAATAATCCTCTTCGAGGGGGCAACCTCCTTTTACCCCACTTAAAT
>JASDQU010103244.1:420931-439248 GCA_032191745.1 Picea mariana | reverse complement strand
ATTCCCTAATTGGTTCTTCATAATCATATAAGTTTTCAAATCACAAACTGGATCAAATAAAAACAATGAATACTACACACACAGATCCAAGAACATTATAGACATCTTTTACTCTAAGATTCAAATCTGTAAATATGACCATAAGGCTTTGTCGTGAGACTGTTCCTGATTCTCGACAACTTCAATCCGGAAGGCAGGCAATGGACAGTCTTCTTCTTCGATCTCAAGAGCCTGAGAAAACGCCTCTAACCAGAGCAACGACATCCGTAACTGAAAACCCCATATTTAGGAACTTTGTGGATAACGAATCGGTCGTTGTAGCGAAGGCTGTTTTCACAAGAGTTGCATTGGCGGTGGTGCTATCATGTCTTCCCAATTGCACACTCCATGACGGACCACCAGACATTGAGACGGACCGCTCCGCGGCTATAACGAGAATGTCAACACAGGAAACTGTTGCGCTGCACTCATTTTCTACTGCCGCCTTCATGTCCTCGACGATGCTGAAGCCCCTCGTGTTAGTCCGCTCACAAATGAAACAACGGCTCTTTTTCTCAGGTCTGAACAGCTGCGATCTCCTGCGATTTGAACAGAAAACAGCACGCAGGTCGTGTAGCTTCACGTTGCCCTTTGCTCACGCAGTGCAACTCGTCCAGCAATAAATTAATGGATTTGGACTACACCTCTGCCATCACGCTGATGTTGATCCCAGATAGCGATTTCCTCTGTTATTTATGGGTGGCAGCTAAATCTCTCGTTACCGTTGCTTTCCTTTCACGTTCAGGCAGCAATCAATCGCAGTGGGTAGAAAACACTTAAACTCAGAAAATTAACTCGCACACAAGACAAATATACAGGCAGAAAACTCACACCAATCTACTCCTACAGTTAGGGAATACTACCTCTCATTCTCTCATATTTCTGGGCACTCCCGTGAGGGATTAAGCCCATCTAGGCTCTGATACCAAATTAACAAAATGGAGAGCAGTCATTGCAACAGATTCACACACAATAATAACTTGTATTGCTCTCTTAAACACAACACAGTACACATATATATAGTTGGATTCAGATCCAACTGATTCCACTCATGGAGGGAGAGTTTGAGAGAATATCTCAACAACCTTCTATAAATCTTCAACCAATCCCTAAATTAATAATTAATTCTAACAAGTCCCAGTTCAAATATTGGAGGAAGCATGGCATAGAAAGCAGGGCAGTGCATGGTAAGTAGGGCAGTTAGTCCCTACGGCATGGATGAGAGAAGGAGAGGTAACACGTGTACATGAAAGCAAGCAAGAGAGCATAGAGAGAAAGTTGGCACTCTAAGCTAATAAGGTAAGTTCAAGTAGGAACTCCTACGGTCTACCGTAAAGCTTTTTTATTAAAGCCCCAAGCCCGAAATCTCTTGAAAGCGGGAAGTAGTATAAGGCTAACTCAAACTGTTCTCGGGAGTCGGGAAGGCAGAGAATGAATCCAATCTTTCCCCTCTGTTTGCTGCAGTCCCTCTCGCTTTCCGTTACAGGAAGGTACAGGCACTCGTCAGGTACGCTCTAACTAAAGGTACGCTCAAAGGTAGGCGCTCGTAGAGAAAACCTATCTTAGCGGCTAGTGGCTTTGCTCAGAAGATAAGTCTTTCCTTTCCCATTACCAATAAGTCTATGAAAATAGAGCTTAGTCGCATTCCTTTCCCCCAAAAAGATGCCAAGGCCCGTACTCAATTCAAAATAAAACCGGTACTCAGTTCAAGCCGTAGTGGGAGGAAAAGGCAATGGATTGATAAATCAACCTTTGTTTCCGCTTTCCGATTCAAGCAGCCAATAAAAGGAGCCTAGAAAGCAAGTCATCGGAAGATCAGCAAGAAGGAAGATAGAACCGGTACTCTTGGTAGTTCATATGGAATATCTCCTTTGTCCAGCGGTAGTCCTTGGCTCTTGGGTGCTTTGCTTAGATAATCTTTTATTTCAGTTCCACGTGCGTGGACGTGTACAGCCTGAGCTCTCTGTTCTTTCTTTTAAGTGAAGTCAGTTCAGTGGTTTAACTCAAGTGGCCGTTGCTGTGATCAAAGTCCTCTTCTGTTCCGGCTAGCTTTTAAGTCGCCTTAACTTAATAAGGATGGCTCGCTTTGAGTATAAGACTTAAATGGGTAGAGGGTAATTTATTGCGCTTCTGGCTTTGCTAAATAAAACTACTTTTTGCTAGTTAAGAATTACCGATTGGCGGGTAAGTCGTTTAGGTCAGCGAGAACAGCTTTGACCTTTTGTCTTTCAGACCAGGTACAGCTAGAAAGCAAGGTCTCTTTTCTTTTTCCTTTTTTTAGGTAGCTTTAGCTAGCTACCAATCAAATAGTAGTCGAACACTGCCAATCAAGCAAGTCAGGGAAGGTGGTTGATGTCAAATATATCTATCATTGGCTTTGAACTCCTTTTTAGTGATGAAAGCGGTGATAGTTAAGGGTATAAGTTCAGTCAACTGGAATACGAGTCGGAAGAGATATGATAGACAATGGGACGGATCGGATCCTGGAGTACGCTCACTCAAGGCAGTGAAATCAAAATATTCTCTCCGTGAAGTAGTAGTCGATCCGAGAAAGGACTTAGCCGCGAAAGCCTGAAATGCGAGGTTCTCAGGGTTCACAATATTGATGACCGGTTTTGGAAAGTGGAAGAGGGACCTACAAGGATAACCAGGCTCTCCATCTCTGTGGGGAACTTCATCGTGTGCGAGAATCATAGTATAGAAACAACTACTGAGAGTGACCGACCTGGACTCGAGGCAGTGAAAAAATCCGGCCAAGAGAAAGGAAGCGGAAAGTGGTGCTATGGACATCAACGTATGTAGTGTGCCAACATGGAAGGATAGAAAAGGGGTTCAATTGAAATCAACACTTCCCAGGAGGTGTAGAGCCTACTCTACTAGGATGAATACTTCCTGCTAGCTGTCTTGGCTTCGCTTTCGCTTCGCTCGTTAAGCAAGGGTTTTCCTTTCGCCGCGAAACAAACACTCAAACTGACAGTGCGTAGCCTTCCATTATATTAGGGACTCAGACAAGACCTAAGGTGCGAAGCCGCAAGGCTTCGTTTCCGAAGCGAAGGAAAGGAAGGAAGTGGAACTGAGTGAAGCGAAGGAAACCGGCTGAGTTATTGATACTCATAGAATTAGTAGCTTGGAAAGAACCGGAAGACACCCAGTTCCTAACAATGACAAACAAAACCTATTTGGTCGCATGAGACACCAACTTATGGAATACTTACAACAAAAGGAGACACATTGATAGTAATATCACCTTTTATATTTACAAGGATCTGATTCGACAAGATATACACGATAATTCTTGGGTGACACTGCAACTTGTACAAGCCTATGGCCCAGTTGCACGGTTCTGGGCAGGGCCACATCATATATACGCTCAGGAAAAAATAGACCCAAACCAAAAGTGGTTAACTATCCATTACAGACTGAGAGAGGCAGAAATGGGTGAAATTATGTTAGATTGAACCGCAGAGTGGAAATTTCCCCTTAAAAATTACAAACAATGGGAAGAGGTTAAAAAGAAGAATCAAACTAGGAATGAAGAGAAAATTGATGATAAAAATGGGAATGAGGATGAAGACAAGGATGGCGAAAATGCAGAGACAGACGAGCCAACATCGCGCACAGGTACTAAGAGAAAAAATGGGGCATCCTTTAGTGTTAGCATGAAATAACTGAAAATAAACGAAGCCGATAGTTACTGTACAAAGCTTGAATGAGGATGACTTCGACAAAATAAGTGATATGTTTAGAGAAATTATGGAGGAATCAATCTAACAAGCATTGTAGGGATAGTCAACAATATAATAACATGTTACCTATCCATTTGGGTTATTGGAAGCTACTCACATATATTTAGAACACCCCCCAACAATAGATCCCACAGGAAGTATAGTAAATCTAGGAGATGCAATGAGAGACATGGGTGCAGAATGTAGGACGATCAAGATCACAAATGAAGCAATAGTTTTTCCTACTATGGAATTGCAAGTTTAGGTGCCAGCACCAAGTTGCATTGAATTATTTTTATTGAATTTATCGCATGATGACCTCACAACAATAAAAGAAAGTATCACTCAAGATATCACATACCTCATAGACTTGGTAGGAACAAAGTTGGAGGAAGCTACACAAGAAAGTGTTGCAGAAGAGGCCAAATGCAATGATTTAGAAATGGAACAAGATTTGGTATAGGAGGACGCAGAGAAGTGGAAACAAGCCTTTCAAAAGGTTTACAGTGCAGTAGTGGACGAACCCATAGTATTAGAGACAGTGCCATGATAAAATGAGAAGCAGAGAATACAGAGAAAGAGTAGAGCAGAAATAATATTTAGTATATTGAGTATATGAGAAAAAGAGTACTATGAGAAAAGGGAAAAGAGATGAGCTAAATAGACTAAAGCAAATCAAGAAACGAAAGTACAACTGTCCAGAATAGTTGGCAGTGTACAGTCAGACTGTTGAGGTTACATTATATTTAACACTCCCTTTTAAACTCAACAGTTACAATCATCAACACTGATAATGCCCAAGTGTTGTCTCTGAAAATCAAAAACGGATTTTCTCAGTGGCTTTGTGAAGATATCTGCGAGCTGATCTCGAGAGCCACAAAATTGAAGTGCTATGTCAACATTATTGACTAGCTCGCGGATGAAGTGAAAGCGAGTGTCAATATGCTTGCTTTTCTTGTGAAACACATGATTTTTGGATAGAGCAATTGCTGAGGTGTTGTCACAGAAGAAAGGGGTTGGCTCCTTTTCTGTATGTGACATATCATTCAATATTCTTCTCAGCCACACAGCTTGACAGGAGGCTGAGGTAGCAGCGACATACTCTGCCTCTGCAGAAGATATTGATACAATGGATTGCTTCTTTGATGCCCATGAAATCAGATTCATGCCCAGGTGAAAAGCATGTCCTGAGGTGCTTTTCCTGTCATCTAGGCTTCCTGCAAAATCACTGTCTATGTAACCAGAGAGATGATTATCATCAGACTTAGTGTACCATAAGCCAAAATTGAGAGTGCCTGCAACATATCTCAGAATCCGTTTAGCCATTTTCCATTGAATCTTTAGGGGATTCCATAAACCTGGAAACAAGGCTGGATGCATACATAATATCAGGCCTAGTTGTTGTAAGATACAACAAACTGCCTACTAAATTTTTTTACAAGGTAGGGTCCACTGTAGGGCCTTCATCTTTCTTGCTCAATTTTGTGCCTAGAGGTATAGGAGTTTTTGTTGGATTGCATTCTTCCATGCAGAATATTTTGATGATGTCTGCTTCATACTTTTGCTAACAGACAAAAATGCCTTTGGTTGATTGATCAGCCTCAATTCCCAAAAAGTATTTCATTATGCCAAGATCTGTCATCTCAAACTCAGATTGCATGGCATGTTTAAAACTGGTTAACTCGAGATTTTCAGTATATATCATGTCATCAACATATAAACATACAATCAGAATTTTATTGTGTTGATCTATTTTGGTGTAAAGAGTTGGCTCATTTTGGCTTCTGCTGAAACCAATTTTGATCAGGTAAGTGTCAATTCTATTGTACCAAGCTCTTGGAGCTTTCTTTAAGCCATACAAGTCTTTCTTCAACTGATATACTTTGGCTGGCTACTCTTGGACTTCAAATCCAGGTGGTTGATCGACATAAACTTCTTCTTCTAAGAAACCATTCAGGAAAGATGACTTGACATCCATCTGGTATACTTGCCATTTGTGTTGAGCTCATATGGCTAAGAGATTCCTTATAGTGTCTAATCTTGCTACTGGAGAAAAAGTTTCACCATAATCAGTACCTGGTTGTTGTGAGAATCCTTTGGCAACAAGTCTTGCCTTGTGTTTTTCAATTTGCCCTTTTTCATTGAGTTTAGTTTTGCAAACCCACTTGACACCAATACTCTTCTTGTGTCTGGGCAAATCAACAAGATCCCATGTCTTGTTCTTCTCAATGGAGTCAATCTCTTGGTTCATGGTTTGAACCCAATGTGGCTCCTTAGTTGCTTCTTTAAAATATGTAGGTTGACATGACATTAATGCAAAAAGATTGTGTTGTTCATTGTCATCCAACTGCTGATGGATTTCTCTCAAACATCGAGTTCTCTGATTTTGAAGTTCAGAGGATGAGTCTCTGCTTGAAGTTGAGTTATCCTAAGAATTTTTAGGTTGTCCTTGTACCTGCAATCTTGGAAGAAGAGGTTGAGGTATTGGTTGTCCTGAATTTTCTACGTTTTCAACACTTGGCAGCAATGGATTTTGACTGTCCATTTGTTGATTTTCAGATTCATTCCAGAGTTGATTTTCCATAAATTTTACATCTCTGCTAAGAATTAATTTCTTTGAGATTGAATTGTAAAGCCTGTAAGCTTTAAATGTTTCACTGTATCCAGTAAAGATGCATTTCTCACTTTTATCATCAAGTTTCTTCCTTAATTCAGAAGGGATGTGAGTGTATGCTATTCATCTGAATGTCCTTAGATGAGAAACATTTAGCTTTGTCCCACTCTATTCTTCTTGAGGGACTTTCATCTTTAGACTGGTGGTTGGAGATCTATTCAAGAGATAAGCTGATAATGCTACTGTTTCAACCCAAAAATTATTTGACAAACATTTCTCTTTGAGTAGGCTTCTTTCCATGTTCATTATTGTCTAGTTTTTCCTTTTAGCCACTCCATTCTGTTTTGGAGTATACTTGGTTGTAGTTTCCATGATGATGCCTTGTGATTTGCAGAAATTTGCAAATTCGTTGGAGTTGTATTCTCCTCCTCTATCTGACCTGAGAAATTTTATATATTTTTCACTCTGTTTTTCAGCTTCTGCTTTGAATTCTTTGAATTTTGCAAAAGTTTCAGACTTGTATCTGAGAAAATAGATCCAGATTTTCCTGCTAAAGTCATCAATAAATGTTAGAAAATAAAAGCTACCACCTATGGACTCTGTTTGCATTGGTCCACATAGGTCAGTGTGAACGAGTTCGAGATGTTGTTTGGCTTGAGTGGATGACTATGGAAAACTAGTTCTCTAATGTTTTCCAAGTATGCAAGACTCACATGGGGGATTTTCCTCTGTAAAAATAGGGATACCTTTGACCATGGAGTGCTTCTATAAGAGACTTAGACGTTGAAAGGGTAGATGTCCAAATCTTGTATGCCAAACCATAGTTTCATTGGAGGTGGATGCACTTTGTGCATATGTTTGGATCAGATTTGCAGTTCTGAGGGTCAAGGGAAACATCTTATTCTGAGTCATGTAGATTTCAAAAATCAATTTTGTACTGGGGGTTTTATCATATATCTTGCATGATGCTCCCTCAAAAAGTAACTTATAGCCATGTTCAATGAGTTGTCCTACACTTAACAGATTATGTTTCAGATCTAGAACATGATAGACATTGTTTATGTCTTTCTTTACATTTTGTTTAGTAAGAATTGGTACAGTTCCTTTTCCTTGAACTTTGACTAAAGAATCATTTCCAAGTGTAATATTAGAGGAAATTGAAGAATCAATGCATGAAAGTAAATCTTTGTTACCTATCATGTGATTGTTGCATCCACTGTCCAACAAACAAAGATCTTTATGTTGTTCTTCAGTCTTGTGACATGAGAGAAACATACCTTCTGAGGTTTCTCCTGTATGATTTGAGACATGTGCTCTGCCTGAGAGCTGATATGATTGCTTCTTCCGGCATTCAAATTCATATTGTCCAAACTTTTTGCAGTAATAACATTGTATGCTTGATTTGTCATTTGATCTTCTCCCTCTGCCTCTTAGAGGATGAAAATTTTGATTCTGGTGATGTTGTCTATGACCTCCACTTGAGTGTTGGTGACTTGGACTGCTCCCTCTTCCTTGGTGACCTTTGCCTCTTCCTCTGCCTCTCCCTCTGTTGAAGGAATATTGAGTTTTGAAGGCATTGGTGATTGACTCATATGTGAGATGCAATTTGGTCTCATGTGTCAACAGAGAGCCCATTAATTCATCTGTTGACAAATTTGACAGATCCTTGGATTCAAGGATTGTTGTAAAGACCATTTCGAATTTCTTTGGTAAACTTCTGAGGACTTTCTCAACAATTCGTTGATTAGGGATGGCTTCACCAGTCAATCTAATCTGGTTTACGATTCCCATGACTCTAGTCATAAACTGATCAACGTTTTCAGACTATGTCATTCTTAAAGTCTCGAATTGCGTCCTCAAGGTCTGCAATTTGACTATTTTGACCCTGTCATTTCCTTGGTAGGATGATTTAAGAATGTCCCATGCTTGTTTTGAAGTAATAACGCCTATGATTTTTGAGAAAATCGAGTCATCCACTGAATTCTAAATCCATAATTTTGCCTTCTTTTCTCTATTCCTTTGTTTTGCCTAAATAGGTCTTTGTTTGTTGGTCATGGCGGCAAGGTCTGCTGGATCTAGTTCCACATATCCAAGATCCACTGGATTCCAACACTCTTGTTCTTACAAGAAGGATCTCATTCGAAGAGACCAAAACTGATCATTCTTTCCAAGAAGAATCGGTTCTTGAGTTGGTCCTAAATTGCTAGATGTGGCCATCTTTTAAAAAATTTAACAAAAAAAAAAAAAATTGTTAGAAAAATTCTTGTTTACCTATTTTCTGTGCGTAAAACCAGGTCTTCGAAGTTCTTTCAGTGACTTCAGACCTAAAAACACTGGGTAGACCACTTCTTTAGCTTCGATCTGGTTGGACTTGACTTATTCAAGCACAAGATATGTTGACTCAGAGCTCTGAGCTCTGGTCTTTAGAAACTGTAGCAACTGTAGCAACTGTAATGGCAGAATCGGTCCAAATGCAAACTCAGCCCCATGCGAATAAGCACTGAGCGTGAGCTCCTTCCCCACGTGACCACTACCCGTGACCATTGGCTTAGCCCACAAGGAGTGCATCACATTTCGCGACCTCGGGAATATTGGTTTGTGAGCCACTCCTGACTCTCCAACTCCTGAAATCCAAAAAGGGCTTAACGAGCCCTCAGCTCCTCTCGTATCCTTTCTCCACATGACCACGATGCTATAACCATGATCCACTTTTCGAGATTTCACGGTTAGCGAAGTTTCTATACAACTCCAACCTTTCCTCCTTGGAATCTCGAAATCCAAAACTCTGATCTATCCTCTCTTGCGGATCAACGATCTAGATACTCCTATGATCTGATGGTTCAGATCCTCCTATGATATGATGATTTAGATCCTTTCAGGATTTCGCGGATCGATATTTCACGACCTTTGAACTCTCGTTATGATGTTCTCCAAACCCCGAACTCCGAAATGTTGAAATTTTGGAGCCTCCCAAATCAACGGTTCATGCTCCTCCTGATCTAACGGCTCAGATCACGTTGGAGTTTCGCATATCGCGAGTTCATTGAACTCTCACCTCTGATTTCCTAGTAGCCGAAATCGCGATAGCACTGGATTGACGGTCCAGATCTTTGCTCGATCAATGGTTGCGATTATTTCACGATTTCGCGTATCGCAGGTTCTTGAAACTCTGTTAGTAGACACCTTTGAGTCGCAAGTCAGCAAAGTGTTGAATGCTTGCCACGTGTCCCTTCCAATGGATAGTTAAGATGATGTCGGGTTTTCACGTTTCACGAAGTTGAACGACTTGCACCTTTGTTCTCCCAATCCCCGAAATGCCGATGGCACTAGATTGACGGTCTAGTCCTCTCTTTGATCGACGATTATGATCGATTCAGGATTTTGTGCTTCGCGACCCCGAAGGATGGCACACCTCTATCCTCCCGATTCCCGATTTCTCAATCGCCTCAGATCGATGGCGCACAATCTTTCTCAATCCAATGACTCAGATCGAGTCATGATTTCACGATTTGCGAATTCTCACTGTAGTGTGCTTTGACCTTTACTCCCTGCGAGTCAGCGAAATGCCAAGATCTCGCCACATGTCGTCCTTGATGGACGGTCCCAATGATTTCAGGATTTCATGACTTCGTAAGTTGGCTTTTATCCTGTGTGCTCCAGAGGACTAAGCCTCGTGCATTTTCTTCCGGATATGACAACTATTGGTCCTCTGTGCTAGATCTGACAGCTGAAAAACTTTTGCCTTTTTTGCGTGCTCCTTGTCCTTTCTGAACTCGATCGATTGCTCAGATCTGTTTGCAGGGCCAATCTTATGGCTGTTCTATTTGTCCTTTGCTGCTTTGGCTTGTCCTTTGGCACTCTTTGCAGAATTCTCTACGTAAGAAGGAATTTCACGAATTCTTTAAAGAAATTACGAAGTTTTTCTCTTCTACAGCTCTGTTTCCTCAAGTTTTTATGGATTTCATGATTCTTTTCCTTCTGCTACTCTGTTTCCTCAATCTTTTATGAATTTCATGATTCTTTGCCTTTTGCAGCTCTGTTTCCTCAATATTTTGAGCATATTACGCTCTGCTTCCTCACGTTTGTTTTTTGCAACGATCTTTTGAGCGGATGGTGGACTGCACGTTGTTCTCTAAACTTTGTGAAGAATCTCACATCCTAAGCTCTCGTTGACAGTTTAAATTCTTCGCTACTTAGGATCGTGTTGCTCTCCAGACTGTGTGAAGAGGCTTACGTCTAAAGCTCTGATACCATGATAAAATGAGAAGCAGAGAATACAGAGAAAAATATATGAGAAAAGGGAAAAGAGCTGAGCTAAATAGGCTCAAGAAATAGTACTATGAGAAAAGGGAAAAGAGCTGAGCTAAATAGGCTCAAGAAAATCAAGAAACGAAAGTATAGCTGTCCAGAACAGCTGGCAGTGTACAGTCAGACTGTTGAGGTTACATTATATTTAACATGCCAGAGGAGCAAGTGGAAAGCATTTCAAAATTTGTTAAAGGATATCACATTAATATCGGGGAATTACAAGCAAAAACCATGTCCGGGACACCACCATAAGAGAAAGCAAAGAGGGGAGAAACCACATAGAAGTAAGTATAACATATTAAATAATTGGAAACAAAATATGTTAAGTATTGTGAAGAAACTGCATAGTTATGGATGTAGCTAATGGAAGACACCGAACTACAAATTTTGGAAACTAATATACAACCACTTGAAGAGAAAGTATTGAAGAGAGAAACGATAGTCTTCCCTCTTCCACCAAACAAAAATCTGAAAGCCATGATGGAGAGTCGACATAAAAGTAATGATCTCAGTCAACTTTAGGAAAATTAACAGGCACATAAAGTGAAAATGGTGTTGCTAGAGGAAGTTGCTTACAAGGCGATGGAGGAATTGGAAGCAATACAATAGGTGGTCAAACAATTAGAACAAGAGAGTCAAGAGAAACTAAACTCACCCATTATAGCACATATTATGAATGCAGTTTTGGATCAAGAAACATTGGTGGAGGATAAGGTAACCAGAACTAAGACCATTTTGACTGTTTGTTCACAGACTTTCCATAGGTGCAACTACAACCATGAATTCTTTGCAAGTGAGTGTTGGGGCCCTATTTGAGCAGGATAGTTTTGGGACAATTCTTGATGTTTGTGTCGCAAGTCAACTATGCACAATACATGATAAAGGGATGAAAAGTGCACACAAAGTGGAAGGAAGTTAGCAAAAGGACCAAGACACGTATTTTGAAGAGTAATAATGTAATCCATTAAGGAAATTTTCGAGGTTTGGGGATATTTTGTAACATGCTCAGCCCTAATGAAATTGGATAAATATGTAAAAGGGTGGGATAGTTAACAAAGGGGAGTGTGTGGTGTGTAAATTTATTGTCTATATTTTAGAAGTCTATGGTGGGATACTCTGCGGTGGTAAACAATTATATATGAGGTATGCAGAATTAGTAGGTGTATACTACAACAAATAGCTAGGCAATTAGTATTGTGAACTATAGTTGCAGGCATTTTGAATAGCACAGTGCACATATGTAATGAAGACTTGAATAAATAATAGAATCCAATCGTTGTGGACGTATCCCGGTTTGGGGTGAACCACGTTAAAACGTGGTGTCCTTGTGTGTGTGTTTCTAATGTATTGCGCATGGTGTGTTTATTATGATTATTGTTCTATTTACTGAATATGATGATGAATATGATGAATAACAATTATACTAATCATACTGTCACATAAGGGTTTATGTATGGAAACAATGCATAGGGAAACAAATGCTATAGGAGAACTTATGCATAGGGGTTTATCCTATACTTATCTCGCATTTGTTATTCAGGTGTTGTAGAAACCACACATGTTGAATAATTTAAAGAAATGATCTCCAATCCACTCAACATTGTGGAAACTTGGTTCCTACAGTCCCCATAGACAATTGGGGTTAGACTTCATCTTCTTGTAGGTGATGTTGAATGTGACGATGTTTAAGGGTTTTGTTGGTTATTAATATTTGAACCCTGGGTCTACCCAAACTATGCCAACAAACCCCTATGGCAATATGGAGTCGAAAAATCGGCGCTCGAATTTCTAACAATGTGGTAACCAAAAGGGGAGAAAGAGCAAGGGGCATAGTTAAGTTATCCTGAACATCATCAAGACAAAGCATGAACCATAAACCTCTGATGATCATTATGACATAAAAAGAAGCTATCACAAAATTCGAAGAAGAGCAGAGGCAAATGGAATTCGTCTTAACAATTTCAGAAAAACATATCCAAAGTTTTTAAGGGGATGGCCTACCAAACACTTTGGAACCGGTACCATACGATGATGATGAGCCTCTCTATACCAATTTCACTCCAAACCATGGGGAACTATTCTGGGAAACCTGGTGCATGCAAGGAATGCAATTCACATTCTGGTCAATTGAAATATTATGTCAACCAAATAATTTAGCCTAAAACTTATAAGCATAAACTCCTCCTACAGATATAGACACTTTCCTAGAAAATAATGCATACATAAAGCCAAGTCTTGTCAATTTGGAGGCTTGATTCCATCCCCGACCATGTAGCAACTTTCTTGAGTTTGGAGGTGAAATGGAAGAAAATCAGGAATAAGAGTAAGAAAGGCAATAACCGAGGTGAAGTCTTAAATAGAACATTCCAAAATATCTGAAGTGGAATAGGTCTTGCAAAGAGAAATAGGTGATGCAAAGAGCCAAAGCCACATTGAGTGGAAACATAGACAAGCTTTGCAAGGTATTGGAGGTTGAGTTTAAAAAAATTAATTGAACGATGGGCCATGTGAATGATGTCTCCATAGAATTTAATACCAATATGTGTGTCCAATTATGTGAATGATGCATGCATAGAATTTAATATCGATGTTCATGTCCAATTATTCCCGACAAGATAATGTATGTAGTGTTTCTTTCTAAATGTTGTCAAGTGGGTTTGTAGTGACCATTAAGCTCAGCCCTAAGCGAGGTTGGAGAGCAGACCTAGAATTTCAAATTTATCATGCCTTTCAAGTGATAATGATGATGGTCATTTGTTTTTCATGCTTGTGATTTTAAGTTTAATGCATATTCATAAGTGTCAAATTTTTTTATGTTGTTATATGAAAATTTCACTGTAATTTAGTCTCTATACATTTAACACTAAAACAAAACCATGTATGAGAAGTAACCATCCCAATTCATATTTTGCGGAATTATCCAAAAAAATCTAATCTAGCTCAGCTACCTAATGCATCTAATTACATAACAAAATAAATTCTAACGAATTAAATTTTATTTCCAAGTGTAATTTAATGGTACTATTTTATTACCAATGAACCCAAACACAGAGAAATCTATGATATCCGAAAATTAACTATGGAAAATGAGAAATCCATTAAAATCCAATTTCTCATTTCTATCATCCCCTATACAATAAGGTCACGAAGAGATATTTGATAACCCCAAAATTATCGTTCTCGTAGCTTAACCCTATTAAAGGCACACCTCACTTGCTAATGGTGGTACTTAATTAATCTTAACTCTGTTGAAGGCACACCTCACTTGCTAATAATGATACATAATTAAAGTGTATATACCAATTTTCATGTCCTTATAAAGTCTACATAAAACATTATATTCTTCATATTTGGTGGAAAGAAGTTGTTTCCAGAAGGAACCGTATCTTTAAACAATAACAAAATACCAAACATATCTCTAAATAATAGCAAAAACGAAGCAAGGCAGACAGGTTTGGGAAATAAGTGATGCAATTGCTGAGATTTTACATGAAATTAAACAATATTTGAAAAAATGTGATTCAATATGTATAGCTCCATAATGAAATTAAAAAATATTTGAAAAGATGGAATTGAATATCCAATTAATGTTGACACCCGAGTGTTCTTTATATGTGAAAATTGGTATGGCGATTGGATTAGAATTCTGTAATGTGGACATGTATTGATCCCACCTCCTGCGTATATATCTTTGTATGTGGACAAAACTCATATTTTACTGCACATGGCTACAAGGATGCAGCGCAGGCTCTTTCGGGGAAATTAAAAATCATAGTTTTTTCATAAATTATTTGAAGCGTTAACATATTGGAATCATGTAACGATTCAAGCCATATATAGCATTTGAAAACATAGAGCCTTATGCTCATAGTGGGGAAGTACTTTGAACTTGGAAGTTGGGAAGATGGAATGTGTGATCTTTTCTGATAGCCCATTGTTGTCACTTGTACAACCATTATCGAAAAACCCACCCTATTCGATGCTCTATGTCTCTTCCTCATATGAATGAATTGTAAGGAGATTCAAATAAGGTATTAGAAAACCATTCTAACATTGAATGAATGCTAAAAATTTCACCATTCTACCAGCAAAATGCATTATCGGGCTATACGTGTAGATGGTTACTATATTATCAATAGGGTAGGTGTATATTCTCAGTATCTAGGTCATTAAAATAAAATAAACTGTGTCCTTTCATAGATAATAAAAAAGCAAAAGAAAACGAGCTTTTAATATAGAGTAGGACAATATCTCCAACCCTTTTTTACACCACTATGAAAGGAGGAATTATAGGACAAGGACTTATCGTAACAAGATTATCCTCTGCCTTAAATTCCTTGGAAGTTAACTAAGCAGAGCAGACCCACTGAAGGAGAGAAAAGTGGAATTCCCTTCCAAGTCATGATTTATATCATATCGGTATAAACTTATAAGATTTCCCCGCTAACCTCCCAGTAGAAGGAGTTATTTGGTGATCTCCCTCTCCAAAATAATATAAAAAAAAACAATATCGGGCGATAGGGAGAAAAGAAAGGAAGTTATTTTATTCTAGGAGGTGAAGTTCAGTAGGTGGTGGATAAGAAGGAAAGGAAAGAAAGTATTATCAGTTTGAATCGATTAGGTGGTGGATAAGAAGGAAATGAAAGAAGGTAGTATATGTTTGAATCGACTTTGATTTAAGTGTAGTGACTTCCATACCCACATGAATCAGTCATATAATGTATTATATGCCATACATATTAAGATGAGTGAGTGAAAGGCTTTGATTTAAGTGCATTGAGCGTCATAAACACATGATTTGTATTATCATCTCTCTCATGCCACTAATCAAACTCATAAATACCATAGAGTTGTGGCACCCTCCCCTGCCAGCCATGAATATAGTCTCTACGATAGAGCCTGTAGCTATCTACTAGGATTTTTGATAGGCATTAGACTTACGATAGAGCCTGTAGCTATCTACTAGGATTTTTGATAGGCATTAGACTTAGATACACGTCAATTTGATAGTTTCAAAATTTGATCAAGGTCACTCTTGACATATGTTGTATATATTCACTTGTCAAATACGGGTTGGCAGACCAAATACGTGCTACAACCCATGAAATTCTAGGCCTGATGATGAGTACAATGAGTGAGTGACAAGATTTGATTTAATTGCGCTGAGCATCATAAACAAATGAATTGTATTCTCATCTCTCTCATGCCACTAATCGAACTCATAATATCATAGATCCGCGACACCCTCCATGCCCGACCATGCATATAGTCTATATCATAGACCTTGCAGGTATCTACTAGGATTTATGACAGGTATTCGACTTAGATACACGTCAATTTGAGAGTTTAATTTTTTTTTTAATGAAAGTCACTCTTCACATGTGTCGTATCTATTCACCTGTCAAATATGGGTTGACATAACAAATACGGGCTACAGCCTGTCAAATTCCAGGCCTGTTGGAGAGTCATCATTCCCAATATCATAACAACCATAAGCATGTAACATTAAATAAAATGAACCATAAGCATGTAACATTAAATAAAATGATTGAAAAGTATTCATGTGAAAGCAATAAGAAATAATCTTGAAATTATATTTAACCAATAAAATCAAAGTTAATTGTTTTTTAATTATAATAAAAAATATAAAAAAAAAAATGTTTACTATTTAAAAGTCAAAGGTTGTTTGACTATTGAACTATTACAACATACATAACCTTATGGAGGTATAATAACAATAATAATGATATCATACAACTCTTCAAAAAGTTATAATTAAAATGATATTATAATGAAGACTATATTTTTAAAGATCAAATTTTAATTTTAAAAATGAATAACAATAATAATAATATCATATAAGGAGTTATATTTACATCCAACAATTAGATGGATGCAATAAAATTATCTTTTCCAGTTTTTTTTTATTGTAATAACAAAAATTTAAATTAATATTTATTTATTTATTTTTAATAATTCCTTTTTTATTTGTTAGGTTATTGATTTGGTCTTTGTAAACCAAACTTTCAAATCATTAAGAAAAATAAAACCTAAAACTGAGTATGGGAGAGATGTACACGTAACATAATGCATTAAATAATAATAAATATAAAAAATAATAAAATAATAAAAATTGATGTGAGCTCCAATATATATATATATATATATATATGGATAAGTACAAGCTAATGATGGGCTCTCATGATGCATTAGTGACAATGCAAACTTGGAAAAACAACAATTTTTAACTTGAAGGGATTATTCAAGATACTTTTACAATGAAAATAAACATGGTGTAAAAAGATAAAAAGTAGGAAATTGAATTAGCTTTCTGAATATACAACTTGTATTCATAGATATTGTGAATAACTGGGTCAAATATAAGGTATGTTTAGTGCAGGTGTGGAGTGTCTTAATGATGGAATTTTGTTCCAAAAACTAACTTGTATGCTTGTAGTGAACCCGTTTTTCTTGTGTCTTGTATTTTTTAGAAATTTTTAATATTAATTTTATATTTTTTTAAATTATCAAATTCAATATATGCCTTAAATTACAATTTATTTTGTTAGTGGAGGCTAAAAGGGTCTTAACATGATCAAAATTTATTTATTTACTTTTAGATCATAGGTATATGTCTCCTCTAGTTCCATATATAACTCATTTGAGAAATGATTAAGCTGAGAAAACGTCATAGCATAAATAAGAGAGGTATGTATTCTAGGATTTTGATATATGTGAAGACAAAAATAGATTAAAAATAATAAACAATAATAATTTTTAAAAATGACTATAGATTTGAAATATGCATAGTCAACTTGATCTATATCTATAATTGTTTCAACAACTGAATTGTTTATCCTATATAATAATAACATTAAAGACATAGACATAATTCACAAAATTGGAGGTTTTTATGAATTTGCAGACTAAACCACTAGGTTTGTCATCCCATACCTAAATCTAAGCTATCCAAGTCAACATACACCTTGTCAATCCTGCCCCAAAAAAATAAAATCAAACAATCATGCACAGACTCCTAAAAATCATTTCCTTCCTTCTATATATTTTTTCTCTCTCTCCTACATCTACCCCTCCTCTCTATCCCACTCTCTCTCTCTCTCTACCCCTTTGTCCCTCACTCCCCTCTCTCTTCCACTTTTATTCTACCCTTTCTCTCTCTCCTTGTTGTTAGTATCAGTCTCACTCTCTTTCCCCCTCTTTCTCTCTTTATTCCCCCTCTTTGTCTCCCTTCGTATCCCCCCCTTCCTCTCATTATCTCACTACCCCCCTTCTATGTCTCCCTCTCTGCTTGGTTTCCTATCACTATCCCTCTCTCTATCCCCCCTCTCTTTCTCCCTCTCATCCCTCTCATACTCTGTCTCTACTCCTCCTCTTTGTCTTTCTCTCTCCCCCCTCCTACCTCTCTGTATCTACCCCTCATCTTTGTCTTGTTCTCTCCCCTTCTCACACTCTCACACAGTCTCTCTCTCCCCCCTCATCCCCCTCTCTCTACCCCCCTTCTCTATTTTACTCTCTCTCCCTCTCAAACTCTCACACACTCTCTATTTCCTTACTATTCCTGGCTCTCTCCCCCTCCCCCACACACTTTCTACCCCCTCTATATGTCTTAC
>JASDQU010103244.1:367638-404229 GCA_032191745.1 Picea mariana | reverse complement strand
CATCCAAGTTTCGGTTTGATTTTTATCGCGAGCTACAACTCACCTCTTCAATCCATTCAGGGACATGTGGCCAATTTCGTCCGGGGTGATAAAATCCAAACCGAGCAGCATAACAGACTTCCATAAGCTACCACAAGTATATTTTTCCAAGGCCCACACTAATACACTACCCAAAAATTCCTGACACATTGTTTGTGAAAATAAACCTCCTCTTATGAAATTGCACTATGCCTCATTAACCAAACCCCTAGTGCCAGAGATACTCCAACAAATGGTTTTTCGATTGACAGAATTATAGTGGAGCCCCTCGCCTAGGTGAAACCTGATGCTCCAGATCCAATACGACTGATGGTTCTCCCATTGGAGTCTCAATTTGAGCTTTATCGCAAGTTGCAACTTGCCTCTTTAAGCCATTCAGGGACATGTGGCCAATCTAGTCTATGGGCATAAAATATGAATTTAGTGACATAACATAGTTTCATAAGCTTCGACAAGTCTATTTGGCCAAATCCCACATGAATACACTACCCTCCTCTTTAGAAATTGCATTATGCCTCATTGAATAAAACCCTAGTGTCGAAGATACTCCAACAAAAGGTTTTCTGACAGATGAAATGATAGTGGAGGGCCACCCTTGTTGAAAACTAGTGCTTCATATCCAATTCAATTGACGGTTCACAAATACTACTTTTCTCTTGAGTTTTATCGTGAGTTGCAACTCACCTCTTCAAGTCCTTCAAGGACATGTGTCAAATTTGGTATGGGGGGATAAAATCCAAACTGAGTGGAATAATGGAGTTTCATAAGATCCCACAAGTCTATTTGGCCTAGGCCCACCTGATTACACTACCTAGAAATTTCTGACATAGTGTTCTTGAAAATTGACCTCCTCTTCAAAAATTTCACTATGCCTCATGCAACAAAACATTGGAAATCTCATGCAAGTATTTTTATATAAGATATATGTGATAACAAGTTGTATAATTACTTTCTTAATGAATCATTTGATTTTAATTTTTACTTATTAAACTTGTTCATTTAGTACAAGGCATGGAAATACATGGAATGGAATGGAAACTCATGGAATGGTATGGAAATCCATGGCATGTAAAGGCATGCTATGGTATGGAAATTCATGGCATGGAAATGAACGGCATGGTATGGAAAGGAAAGGCATGGAAAATGAAAGGCATGGAATGTAAATGAATGACATGGTATGGAAAGGAAAGGCAGGGCATGCAAAATGAAAGGAAAGACATGCCATGCCATACCATACCATACCATGGAAATGAATTCCAAGGCAAGGCATACCATATCATAATATATCATACCATACCATAGCATACCATATTGTACCATACCAAGGAAAGGAAATGCATACCATACCTTTCCTTTCCTTGCATACCATACCATGCAAGGAAATGGAAAGGAAAGTAAAGGCATACCATACCAATGCCATTTCCATTTCCAATGCATACCATACCATAACATTTCCAATGCATACCATACAGGGAAATGGAAAGGCAATGCATACCATACCATACCAGGAAATGGAAAAGAAATGCATACTATACCATACCATACCATTGTCATTTCCATTGCCAATCCATACCACAAATGACCATACCATACCATACCATTGTCAATTCATACCATACAATGTCAAGGTTATGCACACCATTGCCAATGAATACCATTCCCATTTCCAATGCATACCATACTATATGATACCATACCATTGTCAATGCATACCATACAAGGCAATGTCAAGGAAGTGCATACCATAACATACCATACCATGCAAGGAAATGGAAAGGAAATGCATATCATACCATAGCATACCATACCATTTCCATTTCCAATGCCAATTCATACCATACCATACCATACCATACCATATCATTGCCAATGCATACCGTACAATCCCAAGGCAATGCGTACCATTGCCAACGCATACCATTTCCATTGCCAATTCATACCATTGACATTTCCAATGCGTACCATACAATGGAAAGGAAATGCATGCCATACCATACCATTGACAATGCATACCATACAATGGAAATGAAATGCATACCATTTCCATTTCCAATGCATACCATTTCCATTGCCAATGCATACCATACCATATGATACCATACCACTGCCAATGAATACCATACAAGGAAATGGCAAGGAAATACATACCTTACCATACCATACTATACCATTGTCAATGCATACCATGCAATGGAAAGGAAATGCATATGAATGCCATGGCCAATGCATACCATACCATTTGATACCATACTATTGCAAATGCATATCATACAAGGAAATGGAAAGGAAATGCATACCATACCATACCATACCATACCATGCAAGGAAATGGCAAGGAAATGCCTACCATACCATATCATTTCCATTGCCATTGCCAATGCCAATGCATATCATACCATATCATTTCTAATGCATACCATACAATGGCAAGGAAATCCATACCATTTCCATTTCCATTGCCAATACCAATGCATACCATAGCATACCATACTATTTCTAATTCATACCATACAATGGTAAGGAAATGCATAAGATTTCCAATGCATACCATATAATGCCAAGGAAATGCATACCATACCATACAAGGAAATGGCAAGGCATTGCATACCATACCATACCATAGCATTGGCATTCCCATTTCCAATGCCAATGCATACCATACCATACCATACCATTGCCAATTCATTTCCTTTCCATTTCCAAAGCATACCATTTCCAATTCATTGCCTCCCCATCGCCAATGCATAACCATACCATTGCCAATGCATACCATACAAGGAAATGGAAAGGAAATGCATACCATAACATACCATGGAAGGCAATGAAAAGGAATTTGATACCATACCATACCATACCATACCATTTTCATTTCCAGTGCCAATGCATACCATACCATACCATTGTCAATGCATACCATACCATACCATTGTCAATGCATACCATACAATGGAAAGGAAATTCATACCATTTCCAATGCATTGCATTTCCATTGCCAATGCATACCATACCATAAGATACCATACCATTTCCAATGCATATCATCCAATAAAATGGAAAGGAAATGCATACCATACCATACCATACCATGCAAGGAAATGAGAACGAAATTCATACCATACCATACCATACCATTGCCAATGCATACCATACAATGGCAAGGAAATGCATACCATTTTCATTATCAATGCATACCATATCATACCATACCATACTTACAAGTAAGTGGAAAGGAAATGTGTACAATGGCATACCATACCATACTTACAAGTAAGTGGAAAGGAAATGCATACCATACCATACCATACCATTGCTATTTCCATTTCCAATGTCAATGCATACCATACTATACCATACCATACCATTTCCAATGCATACCATACAAGGAAATGGCAAGGCAATGCATACCATACCATACCATTTCCATTTCCATTGCCAATTCCAATGCATACCATACCATACCATACCATTTCCAATGCATACCATACAATGGAAAGGAAATGCATACCATTTCCATTGGCAATGCATACCATACCATACAATACGATACCATTGCCAATGCATACCATGCAAGGAAATGACACGACAATGCATACCATACCATAAAATACCATGCAAGGAAATGGAAAGCCAATCACAAGGTAATTCATACCATTCCATACCATTCCATATAAGGTAAGGAATGGAAATATCATGGCATGGATTGGCATGCGTATAAATGATGTGAATATTCTATGGCTATTATGTGTCATCTTTCATTTCAGAAAGCATTTGTTATCTAAACCCTAGTTTATGCTTGCATTTTCACCCCCCTTTCATTTAATGATAACCTGTGTTAAGGGTTTTTATATTTACCCTTTTTTAACTTATTTAATATCATTTATTGTCTTGGGGAGGCATGACAATGTTACGGAATGACAACGAAAAGTTATATTTAATGTTATATATATTAAAATGGGAAACTACACAACAATGAATGGGAACCTACATGACAATGGAATGGCATGGAATTGCTTGGAAAGGAATGGAAATGAAATGACATGGCATTGATTGGAAAGGAATGGTAATGACATGGCATGACAATGGCATGGAAATGGAATGGAATGGAAATGACATGCCATGGAATGTATTGGAAAGGAATAACATTGGCATGACAATGTCATGATATGGAAATGGAATGGAATGGCATGGCCTGGAAATTCATGCCAATTGAATTGAATGGAAAGGTTTAATGATCGCATGGAAATGAAAATGGCATGGCATGGAATGACAATGACATGGAATAAACAGGTTTATGGGATTGGGTTTGGGAGGGTCGTTTGTCTCCTTGTGTGCTCTAACCCAAAAATTGGGTAGAAATTTGCTATAAAATCTCATAGATGATGAAGGGAAAATAATAATGGTTTCATGTATACCTCGAGGAATTTTGGTAGCATAGAATTACTTTCTATAGTGTCATGAAATGTAACCTCAAAACCTTTATTTGTAGGTGGAAAATGATACCCATTCTAAGATCTAGTTTCCATGTGAACTCTCTTGTTCTATTGTTCAAAATCTATAAGTTTAGTGTAAATCATGGAAGAATCAATAAATGTTATTAACAATTGATCGGTTTAACAAAATTTACATGTACCTACTACACATTCTAAAAAAACATGTGCATTAATGAGTCCTTGACTAGTATTTTTGGCATTTATGAAGGGTTACACATGAATCAAATGATTTAATATATGTCATGCATATAAAGAGGGGAATAATGTGTGCTCCCTAGAAAATAACATTGAGTTTAAATTGTTAAGTGATTTACAATTATGTAGAAGATAAATGAGAAAATTTATTTCTATAATAAATTATTGTAATATGTCATTTTTGAGGTCACAATATTTTCAAGTGACCATTATTTGAGTGTGGATTTTCATTGGATTTAGATGGAAATAATTCAAGAGGTAGTACATATTGTTGGTTGTGAGTTAGAATATGGATATCCACAACATTCATGCAAATAATTCAGAAGGAATGATCTATCGATGATGTAGAGATACATGGTTGATTAACAAGCATTGTTACTTGAGAACCATTAATTGCTTACGGATTTAGAACTTAGAAATATTTTCCACCATAAGCTATTCCTTAATGCATAATGAAAGTATTTATAATCACTTTAGAAACAAATCAAGGGATTAATAGACATAAAATTCATACACTTTGAAATTCATATATTCATCAACATCAAATGTAGAAACAATGAGATTCATAAAAAAACATGCCATGAAAAGTATATATATATATATATATAATCAACATCGTCTAAATTGTACTTTTTTTACAAAATGACAGCTTATGCCCAGTATACAAAGCGACAAAGGTGCCGTAACATAAAAAAAAACATCTATATCGTGTCCTAGCTACAAAATGAAAGTAGTTTGTTAATCATTTACCATTTCCACCCTTGACACCCTTGGGAGCATCCTGGAAGTTTATATTTATTCTCTTTCTCAAGAATTCACCTCGATAGGTTCTAGGCTTGGGCATGCGTCGATTCTCTCGAGACAGCACAAAGAATAAACAATGTTATAATTTTTTTTCATCAATGAATTAATAGACATACAATTTGATACTTGGTAATTTAACCAAAGACAACTCACCGCATATGAAACTATCAATCGTGAGGGTGTTACCCTCCTCTGTGACCCCAATCTCTCCATAATGCCACCCTGCATCAGTTACAAAGATCAAGTCAATAAAATTAAACAAATATGTGTAAGAAAAAATTCATGAAACATAAAAAATTATCATTAATGCATTATCTCACCGTGAATATCTCAAGCATCGATGGAGTTTCACTGCGAGATGGAGCACTAGGTTGTACAACCTGCTCATAGACAATCTCCATTTTGGCAGTCTCTATTGATGGGGCTGAAAGTGGTGGTGGGGGTGGGTGGAATATAGATGGGTTGTGATGGACCCTCACAAGTTGTAGAAAGTGATTCTAACACCATAGGACTAGAGAAAGGTAACCCATAAGCAATTCCCAAGTTCCCAAGGGGTGAAATACTACTATGCCTAGAAAATAAATTAGTGACCTGCATACATATGAATAAAATTTAACTATTAGTACCAAATAGTAAAATTCAAAAACATAAACACAAGCAATTTGAGAACTATACAATATTTAACTTTACGCATGATACTTCTGACACTGGTGACTTGTTCATCCTAGATGGACAATCCCCAAGATCGCCTCATGCCAAATCCTATAGAAACAAGAGAACATATAAAAAAAAATTGAGGATTTCATAAAACAAAGAAATGACTATACTGAATCTATCAAAAGTGATACATACATGTGTGTACGGTGCACCCAAAGAAAATGTTGACTCTACTGTTGCATAATTGACGGGGCTAGGCACTAATGCATCCATAGGCGTAGAGGTGTTGTTGTTGGGACATAACAACTATAAAATAAAATACGATCAAATATCTATATAAATACAAAAAATAAAAAATAAATGTATAACAATGAAGAACATAGAGAGGGTTAATATACTAACCTCCTCCACGAAGCTATGTTGTCCATTAGTGTCTATAGGTCCATAGCATGTCTTCCCATAGCTCTAGCATCTGTGAGGTTAATAAGGATGACTTATATGTCCATGTTCCCTCTCCCCACTATATTCTTCTGTGCATGTTGATGCTCCAACTCCTTTATCAATGTCACTGCTAGGAACCTCCTGCCGAGATATTCCAAAAATGATATCGTGTTGCACTAGGAAGTGATTCAATGATGAGATGGATAATTGTGTAATATGCCATATATAAAAAGTAAGAAGAACAGGAATAAAATGCTAGAAATGGCAGATAAACAACAATATAACCAGAACAACCACCACAATAACACTGAAATGATATAAAAATAACACCAGAAAGAGCACTTTGATTCTGAGAGCAATGTTCACGGGCCTCTTCGAGGGGGAAAACTCCAGTTGAGTAGAGATCTATTACAATAATATCCAAGCTAGGTTTCTCATACCCTCGACTCCTATTTATACTAAATATGTCTATCAATAGAACCATCTAGAGGAAGATCCTTCTAGAAGTGAAAGATTCTATTAGGTCTTCTTACATTCGACTTGTTCTACATTATTGCAAGGCCTTATTAATATTGAACTTTATTACATCGAAATACAGTGTTCTACCTATGTGAGGGGTTAGGTCCCTAACATGTCCTCCCCCTTAAAAATGGCCTTGTCATCAAGGCTTGAGATGTGGAAATTGCTGCAGAATGGTAGCTGGTTCCGAAGTGGAATCTGCTGGAGTTGTATCTTTCCACTGGACTAACACTTCCTTAATGGTTCACTGACGCAGGTGACACTCACGCTGGTCCAAAACTTCTTGTCGCTGCATCCAAATGGATCCTTCTTCATCCAACTCGGGAAGGTTGGTTTGAGTTTGGCACTTAGTTCCAATCACCTTATTTATGCATGAAACATGAAAAACAAGATGTAGCTTAGAATGACTGGGAAAATCTAACTGATAGGCCAGCTGTCCTAGATGCTTGAGAGTTGTATAAGGACCATAAAATTTGGGCGCCAACTTTTGACAATGGTCAGCCTTGAGGGTAGTTTTCTTGTAAGGTTGCAGTCGAAGAAACACTTGATCCCCTTCTGCAAAATGACGTTCATAGTGACCTTAATCTACTTGTTGCTTCATCCGATTATGGGCCATGAACAAATTCTCTTTGAGGGTATGGAGAATAGCCTCTCGAACTATAAGCGTTTGGTCCACCACTTGGACCTTCGAGACACCCAGTAAATATGAGATAACTGGCGGTGGATTTTGTCCATATACTGCTTCAAAAGGAGTCATCCAGGTAGTTGTATGGTATGAAGTGTTGTACCATCATTCAACTAGGGGTAACCATTGAGCCCATTGATTTTTCTTTTCTGATGCAAAACACCTCAAATATGTTTCCAAAGACTTGTTGAAAACTTCAGTTTGACCATCCGTCCGGGGATGATAAGCTGTGTTGAGATGCAATTGGGTGCCTTGTAGCTTGAATAGTTCTTGCCAAAAATTGCTGGTGAAATTTGGGTCGTGATCAGAAACAATAGAATGTGGCATGCCATGAAGCTTGAAGACCTGATCCATGAAAATTTGAGCCATTGTGGATGTTGTAAATGGGTGTTGAATAACACATAAATGAGCATACTTGGAAAGGCAATCAACTACCACCATGACGACTAATTTATTTCCCAATTTAGGTAAGCCTGTAATAAAATCCATAGAGATATCCCTCCAAATAGTTGGTGGAATCGGAAGCGGTTGTAGTGTGCTAGGATATTTGACTGTTTCTACCTTGTTATGTTGACACACATCACATTCAGCCACAAAATTATGAATGTCTTGTTTCATACCATCCCAGAAAAATGAATGTTTGACCCTATCATAGGTTTTGGTAAACCCGGAGTGCCCAGTTGTGTGTGTAGAATGAAACTCAGAAAGCACGGTGGATTTAAGTTTTGACTATTTACTTAAATACAAACAACCTTTGTACCAAAGCTCATCATGGAGCCAAGAGTACCATGGGGAAACTGGACAATTGGACTGCAATTGTTGTATCAGATGCAAATTTTTGGGATTATGTAACCATTCCTGGTGAACATCTTGGAGCCAATCTGGTACAATGAAAGAGAGAGAAAAAAGGGAGCCTTCATCTTCATATTTTCAGGAAAGTTCATCCACAACCACATTGTCTTTGCCTTTCTTGTAAATGATCTCATAATCATATCCAAAGATCTTAGTCACCCATTTTTGTTGCTCTCGGGAGGAAATGCCTTGTTCCATAAAATACCTGAGGCTTTGATGATCTGTCTTGATTTGGAAGCGTTTCCCCAATAGATAAGGGCACCACAAATCAACGACATGCATAATAGCCAACATTTCCTTTTCATAGATTGATTTTCCCAAATTTGGTTCAGACAGTTGTTTGCTGGTAACTGCCAAAGGCCGACCCTCTTGCATAAGGACATCGCCAATATCTTTCCCTGAAGCATCACATTCCAGGACGAAGGTCTTTGTGAAATCAGAAAGAGCCAGGACTCGAGTGGTGCACATGGACATCTTCAAGGTTTGAAAAGTCTAAGCAGCTGTTGGAGTCCAAGTGAAAGAATTCTTTTTAAGGAGTGCAGTGAGAGGTGCCACAATCTTTCCATAATTCTTAACAAACTTGCTATAATAACATGTTAAGCCCATAAATCCTTGCAATCTTTTGAGATTCTTTGGATGAGGCTAGTCTTGCATAGCTTCAATCTTTTTAGGATCCACCTTGACGCCGTTCTTTTCAACAATATGACCCAAGTACTCGAATTCTAAGGCCCCAAAACCACATTTATATTTTTTCAGGAAACGTTGGTGCTGAGAGAGTAGATGGAGAACGTGGTCCACATGAGAAAGATGGTCTATCTAGGTTTTTCTATATATGAGGATATCATCAAAGAAAACTAAGAAAAAATGGCGGAGAAAAGGGCGAAAGACATGATTCATGAGGCTTTGGAAGGTGGAGGGGGCATTACACAAGCTAAAGGGCATGACCAAAAACTCATAGTGGCCCTCATGAGTTCTAAAGGCAGTCCTAGGAATGTTTTCATATTTCATATGAATCTGGTGGTAGCCAGAACAAAGATCAAGTTTAGTAAAGAACTGGGCACCACTCAATTCATCCAAGAGGTTATTAATGACAGGAATGAGAAATTTGTCTTTAATGGTGAGTTTGTTGACGGTGCGGAAGTCAGGACACATGTGCCAATAACCTTATTTCTTCAGAACCATGACCACAGGAGAAGAGTAGGGGCTTGTACTAGGGCGGATAACACCTCCATTAAGAAGTTCTTGAACCGTTTTCTCAATTTCATTTTTTTGGGAAAAGGGGTGACGATAGGGATGGATATTGCAAGCAAGGCTTCCTAGTATAAGGGGAATTGAATGATCATTAACACCTCAGGAAGGTGGGAGTCCCTGGGGAGTGGAAAATACCAATTGATGTTTAGAGAGGATGGATTGGAGGTCTTGCGACAAAGAGGGTGTCTTAGTTTCCTGTATGGAATGGAGTTGGGCAATAATGCCAGAATGACCTTTTTTGAGCATCTTTTCCATGCGATGGGAACTAATGATATCAAGTGAACCAATGGTGATGACTTGGAGATTATATTTTTGTCCCTCTTGGTTGAATTGCATGGTTAATTCCTTAAAATCCATGAGAATGGGACCCAAAGTCCTTAGCCAGTCTGCACCTAACACAATGTCACAACTGCCCATGTCGATAGAAAACATATGAGATTACAGGTGGTAGTCACCAATTTGGAGATGCACATTTTCACAATGCCCTCCACATTTCATGGAGTTTCCACTAGCAATCATGATTTGGAAATTGTTGACTGCATGGATATATCAATGAGTTTCTTGGGCAATACGGAGATGAATAAAATTATGGGTGCTGCCACTATCAACCAGAATGATGACCTTCCTATGCTTGATGTAACCAATTAGCTTGAGGGTTTGGGGAGTAGAGAAACCCGTGAGAGAATTTAGGGAAATGACCAATTCTACTTTGGGAGGGTCTGAGGTGGGGGTTATGTCAGTGGTTTTAGGTGACTCATACATAAGGGGGGTTTCAACATCCTCTTCCAAAATATCCTCCGAGATGGACATAAAAATATTTTGTTCCTTACACTTGTGGCCCGGAAAATATTTTTCATCACAATTATAACAAAGGCCTTTGAGTTGCCATTCAACCATTTCATCCTTGGTCATTTTTTTGATCTTTAGTGGAGTAGAGGGAGTTACTGGTTTAGTGCGAGGAATAAAGGAGGGTTTCTGGTTTTGAGAAGATACAACCTATTGTGCTTTTTTAGCTGTTTTAGTAGCCTCCACCCAACTCTGAGGCTGAGCCATGAGGACATGGGCACAAATCTCATCCTTGAGGCCATTGATAAAACACTCTTGGAAAAAGGCATTAGACATGCCCTCTGTCCGAAAATCCAAGCGCTCAAAAGCAGTTATAAAGTCTTCCATTGTTCTCGATTGTTTCAACTTTTTCAAACAACCTAAATGGTTGGTGTCAGTTTCAAATCATTCATAAATCTCTGCCACAAAGTGTGTCCAATCCATATACCCTTGACGAGATGTTTTTCTCCATTGCCACCATTGGCAACATTCTTGATCTAGATGGAGAACACCATACCAGAGTTTGGCCAAGTCATCTGTAATGTCGTATAAAGAGAAATAATGTTCCATTTGGGTTACCCAACCAGTGGGATCCGATCCATCAAATTTGGTCACAGCCACCCACGTAAGGTGTAGGTCATCATGCTAAAAGTGATGGGGCTGAAAATTATGGGAATGAGAAGAAGTTTCAGCGTCAGTATGTGGATGTGGGTCAGATAAAGGGTTATCTGCAAGGTTATGCATCTTGGTGTAGATCATTATAATGACAGATTCAAGTTGGGTAGTCATGTCTTGTTTGAGTTCCTCGATTGAGGTGACGATGGAGGAGTGCATGGTGGTATTGATGGTGGAAACATTGGCAATGAGTTGTTTCACTTCTTGTTGGGTTTCTGTGAAATAAAATTGCAAGGTATTGAAGCAAGCTTCCATGTCTTGGCTATAGGTATGGGCCATCATGACGAGAGAGTCAAAACAGGGCAGGTGGGGTCAATTTTTTTTTTTTTTTTTCTGAAAAATGATATGTATGAATGTGATAAGGGAGAAGAGATAAATCCAATGGAATAGGTCTCAAATAATGGTGCAAAAATTTCCAAACTTTTTTTTTCCACCTGTGGATTTATACTCTGGTCTAAAGAATACTRCAACGATGAAATGCCCAAATGCTTAACTGGGAAGAAATGTGTAGTGATTTGGAAACCCGAACACAGTTGTGTGACAATAGATCTTGTTTGTTTTAATGTTTTTGTTTCCGTCCCCAAGGGTTAGGTATTCAAGGGTTCTATAGACAAGAGTTTTTCCTGTGTTATAGCTCTTTGATATATGTGCAGGGTCCAATAGTAGTACTCAGCCCATTATCTTAGGGAACTAACTAAGGAGGCTAGACCGTTCCCTTAGCTGTACTACCTGACTACCTAGGTACTAGAGAATATCTTCCCGAGTGTTTTTCTTGGTGGAATTATAGCAGCCAGGCGATCGATTGGTTTATATAAAGAGGGCTTCAGGATATCTAGGTTGATCCATACACAGGTGTTGTCTGATGCGCTACCACTCGAAGGGGTACCAACCGGGTTTACAATGGTGGCCAACAAATGTGTGCTTAAGTACCACTTGTATTTTCGGCGAGTATGAATCCCTCAACCACAAGTTTATGCATGTAATGACATATATCTGTGGGTTAAAGACACCGAAATACGTCTCTACCCTGAAAAAAATTTAACCCACAATTTCTACCGAGGAAAGTACTCTGATACCACTTGTAATATTCCAGATATAAAAATTATAAATAATAGAAATAAAAATGCTAGAAATGGAAGATACACAACAATATAACCAGAACAATCACCACAATAACACTAAAATGATATCAAAATAACACCAGAAAGAGCACTTTGATTCTGAAAGAAATGTTCATGGGCCTCTTCAAGGGGGGAACCTCCAGTCGAGAAGAGCTCCATTACAATAATATCCAATCTAGGGTTCACATACCCTCAACTCCTATTTATACTAAATATGTCTATCAATAGAACCATCTAGAGGAAGATCCTTCTAGAAGAGGAAGCTTCTATTAGGTATTCTTACATTCGACTTATTCTAATTTATTGCAAGGTATTATTAATATTGACCTTTATTACATCATAATACATTGTTCTACCTATGTGAGGGGTTAGGTCCCTAACAAGTTGTACCTATTGCAAGTTCTCTGCAACAAGAGGATGTTGGGTATGGGGGTCAGGCCTTCTCCTCGGGGGATGGGCCCCTATTTTGGTGTCGCGTCTGGCATGATATCGGTACTGTGTAGACCCTTGGCCCACCTCATGGAAGTCACCAACGTCAAAGTACTTGACATTCTTACCCATATTAAACTCAATCCATAATTTCCTTACAAAATATAAGGGCATCTCCCTGTTATTGCAGGGAGGTTTATCAAAAACCATGTACCACCTATCTATCCATTTTTGAATAATCTGGGGATGGATGCACCAGTCAATGGAGATGCATTTGTTGGTCAATGGTAGTTCTTGTCCATTTCTAGGATCCCTAAAAGTAGCAGTATTTATTGTTTTGAAATGCCCGACTCTTTGAATTGGTTTATTTCCAAACCAGTGCTATAGTACTCATACATTGATTCCCTATAATAATAAATATAGGTCAATTTACCTTGGGCACTTGCAATGGACTACACAAATATGTCCAAAGAAGTGGCCAAGGAGACTTTGCTAGGCTCTCTTGTCTCCCTTAATTGTTCCTCAAGGGTTTCTAATATAACCAAACCCTCATCAATTTTAGTGTTTACATTGTGGTGGTGGTTGGTTGGGGTTTTGATCTTCTTGGTTTTATTCTGAGCATTTTAAATTGTATTGGGGTTCCATTGTATTATATATCTTGCAATTTAAAATCCATGGCATGTAAATTAGGTTCCATTTTTATTTAAAATATAAAATTTCATTTTTTTTAATTTAGATTATTGGGAGAAAAATATTGAATTGGAATAAAATTAGGAAAAATGTAACATACCTGAACATGGTGGCCCCCTCCTCCCTTTCTTCCTCTCTCTTGTTCCACTATATTTTCCCAATGAGAGAATGCGAGCATGATTTGTGCATAATGGGCAGAAATTTCACTTGGCCCTTTAAATATTTTTATCAGTAAAAACCTGTGTGCGTTCTTAGGACTACACACGCCTTCTTGATTAACACCATACACACATTATTAATACCAAATCTACATGGAAATCTAGGTGGAGGTTCGGCCATATCCAAACATATAGGTATAGGAACTCGTGCACGTGTGCCTGCTAGTGCACATTCTTAATCATGCCCTTGCCATGTTTCTAGACATGAACATCTTGGACTCACCCATATAAATATATATATTGTTGGAAGATTGGTTGTTGTCATTGATGTCAACCCTAGTCATGGGTTTTGGACTGCAAGATTGATGAAGGTATTTGGACATGAAGGAAAATGCACATGCATATAAAACACCCATGGATCAATAGTATACATCATGTTTCTTATGGTGGTATGTTTCACGTCACATGGATCCTCATGGTTTAGGAGGAATGAATTTTTGAAGATGACAAAGTGAATTGAAGAAGGAAATACATGTAGGCCATGAAGATAATTAAAGAACATAATTATAAAATAAGAAAGTGTCAAGTCGGCCCTAATGTTAAAAGGAAGTGATATAAATGGTATAAATAAATATCATTATACATTCATTTTATACACAAGTCAAATTTCATAGGAAATCATCAATAAACAAGGCCGGATTTCAGGGGAGGATGAAGTCTTTTGGTGATGTGCTCTAAGGCATGTTATTTTCAGGTCATCTTACCATTTTCACTATAATTGTTTTTCTAGAACGATTAAAATGGTGAAATTGCTATGGTATTTATAAGATATATAAAGGTACATGTGGTAAAATTTTCATCTCTTTATTCGCTATAATTATGGAGATACACTCTGTGGAAGATAAGGTTTTGACCAGTCCTGAAGCTAGTCAATAAACAGGTGTTCCAGGTAAAACAGTCATAACTTCTTCATATAGAATCCAAATGAAGTGGGAAAAATTCCATTGGAAAGAGTACGGACTTTAGTTTCTTGTGTGAAATTTTAAGAATCTGATGTTAAATATTGAGCGCATGGAATTATGTACAAGTTCGGTCTCCTGAATAAACCAGAATTGAACAAGGTCTACCATTCTCTCTATAATTTGTTTTGGGGAGGTTTCAAGGAGTGAAACTTGCAAACATTTCAGAGAATAAATTGAGTAATATTATCTACAGGATTAGAGTATTCCAAGAATTGAATAAGTCTTAGGAAGCGTTATCAGGTTCTATGTGATGGTTGGATGATGGTGATGATTTAAGATAAAGTTTTATTATCTCTCATATATTCTTGGGTGGAAGGAAGGGTCAAGGATGGAGAGTGAAATCCTCTCTTGATATTGGAGTATTGTATCTTCCTCTTGGAGGTTTATCCCTCCCTTTACATTTGGAAGCTGTAGCTACCTTTGGAAGTCATTACTTCCCTTGAACAATAACTATTGATTATTTCTCATATATTGTGCATGGTGTATTGTGGTTTATTGGTGTAACTCTTATACTATTGTTCATTTCTCATTGGATATAGTTGAATGGTTTAATTATAAGTTGAAAAATGTTTTAAATTGTACTTGATACTGAGTCACCCCCCTATCAGTATCAATAATTGGTTTTAGAGCAAGTTGTCTTCAGAATAGTTTAACCACTGGAAGGAAAATCCTGAGCAGAGATGGATGACCATGAGCACATTTCAAATGGGATTCGAAAATTTGATGGAAGATATTATGAATACTGGAGTGATAGAGTGAAAACTTACCTAACGGCTTTGGGAGTATACATTTAGTACTGAGCTGTAAATGGCTATGTAATCCCAAATAATGCTCCAACCGATCCAAATGAGAAGAAGCTTATGAGTTGTAATTCAAAATCCAGACATGTTATTCTAGCAGCATTGGCACCAACCGTTGCTAGAAAAGTGATGGGCTGCAACATTGCTAAAGAGGTATGGGACAAACTCAAGAGTATCTATGAAGGTGATCCAAAAGTTAAGCAGGTCAAGCTTCAACGACATAGAGAAGGATTTGAAAATTCGAAGATGAATGAAAAGGAAGATATTGTAGCTTATCTTCTTAGAGTTGATGAAGTTGTTAATTCTATCAAAGGATTAGGTGAAGAGATCAATGAATCATTGGTTGTACAAAAAGTGTTGAGATCACTTCTCTTGAAGTATGATGCTAAGGTATCTTCCATTGAAGAAACTAGGGGCTTGACCAAAATGACAATGGATGAATTACATGGGTCGCTTATAGCATATGAAATGAGAACATGTATAGAAAGTGACCAGCCAAACAATGAAGCAGCCTTTAAAGACATAAATAAGACAAAAGACAAGGATAACGACCTTGATGAAGAAATAAAAAATTTTGTAAGAAGGTTTTAGAAGGGAAGTGGAAGATACAAAGGTAAGTCTCCTCTCAAATGCTTTAACTATGGTAGAATAGGACATATTGTTGAAAAATGATACTATAAAAAGAGAAGTCTCAACAATAAAAAGAGCTTATACTCCAAGGATGGTGACATTTTGTTAGATGAGAGTGATGAAGAATATAATGATGGAGGAGAAGTCCTCTTCATAACCCAAGAAACCCAGGATGATGATCACAAGAATTCTAAAGAAGAATAAATCATTTGTGAAGAAGATTTATACGAAGAAACCAACCTTGATTCCTTTTGGGGATACAAAGATAATGCAGCAAGTGAACAATAAGATGAGAATATTGAAAAGTTGAAGAATGTTGAAACTGAAAATAGCAAGCTTAGAAACACAAACATAATACTAAAAGGTGAATTGAGTAGTTGTGAAGAAGAGAATTACAAGATTGAAAAGACCATTAATATATTGAAGGAACAATTACAAGATTATGAGAAATTGAAAGAAGAATTGGATCACACAAAAGGGGAGCTACTATTGACAATAGAAAATTTGAAGAAGTTAGAAAAAAGCACTGAAAAATTAGATGAGATCCTTAGCAATCAAAGATCTCCAAATGACAAGATAGGACTAGGATACAATGATAGTTTGAACACAACAAAACAAGAGAAGGAAGATGAAAATGATGAAACTAACACTCCAGAACATCTTGAACAACAAGATAGAAGACTAGATTTCAGAAGGAATGAGACATCAAGAAGATCCTCTCCCATCAGGTATGAAATAAATCATTATGAAGGAAACTACAGAAGAATAGATCGTGAACCCAAATGGAGCACACCACAAAGAAGATCACTTACTCCCAGGTATACAAATTTCTTTCTTGGACATTGTTATACTTGTGGAGATTTTGGACATAAGGAAATCAATTGTAGAATCAATGAAAGGAATAACTATGCAAGCTACATGAATGGTGAAAATAGTAGATATGGAAATGTTCGTAGACCTATCAATAGAAATTATAATCCATTTGACCGATTAATGGATCAAAATATTGTATGTTACAAGTGCAATAATATTGGTCATAAAGCACGCGATTGCAGAGAGATGAAGGAAGATAATCATATGCCAAATATCTATATACTAACTACAACATGGAAAAGGAAAGAAATTCCACAAAATGAAAACTGTCAAATAACGTTGGTCACTAAAGAATGCAAAGAAGAATATGAATGGCTCATAGACAATGGGTTCTCATCTCATATGACCGAAGATCAAAGAAAATTTGTCAGCTTGAAGACGAAGGGTGGAAATGTTACATTTGGAAATGACTCATCTACTAAAATACTTGGAAAAGGAATTGTAAAGCTTGGAAGAGAAAATGTAAAAGTAGGAAAAGTCCTATTGGTTGAAGATCTTAAGCATAATCTACTCAGTGTTAGTAAAATGTGTGATCAAGGATACGCTCTTACGTTTGACTCTTGAAAATGTAAAATCAGAGAAAATGACTCAGGAAGATTGGTTGCAATTGCAAAAAGAAGACTGAACAACATATACATCCTAGGCATGAAGAAGAGAGAGAAGATAGAAGCCATAGAAAATGATTTCAAGGAAGAAAAAGTCCCAAAGACCAAAAATAAGGATGAAGTATTATTGAGTGCCATATGTTCAGGGGGAGCAACCCCAAAGAAGAGAGTTACCATTTGCCTACCATTTTCCATTGATTTCAAAGGGGGAGAGAAATTGGGATCATGATGATAGGGGGAGCATGAGTGTTGCCATCAATGACAAAGGGGGAGATTGTTGGAAGATTGGTTGTTGTCATTGATGTCAACCCTAGTCATGGATTTTGGACTGCAAGATTAATGAAGGTATTTGGACATGAAGGAAAATGAACATGCAGATACAACACCCATGGATGGATAGTATACATCATGTTTTTTCTGGTGGTATGTGGCGCGTCACGTGGATCCTCATGGTTGAGGAGAAATGAATTTTTGAAGATGACAAAGTGAATTGAAGAAGGAAATACATGTAGGCCCTGAAGATAATTAAAGAACAAAATTACAAAATAAGAAAGTGTCGGGTTGGCCCTAATGTTAAAAGGAAGTGACATAAATGGTATAAATAAATATCATTATACATTCATTTTACACACAAGTCGAATTTTAGAGGAAATCAAAAGTAAAGAAGGCCAGATTTCAAGGGAGGATGAAGTCTTTTGGTATGTGCTCTAAGGTATATTATATTCAGGTTATCTTACCATTTTCGCTATAACTTTTTTTTATAGAAGGATTCATATGGTGAAATTGCTATGGTATTGATAAGACATATCAAGGTACATGTGGTCAAATTTTTAGCTCTTGGTTCGCTATAATTATGGAGATACACTCTGTGGAAGATAAGGTTTTTGACCAATCCTGAAGCTAGTCAATAAACATGTGTTCCAGGTAAAACAGTCATAACTTCTTCATATAGAATCCAAATGAAGTGGGACAAATTTCATTGGAAAATGTATGGACTTTAGATTCTTGTGTGTGAGTTTTAGAATCTGATGTTAAATATTGAGCACGACACATTCCCTACAAGTTCGGTCTCCTGAATAAGCTAGAATTGAACAAGGTCTACCATTCTCTCTATAACTTCTTTTGTGGAGGTTTCAAGGAGTTTCAGAGAATAAATTGAGTAATATTATCTACAGGATCAGAGTATTCCAAGAATTGAAGAATTTCATAAATTGAAGTCTCAAGAAGCATTATCAGGTTCTATGTGATGGTTGGTTGATGGTGATGATTTAATGTAAAGTTTTATTATCTCTCATATATTCTTGGGTGGAAGTAAGTGGCAAGGATGGAGAGTGAAATCCTCTCTTGATATTGGAGGATTGTATCTTCCTTTTGGAGCTTTACCCCTCCCTTTACATTTGGAAGCTGTAGCTACCTTTGGAAGTCATTACTTCCCTTGAACAATAACTATTTATTATTTCTCATATATTGTGCATGGTGTATTGTGGTGTATTAGTGTAAATCTTATACTATTGTTCATTGCTCATTGGATATAGTTGAATGGTTTAATTATAAGTTGAAAAAGGTTTTAAATTATATTTGATACTGATTCACCCTGCTCTCAGCACACACACACACACACACACACACACACACACAACTCAGAATGAATAACAATCATTGTGTGTGCACATATGGAGGTCATAATATATGGAGTTAGTAATAATACTTTAATTTGGTATATAATTATTTTTTAATATATTTAAGAAAATGAAATATTTTAATGTACATTAATATATTTTAATATATTAAAAAATCTATATTGGTTTGAATTTGTTTTAGATTTTCCCTAAATTCAATGAAAAGATCATTAAAGCAATGTAGTGATTATAAAATATATTAATATTTTTTAATATATGAGTGGGCCTAATGGTTAATAATATGTGTTACCTCCTTGGAGGTGACTGGTTCAAATAAGGGGATACCATATGTATACATGGAGGGGTCCCTTGTCCCACAAACATGGGGTCTCATGCACCAATTTGGTGTGTGGCTTGGTCGTGACCTTAACAATAATCTAGCTCATATATCCATATTAAACCTAGATATATTAAGAGCCAAGAGGGATCAAATCACTCGAGGTGAAAACTCTTTTAGAGTGAAAATTTTGAGGAAAGGTTAAGGGTGAGTCCAAAATAATGATGGTCTCTCATGACGAGTTAGTGGCAATGCAAACCTGGAAAAACAACAATATGTTAATTTGGAGGGATTATTCAAGATAATTTTACGATGAATTTCAATATGTTTTAACAAGATGAAGCCTAGGAAATTGAATTAGCTTTCAGAATATACATGTTTTATTCATAGAAACTGTGAATAACCATGTGAAGTTTGATTTTTTCTAACATTGGTATCTTATTTTTCCAATAAAATATAAGGTATATGTTTTTGTTCGTGTAGGTGTTGAGTACTTTAACGATTGAATTTCATTCCAAAATTTTGTATACTTGTAGAGAACCTGTTTTTCTTGTGCCATGTATTTTTGGAAATTTATAATATTAATTATATATATATTTTTAAATTATCAAAGTCAACATATCCTTGAAATTGCAAGGTTTTTTATTCGTGTAGGATAAGTGGGTTTTAACATGATCAAAACAATTTTTATTTATTTTTAGATCATAGGTATTGGTCTCCTCTAGTGTCACATATAACTCATTCGATGAATGGTTAAGCTGAAAAAAACTTATATCAGAAATAAGAGAGGTATGTGTTATAGGATTTTGATATATGTCAAGACAAAAATAGATTAAAAATTGTAAACATTATTCTTTTTTTTTTTAAATTGCATATTTGAAATATGCACAACCAACTCTATATGTGTTTGTAGTTTCATCAATAACTGAATTATGTAGCTTATAGAAACGCAACTTCAAAGAAAAAGATATGGAGAGGAATCCATAAAAGTGGATTTTTTTATGTATTTGCAAACTGTTGGTCACTATAATTGCTCAATTAATTCAAACAACCAAGTGATATATAAATTGTCAACCCAGGGAAGTCTTTTTATTTCAAAGATAACCACGCACTATATATGCTCAATTCCAAAAGCAACTTAGAGTTGTAGTAAAGAAAACCATATTAATCACACTTGTCCTGAATGAACTAAAGTTCTGACTTAAATTACAGGAAAGCAATCTACCTATTGCAGATCTTAAAGATCAATCTAGAGAATCCTAGATTAGATTAAAATAAGAATTGCAACAGGAAAGAACAACTATCTGTAACCAGAGAACAGGACCCTTACTCTCAAGCAGAGACTTCAGTACCTTATTTCTGATTAACACTCTTTCATGAAAACAGTAATGCAGAGAAAGTTAACTCTATCTAGCAAAGAACAAGGCCATCTAATTCCTTCCTTTCTAAGCAGGAAGCCTTAGCCCTATTTCTGATTAGCGCACTTGCAAAAATAATTGAAATCTACAGAGAACAAGATATTCTGATCCCTTCGTTTCTAAGCAGGAACCCTTAACCCAGTCTCTGGCTAGCACACTTGCATAAATAATTGAAATCTATAGAGAACAAGATATTCTGATCCCTTCCTTTCTAAACAGGAACCCTTAACCCAGTCTCTGGCTAGCACACTTGCAGAAATAATTGAAATCTACAGAGAACAAGATATTCTAATCCATTCCTTTCTAAGCAAGAACCCTTAACCCAGTCTCTGGCTAGCACACTTGTAGAAATAATTGAAATCTACAGAGAACAAGATATTCTGATCCCTTCCTTTCTAAGCAGGAACCCTTAACCCAGTCTCTGGCTAGCACACTTGCAAAAATAATTGAAATCTACAGAGAACAAGATATTCTGATCCCTTCCTTTCTAAGCAGGAACCCTTAACCCAGTCTCTGGCTAGCACACTTGCAGAAATCTACGGAGAACAAGATATTCTGATACCTTCCTTTCTAAGAAGGAACCCTTAACCCAGTCTCTAGCTAGCTTCATAAAATCATCACACAAGATTGATAATAAAAGGAATGTAACATTCAATAAACTTAACAAGACAGAGTTTAGTAGTGTTTCAGCAAGGCCAAATTCATTAAAAGTAGTGTTTCAGCATATGAAAGTTAATCACACATAAACAGAGATTATACTAACACACTCTAAAACTAACGGGTGAATCTTGTGAAGAAGGTGGGCCCTCCCTTCCCACAAGATTCCCCTGAAACGAGAAAGCTAGAGAAGGATACTCAAAGTAGTCTTTTATTCATCTATCAAAATATCATATTACAGTCTGAAAATGAAGTACGTCCCTCTCTCTGAAGCTTTTCAATACATAAAACTTGGCTCCCTCGAATGATGATTTCCTCATATTTAAAGAGGGAACCCCTTCGATACAATTGATCAAAAATTACAATGTGTATCTGAGTCCTATCTTTAGTCGGATCTACTTTCTAAACCATAATAGGATGTCCTAGTCCCGCGCAACAGAATGCTATTACAGGAGCTGAATGAGGTGTTGCTGTTACGGCTGGTGTATTAGCTTCTTCTCATTGCTGCTGATGTTGTTTCAGCATTGCAATTCGTGGGCTGTTTCAGCCACATGAATTGCTCTCTTGACTGTGTCAGCATTCTTATGTAGGATCGACGGTTGGTACTTTGTTGACCGCTGACTGTAACGGCTTCTTTTTTGGTTTAGCATCATCGATCCTGGCGGTTTCCTCTTTGTTTTAGCATCTGCAGCTCTGAACTGTGTAACAACTCTGTGTTTCAGCATCTGTGACTCTGGACTGTGTAACAACTCTGTGTTTCGGCATCTGCGACTCCAGACTGTGTAACAGCTCTGTGTTTCAGCATCTGCGACTCCGGACTGTGTAACAGCTCTGTGTTTCAGCATCTGCGACCTCGGACTGTATAGCAGCTCTGTTTTTCAGCAACAGGCCTCAAATGCTAATCTGCAGTTTTGAACACTTATGCATTTCTAATCAATGGTCAAGTACGAGAGTGATGTAAAATATTATGCAAAACAGATTAAACGTATAGTAATGAGAAGGGACGTTGTATACCTTTGGGATGATCAGATAAAGTGATAGTATGAGTCTAAATATGGGTGATCAAGAGTATAATAGTGGCAAAAAGTATAGGCAAAAAGGTACATTGTGTGGTCCTAACATCCCCCCCAACTCAAGGTGTTACGTGTCCTCAGGCAACTCACTCTGAATCAGAGTCTGGATACCGACTCTGAGCATGTAAGTTACTCAAGCAGTAACTGTGGGAGGTACTGTCCGTTGGCATTCTGAACCCTTGGACCTGCTGTAATCTTTTCCATGCTGTTGTTTCTGCCTTCTTAGGCAGCGTATAACTGACTTGATATCTTTCTATTGGCAACCAGAGGATGGGAAAATAAAACCGGTACCCTATCCAATTTTCACCACAATGTCTAACAGACTGGATGTAGTTGGGTATCCTGGAAATTGCTACTTCTAGGTTGGCAGGACCAAAAGGATTGTGCTCTTGTCTCTTCTCCGTGGATTGCTGCCAAAACAGGTTATTGGCCTGGAGGGAAGGAATCTCTATGGATCTGATGATGTGCTGACAATCCTGGAGCACTTCTGATTGTAGCTACTGAACATGTTCAGTCATCCCTGGTTGTTTTAGGAACTCATAATATTCTGTGATAAAGGTGGCTGCCCTCTGTGGTTCTGGTCTAATCCAGAGGAGGCGATTATCTTCATTGTGTTTAGCAGCCAAAAAGTCATCTTGCCACAAAATCTGATTATAGAGAAAGGAAGTGAATGCTCGAATTTGGATATCCCCAACAAGGGGATTTATGTTGAGCAGCCTATTCTCAGGAATAGCTTCATTATGAAAGTATGCCTCACAGAGGAGGTGCTGATCTCTGGTAGAGGCTGCTACAAAAGTCTTGACAAAATCTGCTAGTTGTAGTGCTCCATGGGGTTTACCTTCTATAATGGATTTGATCTGAAACCATGTGAGTCTCTCCATAAGGAATAAGGAGTAGTTACAAGATGGCTTTCTTGTGGCCAGTAGCTTCTGTACCAAATCAAATACCAGGACCAATCTGCCTTTCAAGTATTTGTTCTTCTTCTTGAGGTCACGAGCTTCCTGGCGTGTCTGTTCTAATGCTTCCCAATTTGAGTAAGTATGATTTATCCAGATTTGTCTGTGCACTTGCAGGTTTTTGGCTTGTGTTTTAGCATACTCTTTCTTCCATTTTTGTATTTCTGCTTGCTCGTCCCATAGCTGATTCTGTGTTTCAGCGTTGGAAGTAGTGGGATGAGGTAAAGTTTGAGTAGATTGTTCCCTAACAGTGGGGAGATTGATCTGGTTGGGAGGTGTAAATTCCTCCATAGGCACTGTCTGTACAGCCTTGTTGACAAAGGTAGGGACTTCTTTTGTTGCAATGAAGGGCTCAGTCTTAAGCTTGAGAGGGTCTGCTGGTTCTTGTGTTGCAGTAGGTTCAATCTTGAGCTTGCTAGGGCTTGCTGGTTCTTGTGTTGCAGCAGGTTCAGTTTTGAGCTTGCTAGGGCCTGCTGGTTCTTGTGTTGCAGCAGGTTCATCCTTGGCTACAAAAGGTGAAGGAGGAGGGGCTTCTCCTGGAACTGGGACTTGAATCACCTTATAGCCTGTCTGATAGTAAATATCTCCACATTGGGAACACATGTATTCTTTACACAGGCTTTCTGTAGTTTTCTCTGACAAGGTTACTATACGGTCTAAGGTGTACAAATTTAGTTTCTTTTCATATGCTTCCTTTGCCCTAGCTAGTTCCTGCTTATATGCTTCCAGTTCTGACTTTAAAAACTCATTTTCCTGCAAGACAGATGCCATTGTGGCTTCTGGTTGCTGGGAAGGAGCAACATGAATGGTAGCTACTACTTGTGTTTCAGCTTCTTGGTGGAGGAAAAGTAAAGTTGCAGCACCCTGAACCTCCAATTCCTGGATATCAATTTCAATATCAGTGGCTGGTTCTTGTGTTTCAGCCACTGAATGGGTAGCTGGTTTTTTAGCCACTTTGCTTGAGGAGGGTGGTGTTGCATCATTCTGGGCCTGTGATTCCTATAATTCAATTTCAATATCAGTGGTTGGTTCTTGTGTTTCAGCCACTGGATGGGTAGCTGGTTCTTGTGTTTCAGCTACTTTATTTGAAACAAATGATGTCTGGGCATCTGGTTCCTGTAACTCAATTTCAATGTCAGCGACTGGTTCTTGTGTTTCAGCCGTAGCTGTTTCTTGTGTTTCAGCTATGGCTGGTTCTTATGTTTCAGCCATTGAGTGGGTAGCTGGTTCTTGTGTTTCAGCTACTTTATGTGAGACAGATGATGTTACAGTATCATGGGAATCTGGTTCTTGTGTTTCAGTGCCCGTGGTTGGAATAGGCAAAGATCCCGGGATTGGGGAGGTTAGAGGTGTACGGGGTACCAGTCGAATCAGTGGAGAATCTAAGGTAGTGGTCATAAAGGGTGGCCTTGTTGAGGCTCTTGTTCACTTTTTCCATAAGAAGGGTGGAAAGAGGGGAGTTTGCTTTCATTTTCGTGAAGGTCTTTCTTCAATGATGGGGCAGGAGGGATTATCCAGTTCAGAGTCATCACTTAGAATATGAAGGGAGAGAGTGGATGATTCTGGTACGGTATGCGACGGATTTGGTATGGTAGGGGGACTAATTGGTTCTATGGGCGGGCTATTAGGTATTTATGGGGAGTCTGGGGGGTTTTGAGGTTGCTGCTCCTGAGGATTTTCAGGAATTTCGGCAGTTGGTTGGGGGTTTACTGGTGGGTTATTTAATGGACGGTTCTGTTGAGCAAAACCCCTGTGGATGAGCAATCGGACAAGACGGTGGTGGGTGAGTGAAAGGGTTGGATCTATAGCCTTTATGCAATAATGTGCCATATTTTTCAAATAGCCCAGCAAATAATAAGAAATATTGACCCGTCTGTTATGCCTTAAATGAGAAAGCGAAAGAAAGTCGTGCTGATAAACTACCTGATATCGGCCTTCGCAGGTCAAGTAATGTTTGATGAACCTTGCGACTTCCGGCCATGGGGGTGGCAATGAGCTGAGCTGAACACCCCTGCCTTTCAATTCAATTTGTTCCTCGGGCAGGTAGAAGTTCTGCTGAACATTCCCAATGATGTGTTTTCAGTTGAACATGTGAGTGCCGTCGATAGGGAGGCCTGAGACCTCTGCTATATCTTCTTCTATTACTGATATTCAGACCCCTTCGATGACAAAATGGTCCTCCTGAAGATTTTGGGCGAATTGCAGGACCTGTTGTTCATTATACCCCTGAAGTCTCTGGAAGTAGTTGAGCCATCCTGCCTGGTGGAAGATTTGATACGCTGCTGGATAGTGTTCTAACAGTGCTGTGGTGGCAGGCTCGTTCCTTATGACAGATCCTCCCATGGCTACCAGCTCGATAAGATATAGCGTCGAGAGTTTGTGTATCAGCTTCCGCGTAGAGTGAGTTTTTCCGAGCGATGTTATGTAGGAATAGTGCTTAAATGAGCAAAAGGGTGGTGAAAATAGGGATGGTGGCGGTGAAATCGGGTGAAATGATGGTGTTGCGGATTTGATGTGTACTTCCCCTTCCATCAAGTGAGACTAGTAATAATTGCACTTGAATGGTCATAATGACTTAGAATCTTTCTCATTAACTATAACCTAACTGAATTACATAAATTTTACATACCTCGCCTTACCGTTTGATTCGTTCTACAAACAACATATCATGCCTGTCCATGGTAGTTCTGTCGTGGCGGAGACTTTTGATCTAATAGATGAATTGTGTCGAGGGTTTGCTGTCTAGAAGGATGAACTATAATCTGAAGGCATAAAATCTTGCTGACAGATAATGGTGACAGACTAGTGTTTCAGCAACAGAGAAGAACAAAAGAATAGATGAAGAACTGTTGAGCAATGGTGTTTCAGCATCGAAAGAAAGTCAAAAGTGCTGAACGGTGGTGTTTCAGCATCGAAAGAAAGTCAAAAGTGCTGAACGGTGGTGTTTCAGCATCGGAAGAAAGTCGAAAGTGATGAACAATGGTGTTTCAGCATCGGGAGAAAGTCAGCAGTGCTGAATAGTGGTGTTTCAGCATCGGGAAAATAGTGAAAAGAAGGGAAAAAGGTGAAACAATTGCTGGACGGAGTTGTTTCGTCGATGAAAAATGGTGAGGAAATGGCGGACTGGAGTGTTTTGGGAGTGGGAAGAATAAAAAAAAGTTTTGAACAATGGTGTTTCAGCATCAGGAAATAGTGTTTCAGCAACAGAAGGGAAAAGGCAAAACAATTGCTGGACAGAGTTGTTTCGTCAATGAAAATGGTGAGGAAATGGCAAGAAGTGGTAAAAAGGTTGCCGAACATGATGGAAAAGTGTGAGTTTGGTGGTAGTGGTGTTTCAGTAATGAAGGAGACGGAACGGATTGCAGACAATGGTGTTTCGGCAACAGAGAAAAGTCAAAAGTGTTGAAGGGTGGTGTTTCAACATTGGAGGAAAGGGAAGAGTGCTGAACGGTGGTGTTTCAGCATCGGAAGAAAGTCAACAGTGCTGAACAGTGGTGTTTCAACATCGGAAAGCTTATCTCCATGAAGTAGGATCGTCCTTTCCTAGTGGCTTGAGCTTCGATCGAGAATCTACAAAAATCGACTGTAGCATGGTATTTCTTGAAGGGATTATTAGTAAATAAAATGTAATCTACTCTAATACTAAAGAAAATTAAAAGAATGAATTGCTATTAGGGGTAGAAACTCCCTCAACGAAGAGGAAACGGGCGTCTACCATGCATGTGGCCTTAAAATCTTCTTTAGAAATTGGTCACTGATACAGACAGAGCCGATGACCATTTACAAGTAACGGGGTTTTGGAGTCATCGATTGTGAGGAGCCTTACTATTCCATTGGGGAAAACTGTGTCTACTTCGTAAGGCCCAAGCCATCTTGTACGCAGTTTCCCTTGAAATTCTTTGAACCGAGAATCATACAGTAGGGCCCAGTTACCTTTTTGGAACTACTTGTTCTTGATATTTTTGTCATGCCATTTTGATCTTTGCTGTTGAATTATGGTTGTTTGATGAATGGCATCTAGTCTTTTCTCCTCCAGTTCATTAAGCTACTGCAACCTGGATGCCTGTGCATCGGTTAAATCAAGGTTGACAACTAAAGMAGTCCTTAAGGTTTTTATCTCAAATTCCACAGGAAATACAACACTCTTTCCATAGACTAATTCATAGGGAGAGAATCCTGTAGTATTTCTCCAGGTAGTTTTGTAGGCCCATAGTGCTTCAGGGAGCCTGTAGGACCAATCCTTTCTATTTTCCTTCACTGTTTTTGTGAGAATGGCTTCTATTACTTTGTTTGTGCTTTCCACCTGTCCATTGGCTTGGGGTTGGTATGCTGTAGTCATTCTCTGTTGAATATGATATTTCTGAAGGGTGGCCTTGAACCCATGAGAAGTGAAAGGAGGTCCTCCATCTGTAACTAATTCTCTTGGCATTCCAAATCTGGTGAAGATGTCTTTAAATAAGAAATCTATAACTGCTTCTTCAGTCGCTCTGTGGAGTTCCTTGGCTTCCACCCATTTAGTCATGTAGTCTGTGCAGACCACTATATAAACTTTTTGATTGGATGGAGGGTTGATGGGTCCTATAAAGTCTAAGGCCCATCTTTCAAATGGTTCAAGTACTACCTGGGGGTTTAATGGAATTTCATTTCTATGATTAGGTTGGCCTACTCTTTGGTAGCTATCACAGGCCTGAACATATTTCTTTGCATCCTTGAAGAGTGAGGGCCAATAGTACCCCATCCTGAGAATTTTATGTGTTGTTCTCCTATCAGCAAAATGCCCTCCACAAGGGCCATCATGACAAGCTTTCAATAGATCATACACCTCATCTTCTCTAATACACCTTTGAATTTATTGATCAGCTCCTGTATGGAAAAGGTACCTGCTTATCCAACTATACCGAGCACTTTGATGAATAATAATTTTTTTCTCTCGGTGGGATAGGTGTGATGGTAACTTCCTCGCAACCAAGTAGTTAGCAATATCTGCATACCAAGGTGAGTGAGCAGAAACTGCAAATAGATATTCATCAGGAAAGGAATCATCTACTGGGGTATCATCATCAGGTGTCAATCGAGAAAGGAAATTAGCAACTACATTCTCTTTTCCTGGTCTATCTACAATTGTAATATCAAATTATTGCAATAATAGTAGCCATCTGGTGACTCTAGCATTTGTGATAGGTTTATTCATTTAGTACTTGATAGTTGAGTGATCAGTATGGAAAAAAGTAGAATAGCCAGTAATGTAATGTCTAAATTTATTAATTGCATAGATAACTGCTAGGAATTCCTTCTCGGTGACTGTATAATTGAGTTCATCAGGGGTCATATTCTTGCTGATGAAATATATAGCATAAGGGAGATGATCTTCTTCCTGTCCCAAGACAGCTCCTATAGCAGTGTCTGAAGCATCGGAGGATATGTGAAAGGGAAGTGTCCAATCAGGTCCTCTAAGGATAGGAGCTGTAGATAACTGATGTTTAAGTGTATTAAATGCTTCTTGACAAAAATTAGTCCAATTGAATTCAACATTTTTCATCAATAAAACAAACAGGGGAGAAGCTATTTTGGAAAAATTCTTAATAAATCTTCTGTAGTATCCAGCATGTCCTAGAAAGCTTCTTATCTCTGTTTGGGTTTTGGGAGTAGGAAGATCCTTAATGACTTGTATTTTGGATGGGTCTACTTGAATTCCTTGAGATGAGATAAAATGTCCAAGCACTATTCCTTCACTCATCATCATATGGCATTTTTATGTACTTAAGGAGAGTTGGGATTGTATGCATCATTTAAGTACCTTCTCAAGGTTTTCCAGTGCTTCCTGAAAAGAAACACCATAAGGAGTAAAGTCATCCATAAAAATTTCCATAGAGTCATTAAGCATATCAGAAAAAATTCCTAAGACTGCCCTTTGGAAGGTTGTTGGTGCATTACATAGTCCAAATGGGAGGACTCTATAAGAAAAGGTTCCCCAAGGGCTAGTAAAGGTGGTTTTATCTTGATCTTGAGGTGCAATTTTAATCTAGTTATACCCACTAAAACCATCTAAAAATGAGAAAAATTTCTTCCCTGACAAATTATCTAATACTTGATCAATGAATGGTAATGGAAAGTGATCTTTCAGAGTGGATTTATTTAAAGCTCTGTAATCCACACATACTCTCCATTTCCCATTTTTCTTAGGAACTATTACCAACGGGGATACCCATTCACTGTCGGATATAGGATAGATAAAACCTGCATTGAGCAATTTTTGAAGTTCTTCTTTGAGGATTTCTCTTAAGTTCGGGTTCATTCGTCACTGAGGTTGATAGATTGGCCGACAATCTTCCTTAATATATATTCGATGAGTGCATAACTCAGGAGAGATTCCTTTCATGTCTGTGTAATCCCATGTGAATGCTTCTTTATTTTCCCGAAGTAACTTCATTAACTGTTGTGTTTCAGCATCTGTCAAATGAGGGTTTATATTCAATGTTTTTCCAGGTTCAATTTCGACTGGTATGCTTTCAGAGGATATGGTTTTAGGTGTTTGAGGTGGGCTTCCCGAATTGAGGTTTTCTTGATTATCAGACTCCAACAGTGCAGTTAATTGATTATGAATTTCTGGAGTGACAGAGGAGGGTTCGCAAATAAAATTATTGATAATTTCATCCTCAATAGAGTCTTTCAAGCTTAAAGCTTGTCCGATAGTCAAAAGAGGTTGAGTAGGTTGATCCTCAAAATCTACCCATACAGAATTATCATTATTAGCCAGAGGTGTAGCATGAGGATAAAGGGTAAGCTGCTTTGTTTCATAACCATTTGAAATTGTCATTGACCCTGATCTACAGCTGATAAAAGCATCTGCTGTGGCTAGCCAAGGTCTACCCAGAATTAGAGGGTGGCCCCCCAACTTTGTTTTGGGTTGCAGCATTGTAAAGTCAACTGGATAATTTCAGGATTCCACAGAGATACTGAGGTCTTCAATGACTCCTTCTGGTTTAATTCTGGATCGATCAGCCAATTCTAGGATAGTTGGGGTCTCTCTGACTTCATTTTGTAATTGTAGCAGTTGTAAAGTTTCTAAAGTCATGATATTGATGGTTGCGCCTAGGTCTACCAGGACTCGAGGGATTGTCGTTTTTCCAACTTGTACAGTAACAGTAGGGTGGCCAGGATCACCATATTTGACAGGGGGAGTTTTACCTGACATTAGTGCAGACAGGTCTCCCATAACATGGACTGTAAGGGGATCCTTAGTTTTCCTACCAGGATTTTTGACACAAATATCTCGCATTGTCCTAACATAGATTGGTACGTCTTTGAGTGCTTGTAGTAGAGGAATTTTGACGTATAAATTTTGTAATTCCCCTAGAAGATTAAAGGTTGGTGGTTCAGGCATTTTAGTTAGGGCTAAACGCTCCGAAAATGGTGGTGTTGTTGTTTCAATAGCATTGTTAGAGGATGATTGTACCTTTTTAGGCACATCATGTTTTTTTGTTTCCTCTTTATCAGAAGAGGTAACATCAGCTATGGTAGGTTCCACTATTCTCCCAGATCGAAGATGAATATTGTTGCATTGCGCAGGGAGAAGGGAAAGTGTAGGCTGGTTATAAATATCAATGCACTGCACAACTTTATTATTCGGGTTGGGGTTAGGTTGTACAGGTAGCTGGGGTCTCATCGTTTGGTTGTTTGGAGGAGTACCTTCTGGTAAGGAGAGTGGTTGTGGGAGTTGAGGTAATTGATTTTGAAAGGCAGGTTGTTGTCCTCTCCAATTTTGATTCCATTGATTCTGATATGGTTGTTGTTGTGGAGGCCAAGGGGTCCACATTGAGGGATCAACAAAGGGTGGGTTATTTTGTTGCATGGGTGGGTAAGTTTGTTGCATGGATGGGTAATTCATTTGATTAGTGTATTGCATTTGATTTTAGGGGGGGGTAGCTCATTTGATTGAAAGAAGAATAATTATTCCAACGATTAAATGGCATGTTAGAGTTCATACCTTGTCCGCGCGGTTTCCATTGTCTCCTTTCTGTCATCAGATAGACAGCTTCAGCTTCTTCGTTCGTTGGTTGTAATGCTGCCTTGATCCCTGGTAAAGATGGACAATTTTGGGTATCATGATCCTTGTCACAGACAGTGCAGATTGGATTTTTATTGAGTGGACATTCTCTTCATGGGTGCTTATCTCTGCACTGAGAACAAAAGATAGATAAGGCTGCTTCTGCTTCTGCTTTCTTTTTCTTAATCGGCGGGGTATCCATTTGTGAGGCAAAAAAGCTTAACATTTCAGTTTTAAAATCTTCAAGTAAATTATCTATCTCGGCTCTTGTTGCTCCCCCACTGGCTGACTTTTGGACTCTTGAAAATGTGGTGTCCCTGTTGTTTAATCTGTTTCTTGAAGCTCCCCTTGAACATCTTTTGCATAAATTGACAATTTCATCATATGATTCCTTGGATATGTCCCCTTTTCCAAGCATGTTTAACATATCTAGACAGTCATCCCTTACTTCTTTTAATAAAATAGTTTTGAGAAGATCCTTACTTACATTGGGATGACTGGATCTTTGTAGATTGTATTGTAGCCTTTCTACAAAGTCTTCTAGATTCTCGTCCTCTTTCTGCATCATCTTAAATAGCTCCTCCCTCTTTTCTCTTGTCCAGCAATAGTCCTGGTATTTGTTCAGGAATTTCTGTTTCATTTGGTCCCATGTTGTGATTACATGGCCTCCAAGACTCATAAACCATCTTAGTGTATTCCCTTTTAGTGTTTCTAGAAATAACTTCAATTTTTGAGCATTAGAAACATAATCATAACTCCTACATAATATATCAAACTCAAATAGAAATTCATCAGGATCCTCTGAAGATAAACCATGAAAATTGGGTAATGCTAAGAGTGGAATGTTTTTCATGGGGGTTGCTCCTCTAGTGAGATCGCCAATAGGAAATCCTAATGTAGAGAAATAATTTTCATCTTTTACCTCGCCTTCAAGACCTGCCTGTTCTTCGTGATGCAATTCTTCATTGTACGCATCCATGTTTTCCTCTGTCTGCTCCCCTGCTGCACTTGCTCTATCCTCAATGTCTCCTACTAGCTTCTGGACTGTCTCCGGACTCCAAAATTCTTTCTCTGTTCCAAAAACTGCTTGGAATGAAGGCTGGGAGTTTTGTTTTTGAAGGTTTGGTTGTTGAGCAGTAGATTCAGACTTTGATAGAATCTCGTCGATGTAAGACTTTCTTCCTCCTTTTCCTTTTCTCTTGCCACCTGTAGGGTTAGTGTCTTTGGGGTCTTTCATGCAATCTTTTTATCTAAAGAAAAAAATCATAAGTGCTTTTGAAATCTATAGCTACCTTCCCTGGAAATGGCGCCAAAATGTTGGTCACTATAATTGCTCAATTAATTCAAACAACCAAGTGATACATAAATTGTCAACCCAGGGAAGTCTTTTTATTTCAAAGATAACCATGCACTATATATGCTCAATTCCAAAAGCAACTTAGAGTTGTAGTAAAGAAAACCATATTAATCACACTTGTCCTGAATGAACTGAAGTTCTGACTTAAATTACAGGAAAGCAATCTACCTATTGCAGATCTTAAAGATCAATCTAGAGAATCCTGGATTACATTAAAATAGGAATTGCAACAGGAAAGAAAAACTATCTGTAACCAGAGAACATGACCCTTACTCTCAAGCAGAGACTTCAGTACCTTATTTCTGATTAACACTCTTTCATGAAAACAATAATGCAGAGAAAGTTAACTCTATCTAGCAGAGAACAAGGCCATCTAATTCCTTCCTTTCTAAGCAGGAACCCTTAGCCCTATTTTTGATTAGCGCACTTGCAGAAATAATTGAAATCTACAGAGAACAAGATATTCTGATCCCTTCCTTTCTAAGCAGGATCCCTTAACCCAGTCTCTGGCTAGCACACTTGCAGAACTAATCGAAATCTACAAAGAACAAGATATTCTGATCCCTTCCTTTCTAAGCAGGAACCCTTAACCCAGTCTCTGGCTAGTACACTTGCAGAAATAATTGAAATCTACAGAGAATAAGATATTCTGATCCCTTCCTTTCTAAGCAAGAACCCTTAACCCAGTCTCTGGCTAGCACACTTGCAGAAATCATTGAAATCTACAGAGAACAAGATATTTTGATCCCTTCCTTTCTAAGCAGGAACCCTCAACCCAGAATCTGGCTAGCACACTTTCAAAAATAATTGAAATCTATAGAGAACAAGATATTCTGATCCCTTCCTTTCTAAGCAGGAACCCTTAACCCAGTCTCTGGCTAGCACACTTGTAGAAATATACAGAGAACAAGATATTCCGATCCCTTCCTTTCTAAGAAGGAACCCTTAACCCAGTCTCTGGCTAGCTTCATAAAATCATCACACAAGATTGCTAATAAAAAGAATGTAACATTCAATAAACTTAACAAGGCAGAGTTTAGTAGTGTTTCATCAAGGCCGAATTCATTAAAAGTAGTGTTTCAGCATATGAAAGTTAATCACGCATAAACATAGATTATACTAACACACTCTAAAACTAACGGGTGAATCTTGTGAAGAAGGTGGGCCCTCCCTTCCCACAAGATTCCCCTGAAACAAGAAAGCTAGAGAAGGATACTCAAAGCAGTCTTTTATTCATCTATCAAAATATCATATTACAGTCTGAAAATGAAGGATGTCCCTCTCTCTGAAGCTTTTCAATACATAAAACTTGGCTCCCTCGAATGATGATTTCCTCCTATTTAAAGAGGGAACCCCTTCGATAAAATTGATCAAAAATTACAATGTGTATCTGAGTCCTATCTTTAGTCGGATCTACTTTCTAAACCAGAATAGGATGTCCTAGTCCTGCGCAACAGAATGCTATTACAGGAGCTGAATGAGGTGTTGCTGTTACGGCTGGTGTAACAACTTCTTCTCGTTGCTGCTGATGTTGTTTCAACATCGCAATTCGTGGGCTATTTCAGCCACGTGAATTGCGCTCTTGACTGTGTCGGCATTCTTATGTAGGAGTGACGGTTGGTACTCTGTTGACCGCTGACTGTAACGACTTCCTTTGTGTTTCAGCATCGTCGGTCCTGGCGGTTTCCTCTGTGTTTTAGCATCTCCAGCTCTGGATTGTGTAACAGCTCTGTGTTTCAGCATCTGCGACTCCAGACTATGTAACAGCTCTGTGTTTCATCATCTACGACTCTAGAATGTGTAACAGCTCCGTGTTTCAGCATCTGTGACTCCAGACTGTGTAACAGCTCTGTGTTTCAGCATCTGCGACCTCGGACTATATAGCAGCTCTGTGTTTCAGAATCAGTTATGTGTTTCAGCAACAGGCCTCAAATGCTAATCTGCAGTTTTGAACACTTATGCATTTCTAATCAATGGTCAAGTACGAGAGTGATGTAAAATATTATGCAAAATAGATTAACCGTATAGTAATGAGAAGGGACGTTGTATACCTTTGGGATGATCAGATAAAGTGATAGTATGAGTCTAAATATGGGTGATCAAGAGTATAATAGTGGAAAAAAGTATAGGCAAAAAGGTACATTGTGTGGTCCTAACACAAACCAAACCACTAGGTTTGTCATCCCAAACCTAAATATGAGGCAACCAACTCAACAAACATGTATGTTAGAGTTGTTACTCCCGTAGGAGAAAAATAAAATTTAAATAACACACGTTCGCGTTCCTAAAATGGATGTGCTTTATTTGCAATAGGAATGCACGTGCATTCTGATTAACACAGATCAATTCTCTCTCTCTCTCTCTCTCTCTCTCTCTCTCTATGTCTGACATAACTCTCGCTATCCCTCATTCACTTTCTCCCCCTTCTCTTTCTTCCCCCTATTACCCTCTCTCCTTGTGTCCCTCTTCCAACCCCCCTCTCTCCCCCATTGTTTACCTCCTAATCTCTCTCTACCCCACTGACTCTCTTTAGCTTCTCTGAACAATCCTCCCTCTCGCACTCTCTAATTATCTCTCTCCCCCCCCTCTCTCTCTTCCCCTCCTGCCCTCTCTTCCCCTCTCTCCCTGACACTCTCTTTCATTCTCTCCTAATTTCTCTTGCCTCCCCTCTATCTCTCTCTTCCCTCTCTTTCTCCCCCTATATTTTTACCTCTTTCTCCCTACCCCCGCCCCCCCTTCCCATACTTTCTCCCCCTTCTCTTTCTTCCCCCCCTATTACCCTCTCTCCTTGTGTCCCTCTTCCAACCCCCCTCTCTCCCCCATTGTTTACCTCCTAATCTCTCTCTACCCCACTGACTCTCTTTAGCTTCTCTGAACAATCCTCCCTCTCGCACTCTCTAATTATCTCTCTCCCCCCCCTCTCTCTCTTCCCCTCCTGCCCTCTCTTCCCCTCTCTCCCTGACACTCTCTTTCATTCTCTCCTAATTTCTCTTGCCTCCCCTCTATCTCTCTCTTCCCTCTCTTTCTCCCCCTATATTTTTACCTCTTTCTCCCTACCCCCGCCCCCCCTCTCTCTCTCTCTCTCCCCATTTTTTCCCTCTCTCCCTGGATTTCCCATACTCTCCCTCAATTCTCTCTCTTATCTCTCTTTGTATCCATCCCTCCCCCCTCTCTCTCTATCTGGCATCTACCCCTCTCCCCTCTCACTCTATATCCCCCTTCCTCTTGATTTCTCTCTCCCCATATTTAAATCCCTCCTAAACTCTCTCTAACTCTCTCTCTCTCTCTCTCTCTCTCTCTCTTTGACTGCATCTCTCCCCCCCTCTCTCAACCTACTATTGGGCCTAAAAAATGTCACATTTATAT
>JASDQU010103244.1:318447-357749 GCA_032191745.1 Picea mariana | reverse complement strand
AGGGGAAAATAGGGACATAGGGAAGGAGGGGGGGTGGGAAAGGGGGAGGAGAAAGAGTGTGAGAGGGGGAGAGAGGGAGAAAATTGAGAGAGAGAGAGAAGCAAGGGAGGATTGAGGGAGGGATCGAGAGAGAGAGAGAGAGAGAGAGAAAGAGAGAGAGAGAAGAAGGTGGAGATAAGACGAAGAAAGTGAGTGAGGTAGAGAGAGAGAGTGTGGGGGGTATGATGGGGTAGAGAGAGAGGGAAAGAAGGAGACAATAAGTGAGGGGAAGAGGGGGGAGAGAGAGAGGAAGGGGGAGGGGGTGAGATGGGGGTAGAGGGGGCAAAAAAAGGGAAGAGAGATTCCTAAAGTGGGTGAATTATTTTTATTTCATTTTTTTAAGAACCCACTTGAGTTCTAGAAAAACGCATGCATTCCTTGTAGTGGGAGTTACTACTCACCCCTTCCACCTTATTCGGAGCTAAGATGAATCTTTTTACCCACACCTCAAATAATACTCCATTTTATGGAGTCTTTTTAAAGGATTTAAACTTTACATGTTCAAATTTTCATTTTCTATTATTTTTTTATTTGTATAATGTTTAATTTTTTAATTTTGTATTAAAAAACTGAAATATAATTCTCCACACAAAATTAACAATTGTAATTTGATCATAAGTGAAAAGGTTTATATTATTTAATTATAATTTCTTAATCTCCATAATTTATAAATTGTTTAATTATGCAATCTTAATGACCCATGGCATGCACTCCATCACCTTTTCCCTAAGGGTGAATGGAAAGCATTGGAAAGATAATGCGTGCCAATATAAGGTTCAATTTTGTAAAATTTTATAATTGTGTGTTCTTATAATAATTATTATGATGAATTTGGTTTTCTAATAATATAATAATAAAATGAAGAGTATATTTAAAATTAAAAAAAATAATTGAAGACAATAATTTATTTTTTATATATATTTAATTTTTTAAATACAACATAAATATAAAAATGTTTATAGTAATAATTATTAATTAAATTACTATATACTTTGATAGGAAAATTGCAAACCCTCCCTTTGAGGCATTCAAATTACTACCCTAAACCTAACCAGGTAAACCTAACAAGGTAGTATACCCTAAACCTAACAAGGTAGTGGACGGAAACCTAACACGGTAGTGGACGTACGCAAAACATACATTAAACCTAATAAGCTAAGTGGATTATATTCAAATAAATGGTTGATGGCTCAACTGCCACTCAGAGGGAGAGTTCTAGATTCTATATTAGATTAAATGTAAGGCAACTTCTGTATTGAATCCATCCCTCCAACTCCAGTACCAGTACAGTAGCTCTGGCGCTTCGAATTGAAGGGATTGAGACGCGGCCCCTTGATTGCTGCGTTAGTTGCTTTTGATGCGTGCATTGAATCATCTTTAAAAAAAAACACCAAATATTTTAAACACCGGAGAATTGGAACATCGATCATTTTGATCTCTTTCGATACAGATACATCTGGATTTAAAATGAATCTATGTAATTAAAACTAGCTATCACCATTGAAATTAAAGTACCCAACGCGCGCTTTTGAATGACTGAAGTTTGACCGTAAAACAATGAGAAATGTCATGTAAAACCGACAAATACATTCATCTACGATCAACACAATACATTCATGAACCGACCAATGAAGTCCGCTTAGATTTACGTACAGCTATCATTCAACACAGGACGTAGGCCGTACGAGTGACTTCAGCTCTAAACAAGGAAAAAACTTATATGATTTCGCTGTATACTTAGAAAACCCTTGGAATGTAAAAAACTTATATGATTTCGCTGTATACTTACAAAACCCCGGGAATGTTGCCCGTAATTCATGGCGCTAGCTCCCTGCAATAAATCCAATGCAGAGGCAGTGGAAGTTGCCCTTCCAAGGAGACAAATATTGCAGGAGGCTGCCGCCATGGCATAATGAATCACTTTGGACAAAGTTGTTCCCATCCTTTTGAGGGCTTGGGGTACTGATGCGGCCAAGGATGCAAATATCTCCCTTTTTCATGTTTCCTAGCCATCCTTCATTGTGCAGTGCCATCATAATAATCTCCGGAATGTTTATTCGCCATTATCCCGAGTCACAGTTTCTTGCCTAATTGTGATTCCACAGGCAGATGCTTTGCTATGCTAAGTTACGTTAGCATATCAACATAATTCTAGTTAAATTTTGGGAAAACAAATATAGTTACACGCACAAATAATAATTTCTATTACAAATATTACACAATATCACAGGTATATATATATATAGTTGGAATGTATATATAGTTGGAATGAGAGCCAACTATCTCCAAATATAGAGATAGTTGTTGAGAGATTCTCTCAACGATCTCCAACAAATTCAAACCAAATCCAAACCACTTCTATTCTAAGCATTATTCCAATACCTTACGATAATGTTTACATTACAAATGTTATATCATAATTACAATACTCAAATTTCAACATAAATATTTGTCTTGATATGATCTTCATCAACGCTCCTACCCACTATGAAATCTCCGAGTTTATTCTCTTCCCCACAACTTCAAGTTTCCCTTTTAACTCATTTAAGATAACAATGCTTCTAACCATCATTGACTAATTTGTAGAATCGATGTGTCTTTGGCTTAGAAGCTTCCTTTGCTGCCTCCGTAGGTGGATCTTTAACTGGGTCTGGATCTGGATCTGGATCTCCACCTAGAACTGGAACCGGGTAAGCTACTTATGACTGACTAGCCTTTGCTATTGGTGCTGCTTTCTTCACTACATATGGTTCTATATAATTTGGATTTAGCTGTGACGTGGTGATATAAGCTTATCTATCAAACTCAAGCGAGGTGTGTACAATTAGAGAATTGAAGAGTAGCCATAGCACAGATAATTCACACAATAATATTTTGTATTACACATTGAATCTCAATTACAATATATATAAATAGTTGGAGTCAGATCCAACTTATTCCCAACATAGATTTGGAGGTTGAGAGAATATCTCAACAACTCCAACAAACCAAAAACAACTCCAAACGAATCCCTAGATTAATCATTAATTCTAACACCCTCCCTTAATGATTACAATACAAATAAATCAAAGATTACAATTCTCAAATTACAATATAGATATATGTCTGATCTGGTCTTCATCAACACTCTCACCCACTCTGAAATCTCTCGGTTTACGCTCTTTATTCTCCACAACTTCGAGCTTCCCTCTCGAATCATTTAAAATAAAAATGCCTCTGACCATCATGATGTAATTTAAATAATCAACACTATTGACATACTCGGCTCGTCGGGTCTTCCGCAAGAAAAGTAGTCAAGTAATGAACCATCCCATGGACATTCCTCCATCTGTCGGATACTTAGCTTTTGGCTATCCGTCAGTATCTAGGAGAATAGTCTAAATACTGGATGTATTCAAAAGTTGATCAAACAACTGGACCTTCATACAAACACACAATGAATACCTGTAGCCGACGTTCCTCGCTTCACACGACCCATCAGCTTTACAACAAAATGTAGACAAAACCAAACAAGTGACCATCTTGTGGCAAGGTCGGGGCTTCCACACACACCACTTTGAGTTATGTTACCCTGTTCTTTAAATGGTTCTTCATCATTATAATTTTATATAGACTCACAAACACACTATATCTAAACAATAACACACTCACACATACATCTATATATAAATAAAAGGGTAGGGGATGACTCTTTATGGTGGCTCTTTGACCATATCGATCCTCATTGACATCGAGAGCTCTGCCATGCTGGCCCATAATTTTGTGTCTTCTCTAACAGCTATCGCCCTTCCCACATCAATTGCTCATCTGCTCTACTTGCTGCAATTTGTAAGTTGACGGTTCAGATCTGGAACTGGCGGTCTCCTGCAGTAATCGATTGACTCTTGCACACAACGATTAATCCTTTAGCGGCTCTCTCTTCCACATGCCTCCACAAATGAAACAACGGCTCCACCTTGGCTTCCTTTGCACAAATCTCCACACGCCTGCACAGCAGATGTTCTCCATGCACAACAATTCCTTCAGATTTCAAATATGGCGAAATTGTGGCAGAGAGAGGAACCAATGATTTCACAAACTCCAGCAATCTCATGTCGGCGTTTAAACAGACACGGTACACAGTGATTGAACCAGCGATTTTAATTAGAAATAATTCTGCGGCTCTTATATTCGAATCTACAGCTGCAACTTCTCACAGGCAGCAATCACTCAACGATTCTACGTCAATCCAGGCACACACAACAACAAATTATCTATTATATTCTCACGCATCTAAACCTACTCTTACAGCAGATAGATTATCAAGTCTTTCACATCTTCTGGGTATTCCCGTGAGGGATTAACCCCAGCCAGGGTCTGATACCATATTAGAGAATTGAAGAGTAGCCATAGAACAGATAATTCACACAATAATATTTTGTATTACACATTGAATCTCAATTACAATACATATAAATAGTTGGAGTTAGATCCAACTTATTCCCAACATAGATTTGGAGGTTGAGAGAATATCTCAACAACTCCAACAAACCAAAAACAACTCCAAACGAATCCCTAAATTAATCATTAATTCTAACATGTACTATTAATAAGAATGCTCCACCAATCATTTTGCCAAGTCTGAAGCCAGTAATTCGGCTAGTCTGATAGTGTCGTGTCTTCCCGGAGACATTGCATTCACAAGAGTCCAAGTTGACCCAAATACACAAACAATCTTTCCTTTTGAAAGTAGCTTTGGATCCAAAACTAGGACTGTTGGGACTGGTGAATATGCTAGTAGATAAGCTGCTGACCCGTATGTCAATGGTACTAGTGAAGATGTGGCTGGGTCTCCATCTCGCTCTGCTACTAGTTATGGGACCTCCGGAAGGACAATCTCGATACTCAATTATCCTATGGATACACTATCATTTGTGGAATCCCCCCGAAGAGCGAATTTCGACAATTATGATAGCAATCTAATTACTAGATATTTTCAACAATCAATCATATCATACAATTGACCTTCTTTAAACACATCTACAACAATATACACAAGAATATTTTGTAATTGAAAATCTTGAAGCACCAAAGTATAACAAAAATTGTCAGCTTTTAACATACTTGTAAACATACTTCAAACTAGTGAACATGTTCTTACATGGCAGCGAAATACATCAAGAAATACTAACTTAAGATATGTTAAGTTGTTCTTTTAGCGGTTCTTCATCATTTACAAACAATATAACATACAAATAACATTAATGACCCACATATGAGTTACTGCAAATATGTCATATTCCTCTTGTGCGATAATGAAATGGAAAAAGGAAGAAATATGATCAACTCCCCACAATTTTGTGCATGTTAGCATAGCCAAACCAATTGTTCTAACATCACAACTCTTCCCTTCAAAGCCTCCAAGCGCAAAGGGTGACCTTTTTGGCTGCAATCTTGACGATTGTGCATTTAAAATCAATGCAACAAAAAATCAGATCAATGCCCTTGCAATCAACAACATTTGCATTTCGATAAAGTAAATAAGGAAGGTTTATTTCGTATTCAAAATTGTTTAGTAGATCCTCCACCAAATTCTCCGTAGTACGCTAGTTTATAACTATGAATTGAAACCATGGCTGGGTCCCCTACAAAACGCCTTCTCCTTTATGCAGACAATGATTCACGCGGGTCCAAAACTCCATGTTCGGGTACTATCATGCCTCTTTAACAAAGACTTGTTGGACACCAGATTGCTCCAAATGTATCAATACTTCCACACAACTACTAACGATGATTATACATACAACAACACTCTATGCACAAACAATTTACACAATCCACTCTCCTAGAGAGGATTAAAAATAATAATTCATGACTTCTCCATCTTCCTCGCCCTCCCTTAAGGGAATTAAGCCAATACAGGGTATGATATCACGTTAAATTTTGGGAAAGAAGGAATATTATAGGATTACACACAAAAATAATAATTTTTATTACAAATATTACAATTATACATAGTTGGAATCAGATCCAAATATCTTCAAACATAGAGATAGTTGTTGAGAGAATATCTCAACAACCTCCAAAAAATCTCCAATCGATCTAAGCCAAATCCAAACCAATTCTATCGTAAGCATTATTCCAACAATTCTGATGTAGCAACAAAAAACAGAGAGATGATAAGAATGGTTCTTGGCCAATATGGCCTCAATCTATAAGGAATGAAGATAAATGGGAGCCTCTTCTTTTATCAGAAGCAATTAGGATAAGTGATTTATAGTTAGCAGGATTTTTAGGGTAAAGATCAAATACAAAAAATTGCAAATCATTGTATGTGCAACAAAAGGAACCTTGTTCTATTTGAAGGAATATCTCTAGTCTATCTTGTTGGAGACAGTGGCATCATTGTATTTGCAACAAAAATGAACCTGGTTTTATTGGAAAGAATATCTCTCGTCTAGTTTGTTGGAGACACTAACAGGGAAATGCTAAAATTTCCACAAAGAGATATTTGATGTTAATGGATATATATATATATATATATATATATATATATATGAGAGGAATAATTGTTATCCTCGATTCGATTCTCTTAAAAATGACATGTTGATCTCATAATAAGTATATTGTTATAATAGTTTTTTGTTTCACTATATGTAATGGAAAGTTTCATTTAATTCAATTGAATATCAAAGTAACTCTTTTTGTTATATATATATATATATATATATATATATATATATATATATAATTAAGTTAATAAACTCTTTTTAGAATATAGTTTTTTTTAATAATAAATATTGTATAAAAAATTTCAAGAATATATTTTTGGTATAGTTGTAAAAATGGTAAGATAAGATTAAATTCAACACATAAACATATATATAATTAAGTTAATAAACTCTTCTTAGAATATAGTTTTTTTTAATAATAAATATTGTATAAAAAATTTCAAGAATATATTTTTGGTATAGTTGTAAAAATGGTAAGATAAGGTTAAACTCAAAACATAAACATATATATAATTAAGTTAATAAGCTCTCTTTAGAATATAGTTTTTTTAATAATAAATATTATATAAAAAATTGTTAAGATTATATTTTTGTTCTAGTTGTAAAAATGGTAAGATAAAAATTAAATTTGAAACCTATATATATAATTAAGTTGATAAGCTCTCTTTAGATTATAGGTTTTTTTAATAATAAATATTATATAAATGCCAAGATTATATTTTTGGTTGTTGTAAAAAAGGTAAGATAAGATTAAATTCAAAACCTAAGATTATATAGTGACCATGGCCATGGACTATCTCCCTATGCATAGAATATTAATTTTTTTCCACACTCCAAACGCTGAAGAAAAGGCGCACGAAAAGATGAAAGGATGCTAGGTATACAAAGAATATTAAAGCTTTTCCACACCCCAAACGCTGGAAGTAAAGACGGAGGAAAAGCTAAAAGGATGCTAGCTAGCCTGAAGCTTGTCTTCCTCATATCAAAGTAGTTTATTGGATTCCTATGATGTGGTCTTGTATATCGTGAACAATCCTGAAAAAAGACACACGATATTTGGATTTTGTTATATTGCTTTGAAGATGCTTATGTAATTTTATTTTTTCTTTCAAGATGCTCATGTAATTTTATGTTATAGCTGGTATAAAATGAAATACTTGGGGACTGCATTTTGTCGAATGCAATTCTTGATTTTTGTCGAATGCAATTCTTGATTTTCTTGATTGACTGTATTCTAGTAAAATAAAGTATTTGTTGGACGATATTTTGTGGAATGCAACAGTTATGGATTGTATTTCAGTAGAATGTACTATTTGTTGAGATGTATCTTTAACAACATTTTTGTGTTTTTGGTTTTCAAAATTATAAACCATCTCAACCTCTATTTGCTGGAAATATTAATTACAAGTTATGAGCTTTATGCTTACTCAAACTCTGTGTGTCACAGAAAACATGGTTGTTTAGTCTATCAGACACGTCAAGCAAGATATTAGCAAGAGTTTATTTAATGATTCGGTCTTTATCTTTTTCCAGGTCTCTTATGCAGATGAGACTCAGTCGAAAATTTATTGTCGTCTTAATTCTTTGAGTCAGTTTTATTTTTACAGGAGTTTTTGTCTTTATCTATATATGTCTGAGTCTCTAAGTAGTCATAGTAGAAAATGTAATAGTCGATAGACAGGAACAACAATAGTTGTGAGGAGTCAAAGAAGTATGAGAGCCCAAACTTCATGTTTTGTAAGTTTGTAGAAGTTTCTGGAGCCAAAGCTCGACACAATATTGTAGTATGTAACCACGCATTGTGATGACGTTCATAATACGTTAGTTATCTGTGTGTTGAAGTATTTTTGAATTTTGCATTGTTAAATCATCGTGAAAATATCTTTTTTTTGTTTATGCTCAAGTTTAAGTTAATATTTTATGTGATCAAAGTAGCATGACGAAAATAATTTTTTTTATTAAGTGTTTTATCACAGTGCACATAATAGTGTGCAGTCTGGAAATGGCACGGTAAGTTGTGAGAGTTCAACGAAGAAGAGTTTCACTGTGTGGTATTTGCAAGTACATTGCAGAGAGTTTGTCTTCACGTTGTAGATCTGAGATCTGGTATTAGAGTAGGTTCTATCAGAGAAATTTTTATCATAGTACATAAATTTGAATATCAATAACTCTGTTGAAAAGTAAAAATTATGGTTTCTACTTCGAATCTGTAACCTCCCACTTTTACAGGAAAAATCTATGAGTTGCGGTCCTTGACCATGAAGGTGTTATTTCAGGGTCAATATATATGGGAGATAGTCGAGAATGGCTATGTGGACCCAGAAGATCAGGCATCGTACAATTCCCTCACACAAGATGAGAACGATGCTTTGAAAGATCAAAGAAATAAGAATGGAAGGCGATGATTTACATACATCAATCCATGCATCACATCATACTTCCAAGAGTTGCATCAACAAACCAAGCCAAGGAAGCATGGGGCATATTAAAAACTTCTTATCAAGGTATGGACAAAGTCAAGACTTCAAAACTACAAATTTTTAGAAGAGATTTTGAAACTCTGTCAATGAAAGACTCAGATTTAGTAGATTTATTTTACACCCATTTTATTGGCTTGATAAATCAAATTAAGTATCATGGAGAAACCATAGAGGATAGAAAGGTTGTTGACAAGCTACTTAGGAGTCTTCCTCCTATATATGATACCCTTGTTGTGACTCTAGAAGAAAGCAAAGACCTAAATCAATTTATTTTAGATGAACTACAAACTTCCCTCATTAATCATGAACACAGATTGAATAGGTCAAATATGTCATTAGAAAATGCAATTTCCGTGCAATATCTATAATTCGTGGAAGAGGAAGTGGGGGAGATAATTTTAGAGGTAGAGGAAGAAGTTCTGATAGAGGTGGACGTAGTAGCAGTCTTGCAAACACTGGTGGAAGAGACCAAAACCCAAATACCAGTCAGCCAAGTAATTAGAAATTTGTTAAATCAAATATTCAGTGCCATTACTATAAAAAGTATGGACATTATGTATATGAGTGCAGAAAGAGATAGTATAATCAAAACAAACAAGGTCAAGATTAGTCTAATAACACAAATACTCCCTCAAGTCCTATGTTTATGGCGCACACTAAAGAAATACCTATAGCCTCACTAGTTGAATGCAATGTTTCTCAAGAAATTCCTTGTGACACATGGTATCTAAATTAAGGCCTCAGTAATCACATGACGTGAAACTTAGAGTTGTTTTCTAGTTTGGATAAGTTAGTCCAAACTAAAGTTACACTTGGAATAGATATCCAAGTCACTGTCTTAGGAAAAAGCAATACTAAAATTTTAACTAAACACGGAGAACAAAAGGTTATGCATGATATATATTATGTTTCTTTTCAGAAGCATAATTTGATGAGCACATGAAAATTGTTACAGAAAGGATATAGAATCTACATGGAAGATAATCATTTTGTGATTATCGACAGATATCCAAGCAATCAGTTTATTTCAAAAATTGAGATGATAAGCAACATAGTGTTTCCATTAACTTTGAAACCAATCAAGAAGAAAAATACAACGCAAGTTGTCTCTGACACAAAATATGCGCATTCAGACATTGCATTCAAAGAAGAAAGTGAAGAAGTAAGTGCATGTAGTTCCAAGGAAGGAAAAGAAAGTGCACACAGTTTCTATAAAGAAGGTGCGGAGATGCATGAAACATTCCAATATGAAGTACAAGATGATTCTTGGCTACGACATTTCAGATTTGGACATTTGAACTTTGTAGGTATGAAGCTACTACACACAAAGGATATGGTGAAAGTTTTTCCATTAATTGAAAAACCAGAAAGAATATGTGAATGATGCATTTTTTGAAAGCAATATAGAGAGTTATTTCTTGTTGGCAAGTCATATAGAGCAAAATATGGTATGGAAATAGTACATTTAGACATTTGTGGACCAATGAAAACACCATCCATAGGGGGAATTACATATTTTCTCACATTTATTGATGTTTTTTCAAGAAAAAACATTGATCTATTTCTTAAAACATATATCAAATGCATTGGGTTTTTTTTAGTAATTTAAATCACTTGTGGAGAAGTAGAGTGGTTATTACATCAAAGTTCTAAGAACCGACAGAGGAGGTGAATATGTTTCAAGATATTTTCATAACTTTTTTAAAGTTTATAGAATTTACAAGAAATTCATTGTGTGTTATACACCACAACAAAACTATGTCACGAAGAGGAAGAATCAAACCGTCATGGAAATGGCATGCAGTATGTTGGCATCCAAACATTTTTCAAATGAGTATTGGGATGAAGCAGTAGAAATTGAATTATACATCATGAATATATGTCTGACAAAGAGTGTGAAGAACAAAGTTCCTCAAGAAGCTTGGACATGCATGAAGCAGACTGTGGCCCACTTAAAATATTTTGTTTGTGTCACATACACACATGTTCCAGATGAGATGAGAAAGAAGCTGGATAACAAAGGACATAAATGTATATTTGTTGGCTACTATGAAGACACAAAAACATACAAACGGTATGATCTTATTGCTAGGAAATTCATAATCAGTTGTGATGTTCAATTCGTGGAGAATGAAGCATGGGATGGAACCATAGAAAGGACAATTAGAATTGTTGATGCTATTGGGAATGATGATACATAATATGAAGTGGCTCAAACACCATGTATAATTCAGTGTGTAGTTCCTTCTACTCTTGGAACTGGGAAAAAAATCCCAACACAAATTACTCCAGTTAGAACATCAGGTATTTAGTCCACAACTAGAGCACTGCAAACTCTAGCAAGCAGTCCAAGTTGTTATACATATCCATATCCAACATTATCAAGTCTATTACCAAGGAAGACAAGAATTCTACATGACATCTATAATGTTTACACGACAAATTTATTTTCAGTTTTTTCTCCGTTCTCACAAATAGATGATCCATTAACCTTTGAAGAAGTTGTCAAATATTATGTATGGGATCAAGCCATGGTTGAAGAAATCAAATGCATAGAGAACAATCATACATGGAGGTTGGTATGTGTAATTGCATACAATGATGTAATAAGTGTCAAGTGTATTTATAAAACTAATCAAGATGCAGATGGAAATGTGCAGAAGCACAAGGAAAGACTAGTTGCAAGAGGTTTTACACATTTACATGGAATTGATTTCAATAAAACATTTGTGCCAATTGCACGCATGGACACAATCAACACTATGTTGTCTATTATTGCATAAAACAAATGGTATTCTTATCAAATGGATGTAATGTGTTCATTTTTTAATGGACATTTAGAAGAAGAAGTGTATGTGGAACAACCACAAGGCTATGATATTCCAGGACAAGAAAACAAGGTATACATATTGAAGAAGGAACTGTATGGGTTAAAAAAAAATCATGTAGCTTGGTACAGTCGCATAGATTACTACCTCACTCAGAATAGATTTTAGAGAAGTGAATGTGAGCCAACACTGTACATCAAAGAAAATCGGCAAGGTAATATGTTAATTGTTTTCTTATATGTAGATGATTTTATTTTTACAGGTGATTTTGGCATAGAAGAATTTAAGTCAGTCATGAAGGATGAGTTTGAGGCTTATGATATATTTTTGGGGTATTTAATTTCACAAGTACAAAGTTGGTATGTTTATTTCATAGTCTAAGTATTCACATGAAATTTTCAAAAGATTCAACATGATAAATTCCAAAGTATCCCCAACACTTCTCATAATAGGATTGAAGTTAAGAAAAGAACATGAAGGGTCCAAGGTGGATCCCACTATGTTTAAAAGGTTCGTAGGAAGTCTTATGTATCTAACAACAACAAAACTTGATATCATGTATGGAGTGGGACTGATTTCAAGGTTCATGGAAACTCCAAAAGAATCACATTGTAAGGCTGGAAAAATAATTCTAAGATATGTAAATGGAACAAAATATTTTAGCATTATGTATTCTACTTCAAAAGATTTGAGACTTGTTGGATACACTGACGATGATTGTGGAGGCAACATATATGACATGAAAAGTACCTCTAGGTACACATTTCATTTTGGAGCAGGTATAGTGTCATGGAACCAAGGAAGCAACCCATTGTGACTCTTTCTTTAACAGAAGCTGAGTACTTCGAAACTACAAGCGCAACTTGTCAAGTAGTTTGGATGGGAAGAATGTTAAAATATTTGTTGCAGAAACAAGATGAACCAACTACAATATTTTTTGACAACAACTTCACCATCCTATTGTCAAAGAATCATGTGTTTCGCAAGAAAACCGAGCATATCGATACAAGGTATCATTTTATCAAAGAATTGGTGAATAACAAAGAAATCTGCTTAGAATTTTGCAAGTCTGAAGAACAAGTCGCAGATATTTTCACAAAATCTTTGGCAAAGGATGCATTTTAGAAACTGTGAAGTTGTCTAGGACTTGGCACAATAACAAATGTTTCTCAATTCATTTCAATTCAATTTATGATGTAAAATTTTGTAAACTCACCTACTTATAATTAATGGGGATTGTTGGAAATATTAATTACAAGTCGTGAGATTTATGCTTTTGCATACTCTATATTTCATAGAAAATAGAGTCGCTTAGTCTATCAGACACATCAAGCAAGAGTGCTAGCAAGAGTTTGTTTAGTGAGCTGATCTTTATCTTTCTCGAGGTCAGTTATGCAGATGATATTTAGTCGAAATTTTATTGTCGTCTTAATTTTTTGAGTCTATTTTACTTTTAGAGGAAGTCTCAGTCTTTATCTATATATATCTGAATCTATAAGTAGTCTTAGTGGAAAATATAATAGTCTATAGAGAGGAGAAACAACAGCTGTGAGGAGTCAAAGAAGTCTAAAATCCCAAGCTATGTGTTTTGTAAGTTTGCAGAAGCTGTTGGACCCGAAGCTCGACACAATATTGTACTCTGTAACCATGTGCTACAATGAAGTTCGTAATATATTAATTATCTATGTGTTGAACTATTTCTGAATTATGTAGTGTTAAATCATCTTGAATATATATATTTTTTTCTTATGCTCAAGCTTAAGTTCATGGTTTATGTGATTAGAGTAGCACAACAAGAAGATTTTTTTTTAATAAGTTTTTTTATCACAACGCACAGAATATTGTGCAGTCTGGAAACGACGCGGTAAGTCACGATATTTCAACGACGAAGAGTGTCACTACGCGGTGTTTGCAACTGCGTTGCGTAGAGTTTGTCTGCACGTTGTAGATACGAGAATTTTGGCATAATGATTGTGATAAAACATATTGTAAAATCCCATCATTAAGTTGAAAATGTCCACCTGTATGGATATTTCTATTGTAATCTAACAATAAACTATTTATATATTTTAAATATGTAGGCATGTTATTTGTATTCGTGGTACATATAATATATTTCTTTCCATTTATTTGTTGGTGGTTTTAGTTTTTGAGATATCTAATAACGATGATGTAGAAAGGAAATTAGAGAGCTTGGTCGTCTTATTAATAAGAGGACTGGATGTACTTGCTTGATGTTACTCATCCAATAGAGAAAAAAACTATGATGTCATCCATCCAAGTGAGAAAAAAAAGAGTTATTAGATGTTCATTAATGTGATTTAATTCAAGAAATATGTCAAATTATCATTAGTTAGTCATTGAAATCAAGTTTACAAATATAATTCTAGGTGCCCACATATCCATGTGAATTCGTGAACCATTCCTCTACTCTTAACATAAATACCTAAAAAACAATAACATAATCCAATCAACCTATCAATCCATTTAAACTTAACATAAATACATAAAAAGAAATATCATAATCCAATCAACCTATCAATTTATTTCAATTGCTTTTAAATTGATTCATGTATTGGAGAAATTAAGGAAAAACGATTAACTGATGATAATTCCTATCAACTTTCACCATCCACTATTCATGTTTGTGTGGTAATATATATCTATATATGATAATATGCTGAGACAACCTTTACAATTTGAAAGTGAAAATAATCCAATGAAAATATATTCGTTGTAGATGCGTGCTTACTTGGAGAAGAGGTTCCCATAGCATCTAAGGAGACATAGATGATTTCTGTTTGTCAAACTAATTATATGTTTGCAAGTGTAGAGGGAGATGAAATCTAAACTATAATTAAGGCGATAAAATATAAATTATAATTAAGGAGATAAAATCTAAATTATAATTAAGGAGATAAAATCTAAAGTATTTCCTAGAGATGAAATTAAACCTCAAAGACAACATTCAGAGTTGATGTTGGAAAATTTTGAGGAAGAGATGAGGTTCTTAAAGGAATGGATGGAAAATGACACATGTGATGAATACTACGTAGAGTTTACAGGTTTAGTCCAAACTAATTTTAAGAAGAATATTAGAGAACCAAACAATAGTGGAATGAATGAAGAGGAGATGGATTATCCAATGAAGATCATCAGTAGTAAATTTCAGCGAAGGAGCAATGGAATGTATTGAAAGAAGATAAATTGGACATGGACATGGATATTGATGAGATATGGATGTTGATGATGAAACTACCTAAGAGGAAGCATATTGAAGTAATAAGGATAGTCAACAGTAGCATATAGTTGAATGCAATAATTTATGAAAGAAAATAAAGTGTAGGAGTACAGAATAAAATTTGGGATCCTAGAGGAATTTAACAACTGAAGACACATGAGTAGGAGGCCATGGAAATTTTCTACCTTGGGAGTTTGATGGAGGAGCATAGCCTCTCAAAATCAATAGATCCAGGGGGTCTCAAAAGGTGTTAAGGGAGACTAAATTATTTTATGATTTTTTGTAATTTCCCAAGTTATACTTTATCTTGTAAATAAGATTCTAGAAACATGAGTCATGTAAGGTGATATGATCATCATAAATACCCGTGCAAAGGTATAGAATATAAATAGTGGTTAGATAGAAAATAGTTAAGAGTTGAGTTATTTGGTTTACAGGAGATAGGTTAGAATTCTATATTTTGAGGTCAGCTACAAATATATAGGGTTTTTTTTTTATGAATTGGAAGCATTGACTTCCATGTATAAGGTGGAAGCCTAAGGCATAATAAAGGATGTCCAAAGAAACACTAAATCAGGCCAAAAGAGAGAGAGGTTGGTAAAACCAAAACTGTGTAACTAAGTCAAGGATGGTTTAAGGTCATTGTGATCGAGTGTACAAAGTTATTTTAAATGAATTTATATTTCATGCTTGAATTGTGTATATGAACTACTCTCTTTATTAGTGATAGAAGAATCTCATAGTGTTTGTGAAATATGGGATTGATCAATGGATTATATATTTTGTGTATGGATAACGAAGGAGATAAGGAATTTATCCTTTGGTAACTTAAAATAAATCATATGTGTTGAACTATATATGCATGATGGTTATATAGGATTATTGATTGGTTTAAGAGTCGAGAGAGAGGGCGATGTAAGTAGGTGTATTAAATCTGTAAATGTATTTTGTAGATAAAATCATGTAGTGATTGTGGGTTGAATAGTCCAAGACAGTGACAAATCAAGAGTTTATTTCAAAGTGTAAGGGGTTTTTGCTATCGAGGAACTGAGCAATTAAGTTAAAAAATTGTGAGAGTCAAAGAGATCGACTGTACAAAGGTTTGGTAAACAATTGAAATGGTATTATTTCTATTTGAAGATCCAACAAAACTTAAGTTATTAGTGTTGGGAATTAGAAGCATAAACTCAACAAGATTAATGACAAGCAAAAAAATGAGAACAATAATCACCCAATGAACACAATGTTTACATGGAAAACCCCTTTTATTGAGAACAACAATCATGTTGCTCTATACTACATTGCTCCTACACACCTATACAAGTAATGCTAGATATATAGGATTTGTTAGAGGGTTAAACAAACTAGTTACAACATGATCCACCAGTTACACAAAATGACTAGTGTAGTGTGCAATGATACATGCACATTCCATTTTTAGCTGATACAGTGTGCATGCATCCACATATGAAAATAGTTGGAAGTTTCAACAATATCCACCTTGACAACAATTTACCTGATATATCATGCCGAATTAATTCATCACCTTTTTTGCAGGCCAAGAAAAGATAAACACCGTCATAGCTTCTTTAATAAAACTGGTTTCATGAACATGTCTGCAAAATTCACTTTTGTATGGACCTTTTCCAGAGACACTCTCCTTTCATCAACAACCTTCCTTACAAAATGGTATTTAAATTAAATATTCTTCGTCTTACATTGATAAGCTAGATTTCTAGCCAAATGAATAACATTTTTACTATCTCATAATACTTTCATTTTATCCTACATCCTTCAAAACTTATCAAACAAAACTTTTAACCAAATTTCCTCCTTGCATGCATTTGAGGAAGCTATATATTCTTCCTCGGTAGAAAATAAAACAACCATGTTTTCAAGATTTTACATCCAACTAATAGGTCCTCCTGCAAGAGTAAAGACATATCCTGAAGTGGATCTCCTTTTGTTAGAGTCACTTGGAAAATATAAATTGATATAACGACAAAATGAATCACTGGAACCATCATAGGTGATATAATAATTACTTGTGCCCCTTAGATACCAAATCACCCATTTCACTGCTTCCCAATGCTCTTTACTTGAATTTTCCATGTATATATTGACAACACCAACTTCATGTGAAATATATTGTCTAGTAATCATCATCGCATACATCAAACTTCCTACTACATTAACATATGGTACATAAGACATATAGCCATTTTCTTCATCATTACTAGGACATAAAATTCAATAAATATTGAAATGGGAAGCCTTGTATGGGTTTCACATTATTCATACTGAATATCATAAGTATTTTTTCCATATAATTATGTTGTGATAACCACAATTTACCTTCTTTCCTTTCTCTATGTATCTCCATGCCCAAGATTTTTTTTTCTGCTCGTAGATACTTCATATCAAACATCCTTGCTAACTGAGTATTTAACCTGTTGATTTCGACCATGCTTTTGATTGCAAAAAATATTGTCAACATAAAACACCAAAATAACGAATATTCCATTTTCCAAGTTTTTAAAGTAAACACAATGATCATATTCACTTCTTGTAAAATTTTGGTTCACCATGAAGGAATCAAACTTATTGTAACATTCTCTGAGAGACTGCCTTAGTCCATACAATGACGTCTTGAGTTTGAAAACAAACCTCTTATTGTGATCCTGAACAAACCCTTCTAGTTGTTCCATATATATATCCTCATCCAAATCTCCATATAGAAACGATTTTTTAACATGTAGTTTCTCTAACTCAAGATCAGGTAAAGAAACTAATACAAACACAACACAAATTGAGACAAGCTTCACAACTAGTGAAAATATTTCATGAAAATCAATACCTTCATTTTGAGAATACCCTTTTGCTACCAGACTTGCTTTATACCCTTCAACTTTATCATCAACACCCTTTTTCAGTTTGTAGACCCACTTGCAATGACAACCTTCATGTCCTTTGGAAATTATACCAGGTTCCATGTTTTATTCATCTCTAAGAAATCCATTTCTTCTTCCATAACTTCTTTCCATTTAACACTTTCAGATACCTGCATTACTTCTTGATAACAACTAGGTTCTCCATCATTAGAAACCAAAGCCATAGATGAAAAATAATCGTCATACCTTGTAGTAGAATTCCAAACTTCTGTAGATATTCTTAGAGATGGTTGAAGAATATCCATAGTTTCCTGGATATTTTCTACTTCTTCTTCTTCTTTTTGAACTTCTTGATGCACCACCTTTTCTGAAGATGGCAAAGTCCCCAACATAATTTACTGAGCTTGTGGTACTTGTTCTTGTCTCACTTCAAACTATACCAGGTCTTATTTTATGAGTGAGGATTCATCAAATACTACATCTCTACTTATGATGAGTTTTTAAGAAGTAGGATCCCACAGTCTGTACCCCTTAATTCCATCACCAGAACCAACAAATACATATTTCTTTGATCTAGGATGTCACTTAGAATGTTCATGTTTATAAATAAGATCATAAGCATCACAACTAAATATTCTCGTATTTTAATAATCACATGAACGACCTATCGATACCTCTTCTAGAATCTTATAGTTTATTGTAGTTGATGGTGACGGATTTATCAGATGGAATGTCTTAAGAAATATTTCTTCCCACAATCCATGCTACAACTTGGAATTACTAAGCATTATCCTTTCTCTCTCTAGAAGAGTCCTATTCATGCATTCAATAACACCATTTTTCTTAGGAGTATAAGTTGGGGTATTATGTCTTTCGATCCGAGCATTCGTGGAACCATTTTCGAATTCCACAGATGTGAAATCACCTCCATTATCTATTATTAAAAAATTTATTTACTTGTTTGATCCAGGTGGATGTCGGTGGCCACCCACCTTTCCCAACTCGCTCAAGACATTTTTTCTGACAATTTTGGAAATTTACTATTTTTAGCAGTTTTTAACTTCCGGTGCCATTTTGAGGGCCTAAATGAAGGTTTTTCGGGATAGATATTTTCAATTATAGTTGGATTCTCTTATTGATCCCCCTAGATGAATCTCATCGACGATACCTTTCCAATAGGCTATCCTGCGCCTAAAACAAAGATTGTATGAAAATGTTACAACCTTGGGAAGTTGATGTACTAACTTACCCAAACAGGGCCCACATGACTTTTGGTACTTCATCTCCTAGGGTTAGGTTTTTAGATGTCTATAGATTTTAATATTCTTGTTTATTGTAAAAAGGCCTTTAGAGCCTTATTGTAATCATCTTCTTATGAATGAGCACAACTGTCACATCTCTTCTCAGAGATAAGCCGCTACCATTCCATCAAGTTTGTTTTCCGTTGCATTTTACAGTTTCAACTTATTTCCTTATTGAATAGAAAGCCAGTTTTACTGTATCTTTGTTATTCTGTGTTAAGAATATTTTAATAATTTGTATTCATTTTGTTCTACTCATAAAATCCAGATCATTGTTAGTGCTCTTTTCAACCAAATCTTTCAATTGCTTAAAAGTATTAAACACATCATCTTTTATTTTAGGTAAATAGATCCACATATTTCTAGAGAAATCATCTACAAATGTCAAAAAATATGATGATCCTCCAAAATAAATTGTAGGGGATGGTCCTCAAACCTATGAATGAATGTAATCTAGGATACCTTTGCTTATATGTCTTCATGTTTTAAACTTTTGTCTACACTATTTACCAAAAACAAAATACTTGTAGAAAATCAAATTCATAAACTTTAAACTTGGAAGTGTTTTACAATCAACCAGTACCTTAAGCCCTTTCTCGCTCATATGACCCAAAAGTTTATTCCATAAATGAGTAGAGTGATATGGACCTTTAGATGCTACCACTTCTTTATTTATTTTAGTCCTTCCTACAAGCTGATAAAGGTTCTCGATCCTTTTTTCCTTCATGACTACTAAGATGCCTTTGGACACCTTCAATACTCCACCTTGAGTTGTACACTTATAACCAACAAAATCTAGAACTCCCAAAGATATCAAGTTCTTTCTAATGTTGGGTACGTGCCTCACATATGTTAACAGTCTTAAAATACCATCATACATTTTAATATGGATGCTACCAACCCCAATAATTTTACAAGAAAAATCATTTCCCATAAAAACAACACCATCATCAGTAGATTGGTAAGTTGAGAACTAATTTCTATGAAGACACGTGTGACTGAACACACCATAATCTAAGAACCAATGTGGATGTTGTTGTGAAACATCACAAGTAGATAATACCTTATCAACCATACCTGAACCTAAACTTGATCCCAAGATTCAAGAAATGAAAACAATAGTTTGACTGCTTTGTCCCCATCTTCATATTTTACATCCATAGTAGTTAATTGAAAAATCGAGGTATTGAAAATATTTAAATGATCGACAATTTTTGTACCTTGTTTCATCCGTAAGCTATACAACTGTCTCTTCTAGAAGATTTTGTTCTTCAAGAATTTTTTCATATAAATACTTTCCAGTCTGTTCCACAAGCCTATTGTTGTTTCCTCTCCTACAATGTTAAAAAAAAACTCCATCTTCCAAACACAGATGAATGGTACTGAGAGTTCTTGAATCCATTTCATCCCATCTCTCGTCCGAGATACCCGCTGGTCTCTTTGACTTGCACGCCATTTCCTTTCACAATCCTTGTTGCAATAGCAAATCCCACATCTTGAGCTTCCATAACTAAAAGTTAATTTCCATGTTGAATTTCTCTACCTCCAAATTCAAACTCTCAACTTTTTCCATTTACAGAAAAACCACCCAAGCCTCCCAAAAAAAATCTTCATCTTATAACACTAAGCTCCTTAAAATATGGGAAAATAATCTGATAGTTCAATATTGAACCCAAAACTCTTATTCAAAAGGTTCAAAAATTATGTATTTGATAAATATTTTACACCTTTTAAAACCCCCATCCCAAAAAAATAAAATTTCCAACTCTTAAATAAATAATATTATATACATCCACCCATTTATTTTATAAAAGTGATACTTGAAACTTTCAAAAAGGTCATTCCTTTATAACCTTAGTACCCTATGCATACAAATTTCCAATGTTATCATACCTCATGTCTGTTGGGCAATGAAAGAAAAAYAGAACATAAAACCAAAGCATAAACGAGCAATATCAAACATGCATTAAACCAAGAACAACATACTCACAATTGACATAGTGATTTATGTGGAAACCCAATGTGGGAAAAACCCATGGGAAATGATTATCAATAYCCTTTTATTCAAGGGAGAATTACAATCACTAGCCTAGGCATACAACCATCCTCTCCTGTCATACACACAACACCTCAGTGTTGTGTCTTGCTCTCTACACACTCACTACACATTGTAGTCACACCTCTATGGGTATGCTCATATATATAACATATGTCACTTAGTTACACAGACTGATCATGAATATATCACATAGTTACACGAACAATTCATAAATAGATTGCATGCATGCACATTAACATAGCTGCATGCATGTGCTTGTGACCGCATGAGGAAATGCATTGGCATGTTTCCAACAATATCCACCTTAACAACAATTTACCTGATATATCATGCCCTTAATTAATTCATCACCTTTTCTGCAAGTCAAGAGAATCCAAACACCATCACAACTCCATAACTTATCTGACAATATTGTTACGTGATCATGCATGCATGATTCACTCCAACATGGACCATTCTGTGTCCATTAGTAACCTGTCTAATAGACCAATGAACTTGTCCAAATCTCATGAATCATAACCAAATACCAAATCATTGCAACCAATGTAGGTGATACTTGTGCTTCTATGTTTGAATCACCCATTTCCATGCTCTTCACCTGGTTTCTCCATGTTTCTAATGACAACACCAATTGCATGTGAAATCATGACCATTTATCCATCACAATCATCAAACTTCCTACTATCATATAATACTTGAGACATATATCCCTTTTCTTCTTCATCAATTAGGGCATAAACTTGAAGAAAAATTACAATGGAAAGCCAAAGGGATTTTACTAGTTTCACATTATTCATACTAAATTTTCTGAGTATCTTCACCACATACTTCTGTTGTGATAACCAAGATTACCATATTTCTTGTCTCTGTGTATTTCCATGCCCAAGATTTATTTTGTTGCTCCCAGATCCTTCATAACAAACGTCCTAACCAACTGAGCCAACCTGTTGATCTCAATCATGCTTGTGCTTGCAACAAGCATAAAATATAACACCAAGATAATAAATATACCATAAACACAATGGTTATATTCACTTCTTGTAAAATTTGTCTCACCATGAAGGAATCAAACATCTTGTACCATTTTCCTGGCATGCTTCAGGCCATACAATGATTTGTGAGTTTGCAAACAAATATTCTATTGTGATTCTGAACTAACGATTCTGGTTGTTCCATATACATCCCCTTATCCAAAAAAATCCATGTAAAACAATTTTAACATCTAGGTGTACTATCACAACTAGTGCTAGCACAACATGAATAGAAGCAAGGTTTTAGGAATTGGTGAGAAACTTTCATGGAAATCAATACCTTCCAAATACCTTGTTGCTACCAGTCATGCTTTGAACCTTTCATCTTTTACTATGTTTGATTTTATAAAAGGAGATACATCAAACACTGCATCTCTATCCATGATGATTATGTGGGTAGTAGGATCCCATGGTATGGACCCCTTAACATCATCACCATAACAAAGATCTACCTGTTTGATCTGAGTCTTGCTTAGACTGCTAATAAAAAACATAAGCATCACAACCGAATAATTTCACATTTGATTAATTACCAGATGACCTGTATATACCTCTTCCTGAATCTTCCTGTCTTTTGCAACTGATGGTGACCGAGTTACCAGATAGCACAACCACTTATGTCCACAATTATTACTGCAAATTGACATTACTGAACATGTCTATTCGATCTCAAATTCCTTGCAATACTTTCCAAGTTCCATGGATATGAACTTACCTTCATCATATATTCTCAAACACTTGATTAACCTGCCAACAAATAAATCTTTCTACAGACTCACCTTTCTAAACTAGACATACTGTTCCACCTCGAACTTTGCATTCAAACAACTTTGACCAAATCCGACCAAATTGACCAAGCTGACAAAGTAAGCCTTCACCGCTTACCTCCAGGCCTATTTGTAATGGAGTTCACCAAGCCTTTTATAGGCTTCATTACATGCAATCCATGGACACAATACCACGGGATGCCCAAAACATGGACCCGAAAGACCACATGCTTTGACCTAAAAGCATATTTAACTCATTAACTCTTTCACCGAGTCAAGGTTAACCCAACACACATGCTCCCCCACATATTCAATCTACCTAAATCTACGTCTAAACTTTTCATAGATGACATGATAAACCAGGGGTATGAATGCTTATCTAGGTCTTACATACAAATTCTCATTTACATGCAATCAATAATTTCTACAATTCCAAAGTAAATACATTTATTATTATTATTATTATTATTATTTCACGGTGATTCAACCATCACCGCCCTATACCTTCTATGTGAACACACGTGGTGAGACACAACAGATAGACAAAAATTCATCAACCATACCTGTAGCTGAATATGCTTCTTTTGTGGAGTCCTCTTTGGATGTTTTTTGTCTTTTCCAACAATCCTTCTTGAGATGTCGAGATTTGTCACAGAAGCAACATTTTGCCTTACCCTTACTATCGTTTAACTTAGACCTGGTTGTACTTTTCTGATCTTTCTCTCCTTCTGTAGATCGACCTCTGGCCACCATTGCTTTTGTTGTTGAGGTTTCCTTGCTGAATCTTCTCCTCATTTCCTCAGACAACAGAGCTCCCACAACAATGTCATAATCGATGACATCTGTTGTGTTAAACCACACACTTGTGACCAAATGATCCTAAGACTCAAGCAACAAACACAGTAGCATAACCGCATTGTCCTCATCTTCCCACTTTACTTCCATACTAGTTAATTGACAAATCAGTGTGTTGAAAACATTCAAGTGATAAAAAAATTCCATACCTTCTTTCATCTGCAAGCTGTGCAACTACCTCTTGAAGAAGATTTTGTTTGACAAGTTCTTTGTCATATACATACTCTCTAGTTTGGTCCACAAATCTACAGGTGTCGCCTCTTCAGTGGTGTTAAACAACACCTCATCTGCTAGACACAAATGAATAGTACTGAGGGCTCTTGCATCCAGATCCTCCCATTCCTCGTTTTTCATGCTTGTCGGTTTCTTTGACTTTCCAACCAAAGCCTTTTGCAATCCTTGTTGCACAAAGAGATCTCGCATCTTGAACTTCCACAGTGCAAAGTTATTCTTACCACTCAACTTTTCCACCTCAAACTTGAAACTCTGCACTTTCATCATTAGCACAAATAACGACCAAAACCATAACTTATACTAGACTAGCACTTTAAAAATGGAGAAATAATATTATATTCAAGATTAAAACCCCAAAATATAACTTTTAATTAAAAGTTTTTAAAAACAAATGAGTGTTAAAAAAACACGGTTATTAAAAAACAACACCACTTCATTTATTTAATATGACACATCCACCCTTTTAATACATCCACTCATTTAACATAAAGGCGATAAAAAATGTTTTGATAAAGAATAAAAAATCCCACTTTAATTACCTAGTAAGTCCACTTACCCTCCACAAGTCCACTGGTGCGATGATCTCAGAAATTTCAAAGAGCTAAACTCTTCTAGGAACTAACGTCCCCTCTCTTGCCAGCGAGTTTTAAATAGTTCTTTCCATCGGATCACCCATCAAAACGGATCAGAATCCCTTCCACACTGTGGATACACAACGAAAATTTGCAGCGCTAACCAATATCGCCTTTGCAACGAATCTGTCCTCTTCCAGCACGCGGCACTCAGAGTGAACTCTATCAAACAGGTTTGTCTCTACCTTAGCGCACACAAATCCTCTCTGTTCGGATCAGCATTGGGTTTCACAACCTTCGCAGGCTTTAGCGAATTTGGGCAGAGGGTTTCCGAGCTCCAGCGCTCCAGCAAACTAGACAGAGGAAAAAAAAATTGCGTACGTTCCTCCTCAAGCGACTGGCCTTCTTCTGCACCGTTTTTTCCTGAGACCTTCTCTTCTTTTTGAGAACCAGCAAATGTCGGAAACCTTCGAACCGTTGGCTCCGGATTTAACCAATGCAGAATTCCTCACGTACAGAGATGCTCAACTCTTTTTTCCGCTGAGCGCTAAGGAACTCGTCCGCTCTCTTTCTTTATCTGTGAACTGATTTTCAGCGATCAAAATTATTTTCTCCTCAAGCTCTGATACCATTTGTTGGGAAATTGAAAAATATAGCATAAAACCAGAGTATTAATGAATAAGATCAAAAACGCATTAAACCAAGAACAATAAATTCACAATTGACACAGTGATTTATGTGGAAACTTAATGCTGGAAAAAACCAAGGACAATGATAATCCGTATTCTTTTATTCAAGAGAGAATTACAATAGCCAACCTAGACATACAACCATCCTCTCCTCTCATACACACAACACCACCAATCCAGACATACAACCATCATCTTCTATCATACACACAACACCTCAATATTACATSTACATTGCACTCACACCTTTATGAGTATGCTAATATATATAACATCTATCACTCAATTACACAGACTAATCTTGAATAGATCACATAGTTACAAGAATAATTCATAAATAAATTGCATGCATGCTCATTAATATAACTGCATGCATGTGATAGCATGAAAAAAAAAAATTGAATGACATGTTTCCAATAATGTCAAACTTTCATACCTCTTCCCACCAGTATAGCACAACTTGCCTCTAGCTCCAATTAAAATTGGTTTAAACGGTTAACGCTCCTCGAAGGATGCAGGGTGCATTACTCCATGAATGGGTAACGCTCCTCCCAAAGGACACAGGGAGCATTAATCTTCGGAAAAAAACGATTTCATAAGGATGAGAGCGCTAATGCACTGCCAACACGTCTTAGGGCGCGTTAGGGCAAAGAATAACCCTCCGCTCAACGAACTCAGATATTCACAATAGGCAGATCATGGATTGAAATTTTCCACTCGCAGGTTCTGCAGGCCCTCTTTCTTTATTAGAACACTATCTTTGATATCGTTTGTTGAGCGAGGAAGCATAAACTCAACGAGATTAATGGCAAACAAAAAAACGAGAATGAATGATATCATTTGTTGGGCAGTTGAAGCATAAACTCAATAAGATTAATGAAAAGGAAAAAATATTACATAATGAATATAGTGTTTATTTGGAAAAACACTTTTAAGGTAAAAAAATTATTGGACAATGATAATCTATATTTTTATTATTCAAAATAGAATTACAGCTATCAAACATAGATTTACAACCATCCTTTCACTTTATTCCTGCACACTGAACTACATTACATTACTCTTACACACCTCTGAATATGCTAGATATATAATGTTATAGAGTTAAACCAACTAGTTACAACTTCATCCACCAATTATATAAACTGATCAGTGTAAATGTAATGTGCATGCATTTACATTCCATTTTTATGTGATACAGTGTATATGCATCATCAGAATGGGAAATTAGTTGGCAGTTTCAACTATTAGAACTTGAGCTATGCATTGAGACAGATGTAAGTATGTCTGTTGGTATATTGCGATTTGAAATCAATAGCATGATATTTTATCCATGTAAGGAATCGAACTCAGAATTCCTGCCATTCTGTAAATGCACGGCAATAAAAGGGTCGTTTTTTTCAATTTTAATACGCCAAAGCTAATAGGAGTGCTGGTTGGGAGGCGTTGAAATGATTTTTGTGTGGAACAATTTGGGGTGTTGTTCTCAGTTCGAATACAATTCCACGTCATGGAAAATGAATGCTGAGATGAAATATTGACATACAGTTGCCTTTGTTTTAGCAACATACACTTGCATTGGTTATGTGTATGTATGCCAGCGTTGAACATTGAAAGTATGGATCATTGATGAACAAAGCCTAGCTCTTGGATTAATGTAAAACAAGAAGTGAGAACTACATGAATCTGGAGATTGTATGATCAGATCAATGGAGTGCTGTAAATAGATGTTGTAATTGCAGGAACGTAGAGGAGGAAGAATAATGGCTCGAATGGAAAATTCGATACAATCATTTAAGGGAAACGATCGAGATGGCATAAGAGGGGTTGGAGCCACTAAAAAGGTAAACTTCTCTTCTAAAGTTACAGGAAGTCAAGTTTATACGTATGTTTGTTTTTGATGAGTTTATATTCCAGATTTAGAGAGGTTTTAGACAGTGAATGTTCTGAGTATGAATATCGTTGGAAATAGAATCTGTCTATGAAAGAATTCAGAGTCAGCGGTAACGTTCGAGATTACATATGGCACACACTCAAGTTTAGATTTGCAGATAATGCAAGAGAGAGTTGAGGTCAGGTTTTCTGAGAACCTGTAGCAAAATAAATTTGACTGTTAGTTAGTACAGGAACTGGAATTTTCCTCTAGATCAGAGGTTTTTAATACAAAGAAGTGAGTTCTTGAACGTGCAAAAAGGAAACGAAGTTTATATGTCATCAAGTGTTACCGGAGAGCAGAACGATACCTTGGTGTCATCAAATTTGATCCATGAAATCAATAAAAATGGAATGGCCTATATGCATTGACATTACCTCAAAACCGGAAGCATTCATATTACATCTAATGCTTGATAATAAGCCTAACTTGGGAGCAATCCCTTGGTCGGTCCATTTTTAAATTTTTAGTCAATCCAGAAATTTATCTATTTTTTGATTATCTGAATTGATTTAAAATGGGGTAACTGTGGTAAAATTCCTAAGATAAAGTTATGACTCAAAATTATGATAGTTATGATGGTCAAGTTTCCAACTTAAATTACCCCTGAAAATTTGATCGAATTCAAATCTATTTTTACCTTTAAAAAAAATCTGTTTCACAGATCTGTTTCCTCTTGAGTTAGCTTACTCCATAAGCCAAACACTAGGTACACAAGTCAATAAGATTATCGGTATCACTTAGTGGCATTGATGGTAATGCTTGAGTAAGTTAACTACTAGAGGATCCATAGATGTCAAACATTTGGAGAGAATTTATGGGAACCTTAGTAAAAATTATTCACCATGATCTTTATAAGTGTTGTGGTTTACAGAATCATTGAGTGCAGTTTCAATGGCTTTCAGTGGTCAATATGGTCAATCTTAGGAAGATAAATGTTTATTTTATTTTTTTAAATGGTTATTTTTCATTTTTTATTATAGATTATATTTAAATAAAATATATAAAAATTGATAAATTTCTTTAAAAATTAAAATTACAAATATAATATAAAAAGTTAATTAATTTATTATTATTATTGTTCAATATTTAATTAACTTTAATATTTTTAAATAAAATATATATTTTTTATAAATTAATTTATTAAAAATATAAATGTGATTTTTCTCACAATGTTTACTTGAAAATAAAAGAACGTATATATAGTTTCATTCAAATTGCTGCTTTCTTTACCTTTTTCCTATCGAAATTGCCATGTTTTTCCATCTATATAGACCTCCCTTCATATATGAAAATGAATTTTAGTTAATAATATATTTTCACACTTTTATCAGAAACACTATGATTTTTTTCTTCTCACAGAGAGTAGTGTTATGCTTCCAACTTGTCTTTTATTCTCCCATTGATGATTTCGATATATAAAGATCGTAGCCATCGCACTACATGCAAGGTAGCAATTTCCATATATAATTTTGATTAGTAATAAAATCCTATGTCCTCCCCTCTCACAAATCTTTTATTATGTATCTACATGTTAATTGAATTGTTATTTCAAGATTGGTGTTTATTAGTGTGCAAGCTGGTTTGATCAAGATTAACAGTGGTAGACAACGACGAGAATACCTGGAAATAGATTTTGTCCATAAAATTTCCTCAACTCAAGAGCCTAATAGAAGACATTTTAAGCAGCGCCTATAGGTTATATTCCTTTTTTCTCTTTTCTTTCTTAGCTTTAGCCTTGCATTTACTATTTTCTTGAATTAGGGATTTTTGTCTCATCTCTATTGTACCGGTTTCTAAGTCTGGAAGGCCTTTTCTTGTATAGGTGAGTAACTTTATAGCAAGTTAGTAACTTTCTACCTTAAGAGAATGGTGATTTCATTGTCATATCGAAATTCACTCTCTTTGTTCCTGTATTATAGAATTCATTGAATGATCTTGCCATAGTCTATTATGGTTATTTTTTGGGGGCCATAGTTACTTTATTATGGTTATTTTTTTTTGCCATAGTTAGTCTATTATTTATTTTTTAGTGGAATACTTTAGTTTTGGCCCCTAAAATATATTGTTAGGTTTTTTTTTTTTTTTAATTTTTAATGGAATACTCTAATTTGACCCATAAAATATATTAAATTAATTTATGAATAAATTTTATAATGATGAGATTCAAGATATGTGAGCTTAAATAAATGATATTATTTGTAAAGTTTGTAAATGTGTTTATATAGATTCGTAATGCAAATATCGATGTGACTAATTAATGACTAGAAATGTATGATGTCAATATATTTCTATGGACCATGTGGCAGTTTACCATGGTGAATTTGAGGAAGGGGAAGAGGAAATGGTGTCCACAAAAGAGTAAATCCTCTATTTCCAATTGTCATCCTTAAAAAGCAATGCATGTAAGAGGATGGTGGGTAAGTCTTTTCCTATAATTATTGAGGTGTGGGATAAGTACAACCATCATGGAAAGTGTAACACCCATGTTTCCTCGAGTCTATAAATATAATTATTATCATGACCAAAACTATAGACAATGTTGTTATGTGATCATTGAAAGACACTAGACATTTGATTAATTTTGTAATGTGCATATTTGGTTATTAATGCAATAGAGAGATGTTGAGCTACTGCTAAATGGGATTTCCTTCATGGGTTACGATGTCATGAGAGGAAAGTTGAAAGAGGGAGACCCTCACTCGTTTAAATGACCCTGCCAAAAATTAAACCCATAATTTTGACTGTCAAGCTGGTGGTTGGAGAGTCTTCGCGGAAATAAATGAGAGGAATGTACATAGTCATGTTGGGGAGATTCTAACACTACCCTGAGGTCTTGGGAAAATATACACAAAAAGGAGGGATAAAGGACAAGAGAATGGGGGACAAAGATAGACGAATGGAGACACATGATTGGGGGAAAGTCTGAGCATTGGAGAAGGAGAGACAGAGAAATCTTTAGTTGGAGAAGAAAGAGTAGAGGACCCTGGTTGAGTTTTCTAAGAAAAAATCCTCATGACATCGTATCCTGGCTCGAGGGTGGTTGGTTGTAGCAGGGCATAGTGTAGCCTTGCCTATGGTTGGGTGGAGAGTGAGACACCCTTCAGTAGTTTCCAAAAACTCCTAAGTTATAGACGAGTAATGTGCTTATCCTTTTGTGTATTGAACTAATATATATATATTGAATGGTTAGTATTACGATTATGGCTATTAATACCTGACTTGTGAGATTGATTGTGTATTTTTGGAGATGACCTCATGTTCGTATGAAATATATATTCTTGGATAGCCTGGTGTCCTTGATTACAGACAATCTCTATCTTTAGTAAATTAGCTGCAAGTTTAAGTCAAGGACAATCTTGTTTGATGTATATATTTATAATAGCTTAAGTATGTAAATAAATCAAATCTTTGTTATATAATAAGTTCAAGGAAGACCTAGCATCCCTGCTTATTGTAATTTTCATTGTGGCTATTGATATATGTGTGTGTATGCACGTGTGCATGCGCACATGTTTTTCGTTGTGCTTGGATCCCTGCAACAAAGGAACCCTTGTAGGATAAGACGAAACAGAGGCACCCTGGGTAAGCGATGAAATTCCCTGGACCCAAGTGAGAGTCCTCAAAAAATCAAAACTCTTGAAAGGGATGGGATAAAACCCTCGTGAAATTTGGCTAAGTCTTGGACCGGATTGTTAAGCATGAGAAATAACCTTTATTTTCCTCGTAGGATCATGACCGTTGATTTGGCATGGTTGTTAGATCGTGACCCTTTATCAATGTAGGGGTAGGATTAAATATCGACTGTTGATATAGCGAGATAATAGATCCTAACCATCCATCATAGGGCGCCATTTGGAGTAAGTCACAAAGACGAGCTTCAATGAGGAGACTCGAAGGAAAGATTCGGACCGTTAATCAGAGAAAGAATGAGATCCAATATCAAGCATCAATCTGGAGAGATACATAGATCCATGCCACTCATCAGAGATGATGATTCGGGGTAAAACACAGAGGTGAACTCCGACGGGGAGACTCTAAGGTGAGATCTGGACCCTTGATCGGAGTAAGGGAAAGATTGAATCTTAGTCATCAATCCATCACAAGGGTCCCACATCTTCTTGGCGAGTGATAAGACATTGTTCCACCCCAAAAGAATTATAGCCATCGATTTGGCACAACAACAGGATCCGATCAATGATCAACATGGAGGTGACACTTCGGTTAGACCATATTTTGTTGTTGACCTAGAAAGATAAAATGATCCTAGCAGTTCTTCAGAGGACATAGTTCAGAGTCAGTTGTGGACCGAGAGGAGATGCACTTTGAAGGAGGGACTTAGAGGGATGATCAAGACCATAGATCGGTGAAAGGAAGATCATATCCTAGCTATTGGTTTGATCTATAAGCTTGCGATCTAAGGAGCACCATGCACCCAACGATGATGGGTCAAATGGAAATAGGTCCATGCGGCATATGGATATTGGTCCACGTGTAATGTGGGCATCGTGCCACATGTCAATAAGAATCAAGTTTTAGGTGAGTTTTTGTGGGAAATATGAATTCCATGTGTTAGGTGGTGATGGTGCCACATGTCATATAGAGATGATGACACATGTCAAGAGGATTCAACACATGTAGGTGAAAATACGAGAAAATTTGAGTCATTTTTTGCATGTTGAAAGGTTGGCAAGATCATGTGTCAGCCAAAATATTGGCGATGATATGGGCATCAGAAACACAATGAGAGTCATTGATTTTTGGAGAGTCCAAGAGAGGTGGATGCCACATTGAGATGAGGTTTCCAACTTGGTATCCATCATGTCCAAGTAGTGACATGTTTCACCAAGGGATTGGCCAATGGGACGAAAGTGGGTCTCATTGGACGAAGAGGTTCTTTGGACCTTCGTTTTCAATTATGGCCTTCTCGGGGTTTGTCCTTAGGAAATATGGGTCGTATATCCCTGACATATCATCATCGAAGGTAGAAGGGGGTGAAATAGGAGGAGGCAAAAAAAATGATGACACTGGCATCAGTGACAAAACGAGATTCGTCGATATTTCGTTGGGCGAGGGGATCTCCATGGTTGATTACCATGAGACTTGTTCAAAAGAGGAGTGAGGAAAATGATGTCATAAATGACATGGCATGCCAACAAGGTAGCCAAAGTTTCCCTAAGATGAAAGGTGTCGCATGTTGTCTGGTTGATGATCACACGAGCTTACAACTGTCGAAGGTTTTCGATCTCATTGACGATGAGTTGAGGAGATCTGAAACGTTGGATCCAGATGTGTCTTAGTTGGAGCATGGGAGGTTAGAAAGGTTATGTTTGATCAAAAGTACTAATGGTGACAGAATAATCGCCACTGACAATGGGAGTCGAGGCATATGATGATTGTCGATCGACAAAGGGAAGAGGTGAAACCTCCACAATATATCTTGTGGGTCACATCCATGTACCATAAAGAACCTTGGAGATTTTGGCATTAACCTATGTGCCAATTGATATCGTCGATATGTTATGGACCATAGAGATCAAGAGCCGAGAGTCGTCGGATTAGGGACAAGTATCCATTGGAGTTTGGTTGTTGGATTTATGTTAGTGGGAATAAATTATGGGAAAATAAATCTCGACGATGATGAAAGTGGGACAAAGGATATGGCTCACGAAAATAATGCGTTGGTGGTAGCTGCCACATTGGATGGCATGAGTAATAAGAGGCCATGTGGATGCCATGTTGTAACGAGATGATTGTTGAACAATGAAGGCCCATAAGCGTTGAGGGGCTATAAATTTAAATCCAGATCCCAGTTTTGAGAAAATTTATGGTTGTTGGAAAGCTATTGACGAAAAAAATATGATGGTGTGCTTACAAATGAGAAATGAGGCAACTAAAGGAAGTGAAATTTTAATACCCCATCCCTTAAAAGGCACTTAAGGGGTTGGGCGTGTTACAAAAATTTTAATACTTTCAAAAACAATGTTAGCCATCATTTCCTCGAATCTTCTCATTAAATATGAAATTGTAGACCTAGGCTGAAATATATATGTTTGTAGGTGATCATAGAGGCTAGGAAAGCTAGAAATCAATTGCCTAGTATGTTTTTTCTATTCTTTTGATGTTTGAGAGCCAAGTATTGTTCTTTCATGAAATTATTATAATGTATACAATAGATTGGACTCTTTCTTCCCCAAATTATATAAGTAGAAGGAAGAATATATCTAAAGGACTATTAAATAGAGTAAAGGAAGATCTCCCTTGTGCTATGTGAGGTATTGAAAAAGAGTGTCATGGTTGTTTGATGGCTAGATGATATGCATACAATGCTATCTAGTGAGATATTGACTAAGGATGAGAGTATATGGGTTGGGTTTAGAGGGATAGAAAGTCATAGATTGGTTCCTTCACATTAGTGGCCTCGTATTTGAACATAATGTTGATATCTACACTAGATACCTATGGCTAAGTGGAAAATTGCTCTCTTTGACTTTATTTAGATAAAAGATAAGTTACTTATTGTTTTTTTATGAATATGAAAATTTTATGTTTTTTTTGTTATAAAAATGTATGTTATTGTATGGTGTGTGTTCCTCTAAAAAATTAAACAAACATATAAATTCATTAAGTCACAAATTTAAATAAAAATATATGCCACTAGTTAAGATAACCAACAAGTTATACATATTCGATAGAAGGTAAATAACAAATACAATTAAATAAATAGTTGAATACATCCAATAAGAAAGGATATTGCATGTCTTACCTAAAATATAGCTAATAAAATTTCCTTGCGATAAAGATAACCAAGATACAACAATAGAATCTCAAAAACTAAGGATATTGCATGTCTTACCTAGAATATAGCTAATAAAATTTCATCGCGATAAAGATAACCAAGATATAGCAATAGAATCTCAAAAACTATAGAAACATGGGAACTAAATTTTTGGGACAAATATTGTCCAAACAAACCTCTCATCTTACGGATAAAATCCTCCTAATCCCCAACCAATAAAACTATGCCAACCTAACCCATGACTTCCTCCACGTGAATCCAAAGCCACAAAATAAAAACAGTGGTGTGAAATTTCCTCAATTTTCATTTAAATAATGTTCTTCCATTGCATCATTTCCCATGCACAACTGCACCTTTGATCCATGCAATTATCCATTTTACATTAATTTCCTTTTATTACTTTTTAATTTTTAAATAGCTTATTTATTATTGTTCTATTATTATTATTTTCTTTTTCCAATTCCAATACACATAATTATATTATATTATTATTATTATTATCATGATCATTAATATAATTAATATATTATTTTTCTTTTACGATGAAAATATATATAATGTGGGGAATTACATTCTTTCTGTTCTAGTTTATAGAGAATTTCATTTTGAAAGGTCGAATGGAGAAATGGTGGATATGAAATCCCATGTTGAACACATCTGGTATTTGGTACCTCTTACTATAACTTCACTTTTAATGGTAAATTGGACGTCCTTGAATCCCTTTGATCGAAGGATTGAGTGTTTTCTTGAGCACAAAGATGCTCGACCGATAAAAACCTCCCCTTTCGAACCAAACCAATCCTATGTTGACACTTGTCACTTGCTTGCGACATTCTTACAACCACCTTGCATGACATGTAATCATGATGCCATCCACATGTTCCCAAAACTTCCTCCAATTCATAAATGTTGCAAAGGAAAAAGGAGTGGTGAAACCTTATGATTGAACCCCACTCATACATGCATCATGGGGTATGGGGAAAACTTCATGAACTAAGTGAATAAAGATCTATATGTCTTGTCTTCTGGATACCTTTTCCCCCACGGATGCCAACAAGTGACTTAGGCTGTGAAACTCATTGGCAGAATGGTGTCCATCTAGGTATATAGGAATTTAATGAGGTCCAATCATTTAAACATGCTACATGATCGATTATCCCAATGTTTTTCATTGGAATATTTGGGATTCGAGGTCTCCCATGTTGCAAGTTGTGAAAAAGGGAATGGATACCAGATTCAGGGATTTATAGTCCCAACATTTATTGGAATTATGAGCCATTATTTTCACAAGGACATGAATATGACCTCCCTTCTCATCTTTACTTAGTCACCACGCTGACTTTATAAGAAGTCATAGTTTTTCAAGCTCAAACCATTTAGGCATATGAGGAAGATATATTTCTAGGGAAATAACATTGGAGATAATGCATAAATCCGGCCTACTAGCCTATTGATATTACAATCCAAGAAATATCAACAAAATGATTTCCATATTCATACAAGGCACAACCAAGCTATTGCTTGAACAAGGAACTAGGAATCAAAGGAATTTAACACTTCCTACGAGTTCCAGGCTTGGAATACACACACAAATACCAAACACTCATTTCATTTTAGATTATATAGAGAGAAGATATTCCACTAAGGAAATTTAATGCCTATAGTTAACATAATTCATACATCCATTTCATCTCTCTCTAAACCAGTAACCATACTTTACCTTAAGTCATCCATGATTCTCAGTATTTTAAGTAATTAATTACAGGTTGTCCTCACATCCAATCGAAAGAACCTAATATATTAGAGTAGTTATCCACATGTAGGGAATTACTGAGTCAATCCTCATTGCACACCACTCATATATCCATGTTATAACATTGATGCAGTACATTCATATTTCATTCAGACAATTTCATTTAGATAATTGAATAGACAAATTATAACTAAGACTTATCTATTTAAAAAATGTTGGCCAAACCAGCTAACTAAGGGGGAAAGATTTTCCACCCAACCATAGGTTTAGAATAACTTGATATTTTCAATATGGACACCTATATTCCAAACCATGATACCACCAGGGAATCTTACCAGAATCTCAAAGAAACTTGGAAAAGTGAAGGCCACTCTCCTTCACACAACCACTAGTTGAAAACCCTTACAACCACCATGCCCAGTGTTGGATTACTGAGAAGGGGGGTGAATTAGTAATAATGTAATTATATTCCTTTTCTTCAAATGTTATATCAATGTATAATTATTATCCAATAATGAACAGTAATAAATAAACAATCACACACATACACAATACACCAGTGTTTTACGTGGAAACCCAAATCGGGAGAAAACCACAGAATGTTTTTTCTTATATGTCTTGAAGAATTACATTCATTGGAAGCACCAACTTCCTTTGTTTTCCAGCTGCAACTGGAAGGAGGCTCCATCCCCCTAGTTTCTCAAGCTACAACCTGAGGGAAGCTCCAACTCCCCAAATCTTTGGCTACAACCAGAAGGAGGCTACAACCCCCAATGTTCTCCGCCTACAACCGGAAGGTGGCTACACCCACCTGTCCTTGCCCCATCCTGCCACCTTGAAGTAGAGGTAAAATGATGGAACCACTGTCACACTATCACTGTGAGATATATTTTTGTAAACCTATACTAATAAATCTGAACCATACATCAACCATGCATCAACCTGTAATCAGCCTGTACCATAAACAAGTGCATCAAACATGCACCAACCTGTAATCAACCTGTACCATAAACAAGTGCATCCAACCATGTACCAAGTATGTTCCAATCATGTGTCAACTACAAATCAACTATAAATCATCAATATGCACAAACATCATCAACTGTACACTTCATGTATGTGTCAACTCATCAACTACTTGTCTCAACCATGTACTCAACATGTGCCACAACCAAAATCCCTCATCAATTTCATCATTCAAATATGATTTGTAGCTCTGTAATAGACCTGTTGTATATGATCACATTCCTGCAAACCTTCCTTAACTTTAAAAACAAGAGACTAGCATTTTCATCAAACTTTTCTTTAGTCTCACATGCCTCGTTTTGGATTAGTCAACAACCCTAACTTGAAGTAATCATAACTTCTAACTTGTAATATATAATGATTTGAAACTAATATAGAATGTTCTTCAGTGTGTTTTATGCAATTCCTCCAAGTGACACTACTTGGAACCTCTCAGAAAATGAGTTATAGTAAAAATGACATACCTTGCTAAATTCTGGTTTATTCTAGAGAGCGACCTTGTAGAGCATGCCCCGCATAATTTTTTTGATGAAATGATATAAAACTATTACACAGCATACTACAAAACTTACCCTAACCAACACATTTCATCTCACTGAATTTGGATCTGTTATGAAGAATTTATGACGTTTTTACCCAAAACAGCTGATTTTGACTAGTTTCAAGACTGACCACAAACCCTATTTTCCACAGAGTGTAACTCCCAAAATACAAAGAACCAAAAGTTGAATTTTTAACCACAGATACTTGGATATGTTTTCTCACTTTCATAGCAATTTCAAGATCTTAATCATTATATAAAAAAAGTTATAGCGAAAATGGTGAGAAGACCTGAAAATAACATACCTTTGAGAGCACCATCAAAAGAATTTATCCTTCCTTGCATTTCGGCTTTATTTTCTTCACTTTCCTCAGAATTTTGGCTTAGATATCATTTCTATACCTCAGACACCTATATATATTCAATATGCTCAAGTGTGATTCAAATGAGAGAGCCTTGCCTCTTATTTATACTCTCCAAGTAGCTTCCTTAAAAACATCTTCTAGGTCAGTTGACCCCACTTTCCTTATTTTAGGGTTGGGTCCACTTCTAATTTTTCCATTAGAATTATTATTTAAATAATTTATTTTGTATTCACTTTGAATTATAATACACTCATCACTTCACTTTATTATTTACCTTTTAAAATCTCTTAAACCACTTTGATTACTTTGACCTTTTGGGGCTTCTAGATGACATATGAGGGTCCTCCAACTTCGCAAGGCCATAACTCTCAAACCGTGAGAAGTTATGTGACGTTCTACATACCAACAGAAATGACATGAAATGTACTATCCATATAGAATAGTATTATCTGAAAATATATCATAACTCATACCGTTTCCCATCAAACAAACTTGGGTCCATTACCCAAACCTGCGGTCTCCAACTTCTCATGGCCATAACTCTCTAACCGTGAGGAATTATGTGATGTTCCATATGCCAACGGAAATGACATGAAAAGAACTATCCATCTAGGATATTTTCCCTGACAAATTCACTTTCCTTCATCTCATTATTCCATAATTAAGCATGGGTTCTCTTGCTGCACAAAGTGTCTTTTCGTGAGGTCTTTCACCATAAGGGGACCACTTTGGAGTTCATCCATATTTACTTCTTATCAACCATGACAAAACAATAATGAGGCATATTTACATCAAACACTATTGGGTCCATTACCCAACCCTTCATGCTACGGGTCTTTCTTCAAGTGTTGACATCAATGAAAACCAACCTGTTGGATTACTAAGAGGGGGGGTGAATCAGTAATAATGTAATTATAATCCTTTTTCTTCAAATGTTATATCAATGTAGAATTATTATCCAATAATGAGCAGTAATAAATAAACAATCACACACATGCACAATACGCCATTGTTTTACGTGGAAACCCAAATCGGGAGAAAACCACAGAATGCTTTTTCTTATATGTCTTGAAGAATTACATTCATTGGAAGCACCAACTTCCTTTGTTTTCCAGCTACAACTAGAAGGAGGTTCCAACCTCCTAGTTTCTCAAGCTACAACCTGAGGGAAGCTCCAACTCCCCAAATCTTTGGCTACAACCAGAAGGAGCCTACAACCCCCAATGTCCTCTGGCTACAACCGGAATGTGGATACAACCACCTATCCTTGCCCCGTCCTACCACCCTAAAGTAGAAGTAGAATGATGGAACCACTGTCACACTATCACTGTGAGATATATTGCTATAAACCTGTACCAATAAGTCTGAACCATGCATCAACCTGTACCTCAATCTGTAATCAACTTG